>JAESUZ010002862.1:0-330260 GCA_017311185.1 Proteles cristata cristata | reverse complement strand
TGAGCAGGGGAGGGTCAGAGAGAGAGGGAGTCACAGACTCTGAAACAGGCTCCAGGCTCTGAGCTGGCAGTCAGCACAGAGCCCGACGCGGGGCTCGAACCCACGAACCGTGAGATCATGACCTGGGCCGAAGTTGCCGGCTTAGCCACCTGAGCCCCCCAGGTGCCCCAAAAAAAGGATTTTTTAAAAATGTTTATTTATTTTTGAGATAAACAGACAGAGTATGAACAGAGGAGGAGCAGAGAGAGAGGGAGACACAGAATCTGAAACAGGCTCCAGGCTCTGAGCTGTCAGCACAGAGCCCGACGCGGGGAGAGAAACCACGAACCATGAGATCACGACCTGGGCCGAAGTTGCCGGCTGAGCCACCTGAGCCCCCCAGGCACCCCATATAATCTAATATTCTCATGTGCGTCGTCAAATTTTTCCAAGTAGCAAAAAGACAGAGTGAAGCAAAACCAGGAGCAATCACAGCCTCGCCTCCCGCAGACGGACATGGTCACGCGCGGCTGCCTCGCGCCCGGGCACCTGACAGTTTCACCGACTGAAATCATGCTCTGTAACTTGTCAGACGCTTTTCCGTCGAACAAACCGCATGACCATGCTCGTGTGCAGGAGTCAGGGGGCCGACGGCTCACTCACCTCCAGGCAGGTGCTGAAGAGAATGTAGAGCTCGGTTTTATCTTCCGTCAGGAAGGCTTTCTTCTCCAACAGGGTCAGGTAGGCCTGGATGTAGTCCTTCACTTCTTGGAAGCTGCGGAAGGAGAAACACTGTCCCTGGTGACTTCAGGTCTCATGTTGCCAAAAGATAAAAAAGAAAAAGAAAAAGCAGCTCTCTGACTACCTACCTACCTACCCCTCTCCTTCTCCTCCTATATAAATACGTACGACCCACGAAGATACGTACGTACAATTTGTAACATGGTTTTACTGAAATCATTTTAGTGCGTTAGTGCGATATTGGAGGCTTACAAAGTTCTGTATTTTTTTTGTAATGTTTTATTTATTTCTGAGAGAGAGAGACAGCGTGAGCAGGGGAGGGTCGGAGAGAGAGGGAGACGCAGAATCTGAAACAGGCTCCAGGCTCTGAGCTGTCAGCACAGAACCCGATGTGGGGCTCGAACCTACAAACCGTGAGATCATGACCTAAGCTGAAGACAGATGCTTAACCGACTGAGCCACCCAAGCGCCCCCAAAGTTCTGTATTTTAGACCAGCTGCTCTCAGACTTGTCTTAACAGAGAGCCCCAAAGGGCTTTTGTGAAGGTGGGTCATAGCTATCGATATTGATGATGGTCTGAATTAAAACTGAAAAAACCTGAAAATGTTTATCAACCAGTTTAAAATATAAACCCGTTACATGTGAAAAACAAATTACACTTAGGAGAGTGTGGGTGACTCAGTTGGTTAAGTGTCCAACTCTTGACTTCAGCCCAGGTCATGACCTCACAGTTGTGAGGTGGAGCCCTGTGTCGGGTTCTGTGCTGGGTGTGAAGCCTGCTTGGGGTTCTCTTTCTCTCTGTCTCTCTTTCTCTCTCTGCCCCTCTTCTGCTCACACGTGCAAGCTCACTCTCTCTCTCTCTCTCAAAAATGAACAAATAAATAACATTAAAAAAACGATTTTCCAAAACAAGGATGGATTTTTTAAAAATATTTTTTAACTTTTATTCGTTTTTGAGAGAGAGAGTGTGTGAGTGGGGAAGGGACAGAGGGAGGGAGACACAGAATCAAAAACAGGCTCCAGGCTGTCAGCACAGAGTCCGATGCACAGCTCATACTCATAAGCCGTGAGATCATGACCTGAACCAAAGCGAGATGCCCAACCGACGGTGCCACCCAAGAGCCCCTTGTTTATTTGAGAGAGAGAGAGAGAGAGAGAGAATCCCAAGCAGGCTCAGCACTGTCAGCACAGAGCCTGACGCGGGGGCTCAAACTCACAAACCACAAGATCATGACCTGAGCTGAAGTCGGACACTTAACCAACTGAGCCACCCAGGCGCCCCTAATTTTAAAAACCTCAGATTCATCGGGGTGCTTGGTTGGCTCAGTGGGTTGAGCATCTGACTCTTGATTTCGGCTCAGGTCACGATCTCACAGTTCGTGGGATTGAGCCCTGGGTCAGGCTCTGCGCTGACAGTGCTGAGCCTGCTTGGGATTCTCTCTCTGTCCCTCCCCTGCTTACATGCATCCAAAAGCACTTTCTCTCTCCCCCCAAAGGTAAATAAACTAAAAAAAAAAAATCAGTTCTGTTTTAAGAAGGAAGCCCTTACCCTTAAGGGTACTGTTTGAGATGCTAACGTGTCTACCCTCTATGTGAAGATGTATGCGTGTCGAGGACTACATTTCCATTTCTCTACACAAAGAAATTCAAATGAATTCAGATTTCACACAATTGTCATGAATAAAAATCATGGGACATCAAAAGACATTCTTCAGATCTCAGGTCAACTCTTGATAAATAGGCCTTAAAACCCATTTTAAGGCATAATAAGATACTACTTCTATAATAAAATGCATTTTAAAACCACCTGAGGAGGCTGAGGGGCTCAGTCAGTTGAATGTCTGACTCTTTGATTTCAGCTCAGGTCGTGATCCCAGGGTCGCGGGATTCAGCCCTGTGTCAGGCTCCACGTTCAGCGTGAGCCTGTTTGAGAGTCTCTCCTTCTCTCTGTCTCTGCCCCTCTTCCCTGCTTGTGCACACATATGCTCTCTCGCTCTCTCTCTCAAATATAATTATTAAAAAAAGCATTTTATTTGCAAAGCTTTCAGGAATCTTGTTTGAACAAATTATTTCACAAATGATAGAAAGCTAAAAAAAAAAAAAAAAGAAATATCCGTAGAAAAGGATGTAGAAGGTCCATGTGTTTTTTGTTTTGCTTTGTTTTGTTTTAATCAGAAGATTTAGGCTTTCAATGTAAATGTAACCTCTATTCTGCGTCTGCTTTGGCGTTTATGTTAGAAATCGTTGTTTCTGTTGGAACTTTTTCCCTAATTTTTAAAATGTTTTATTTATATTTGAGAGACAGAGAGAGACAGCGCATGAGCATGGGAGAAGCAGAGAGAGAGGGAGACACAGAATCCGAAGCAGCCTCCAGGCTCCGAGCTGTCAGTACAGAGCCCGACGAGGGGCTCGAACCCACAAACTGTGAGATCATGACCTGAGCCGAAGTTGGATGCTTCACTGACTGTGCCACTGGGGCGTCCCCATCTGGTGGAACTTTTCCTGTAGCATCTTGATTTGGCCATCACCTTCAAGTACGCTTGGTCAAGTCAGCACACAGGCCGAGTGCACTAAGTGTCTTCTGCGAGAAGCCCTGGGCGCAGATCAGCCTGCTAAGCATTCTCTAAAACACCACAATTTGACAAGACTGATGACCTTTGGCACCATGTGGGCGTCTCTGTCCATTCACAGAGGCAGAGAAATATAACCGCTGAAACAAAATCTAGGTGATGCCTAGGACTACGGGAGGGGGGCGGGGGCGCTCTATGGTACCGTCCTTCCCTCCCCCCAAACCCAAAACGAGGTAGCTGCACGAGGGGGCTCAGAACCACGGGGGACTCATGGGTTCTTGCACAGGACGCAGCACCACACTCCTCTCCCCGAAACCTGCCTTCCTCTTCCCAACAAGGTGCCTCGTAGCCATGCTGAACTCATTTGCCTACAGCCAAAGATGTCACGCACACAAGCGGGTGGTCCCTCACTGCAAACGCTCCCCCCAAAGAAGATTCTGGGAGCACGCTCCAGGCTGGCTGTGCTCACCTGTACTTCAAAAGCAGTTTCAGCACCACCGAGCGGATGACCGGGGTCTTATCCACAACGTCGTCGAACGGGGAGAGAGACTTTGTGTGTTCCTGGTGTCCTTGAACCAAAGAGAGGTAGCTCGCTGGTCACATCAGACACAAAAAGTGAACCTATCGGTCTACGGGAAGGAAGCAACTTACTTTGGTAAGTGTCTCGTAGGAGCTCCTTCTGCACGAAGAGTAGACTTAGCAGAACCTCTACCACCTCCTTCTCTGGCGGGGAATTATCCTTGAAGCACATGGTGGAAACCAGTTCTATGAAGAAACTATTGCACATCTGCCGGAGGCAGGCATGCTTCTGGACGGCGTCCCTGGGGGCGGTGGGGAGGCCCGGTCAGTGCGCCTAGCCAGGGTGCTGCGGACCCCCGCACACGGCCGGGCACCTCGTGTTCTTCAGTAAAGAGATACAAGTATCTCCTTCCGGTGCTTCGAGGGGCTGCGTGCAAACTGCCAACTGGCCGGTGTGCAGACTCGTCTCTTTCTAGGGGCACCCTGATCATTCAATCATTCGCACCAGCCAGCGACACCCTGGTCTCCTAAAGTCTGCAAAGACCCTGCCCCCTGGGCTGGCCATGTGCCCCGTCTCCAGGAGGCATCGGGAGGGCGGGGGAGGCGAAGGCTGCCGGGTCACTGGGGCACAGCCTGAGTCGGCTGAGCCCACAGACCTGCCACTGATGCCAACCACCGCCACGACGAGTGTGTGGCCAGGCAGGAGCGAGCTCCGCCCTCGGGTCGAGAGAGGCACACCCCTTCCGCCTCAGCTCCTGGGGTCTCGTGACGGTTTTCTCTCATTTACGACTTTTTCTGGTTTATTTCCTCTCATCGGGTCATCTCTCAAATCTATTCTCGTGTGTGCCTTGGGGAGAGAATCATTTTGCAACACTACGTGCTTTTAGGTTACACAAGCGGCTGCCTCTCTTAGGATGGTTCTCTGAAGTCAGGTGTTCAGGCTTTCTTTCATTAAAAACAATTTTTTTTCATGTTTATTTACTTCTGAGAGAGAGAGACAGGGTGAGAGCAGGGAGGGGCAGAGAGAGGGAGACACCGAATCGGAAGCAGGCTCCAGGCTCCGAGCTGTCAGCACAGAGCCTGACGCGGGGCTGGAACTCGCCAACCGTGAGATCGTGACCTGAGCCGAAGTCAGATGCTTGACCGACTGAGCCCCGTGGGTGCCCCTGAAGTCAGGGTTTCTAAGGTTAATACAGTTTATCTTTCCGATTACCGTACTTGGCGAAAAGGAAGAAAAAGGAGAGGAGGTTTTTAAGAGAAAGGGTGACTCACCTGTGCTCTTGGGACGCTGCTGGGGAGAAGTCTTCTGGCAGGTCTGTCAGGCACAGAGGGCATCTCATCTGGCCTGTAATGAGCCAGACCTTGACACAGGCCAGGCAGAACACGTGGTCGCAGGGCAGGCAGACGGGGTCCCGCGCGTCTCCCAGGCAGACGGGGCACGGCTCAATGTCAACCCTGGGGTCCAAGAAGGGCGAGCGGCTGTGAAGCTGCACACACCACGCGCGCAGGGCCGTCTCCGCACGGGTCTCGGCCACGGATCTCACCTGGAGAGGGTCTTGCTGGCCCGCTCCTTACACGTACGAAGAGTCACCATCACGGCGGCGAAAGGCCTGTAGGTCTTGATGTTGGAGTTCTCCTGCAGACACTGAAAGACGGGGGGTGGGGAGGGCAGTGAGGGAGGGCAGAGCCGGGGCAGCCCACACGGCGTTCCCGGGGGACATGGGCACACCTCGGACACCTCGGGCCGCCGGCGGGAGTTGGGCGCTGGGGTTGTCCTGTCTGCCTGCACGGTGAGGCCTTTCTGTTTCTAGCAGTTTCTCTAGCTTTGACTGCCCTTCACCATCATGCTGTTTTGGGGTGGGGAGTGGCGAGATTCACATCTTGTGCTCCCCCCCTTTCTTTTAAGGTTCACACTTCTGCTCTCATTATGAGATATTTCAAACTTTATAAACGATAACATAATGACCACTGGTGGATCCACCACCAAGCTTTAAGAAATCTTAGCATTGGGGCACCTGGGGGGCTCAGTCGGTTGGGGGTCTGACTTCAGCTCAGGTCACACGGTTCGTGGGTTCGAGCCCCGCGTCGGGCTCTGTGCTGACAGCTCAGAGCCTGGAGCTGCTTCAGATGCTGTGTCTCCCTCTCTCTCTGACCCTCCCCTGCTCATGGTGTGTCTCTGTCTCTCAAAAACAGACGTTGGGGCGCCTGGGTGGCTTAGTCGGTTAAGCGTCCGACTTTCGCTTAGGTCATGATCTCGCGGTTCGTGGGTTCGAGCCCCGCTCGGGCTCTGTGCTGACTGCCAGCTCAGAGCCTGGAGCCTGTTTCAGTCTGTGACTCCCTCTCTCTCTGACCCTCCCTGCTCACGCTGTCTCTCTCTCCTAGAAAAAAAAAAAAAACAAACAAACCAACACACATTAAAAAAAAAAAAGAAACCAAATGTGGCAGATAGAGCTGTAACTCCACACGTGCCCTTCTGATGGCGTCTCTCGCCTTCCCCTCGCACGGAGGACCACCTCCCGAAATGCCCACGTCCGGTACATCTGCACGCGTGCATGAAGATCACGCTACTGTTTTGCACGTAAAGTCTGCATCAGTTCTATCACGCCGGACCCAAGCCTCTCGAACGTGCTTTTCTCGCCGCCACACCTCAGTCCTGACATGCTCCCTGCTCTATGGTGCCTACCGGCAGACAAGCGCTACTTGTTTTCTGGTTACCAGGCATCTAGGACATCCCCTGTGCTGCCTCCAACATCCTTCCACTTGACCATCTAAGACCAGCAAGAAGGTTCTAGGGTTTGTATTCAGAAACGGAGACTCTGGATTTTAGGAAACACACATCTTCAATGATACACGGTAAGGGTTTGCTGGCGTGCTTCTGTAATTTTGTGCTTAGGCATGATGTTGCAATACATATCTTTATATTATTAGATTATAGGCTCTAGTAGCGTAAGGAGGATCTCCTTCTATTCTTTGTTCCACCTCATAAATTTTATCAAACGCGTTTCCTGTCCCTTCTGAAGTGATCGTTTAAAGCTCATCTTTAAATTTGATAGGTAACTGAGAACATTTGTGGATTTTATGATTCTGAACTATCTTTGAATTCTCAGGATTGATCTTACTTTGAAATGGTATAGGCTTTTAGTCCCTGCTAAATTTGATTTGTTAATCAACAGGCTAATTCCAAGGGAAGCAAAGGACTCGAACAGACGTTTCTCTGAAGAAGACGTATAGTCGGGCCATAAGCTCATTAGGAAGATGCTCATGTCATCAGTTGTTCAGGGAAACACAAAGCAAAACCACAAAGTGATTCTACCATGAGGACGGTGCTGATAAACAAAAGAGAACAAAAAATAACACGTGTCGGGAAGGATATGGCGAAATCAGAACCTGGGGGCCCAGCCGGTAGGAGTGGGCGGTGCCGCCGCTGTGAAACGGCTTGGTGGCTCCTCAGAAAGATAAGCACCAAGTTTCTACAGGACCCAGCGATCCCACTTCTAGGGAGGGCCGTTTCCGAAGTTGCTGAAAGCAGGGACTCAGATACGTACGTGCACATCCGTGTTCACGGTGTGAACCCGCCAGCAGGTACCTGGACCAGCAAATCGGGTCTGCCCAGCTACGCAACGGGACATCACTCAGTTTATAGAGGAAGACAGTCCTGGCGCCTCTACATGGACGGCCTCGAGGACACGCAGAGGGAAGTCAGCCCGTCACAGAGGACAAGTACTGTAGGACCCCACTTCCGTGAGGTCCCTAGAGCCGTCGAAGCCACAGGCAGAAAGTAGGATGGTGGGCGCCAGGCCGGGGCGGGGATGGGCCGGGGCAGGGAGTTAGTGTTTGATGGGGACAGAGTGTCAGTTTTGCAGGACGAAAGAGTTCTGGAGACAGAGGGTGGGGACGCTTGGACCAAGTGCGAACGTACTTCGTGCCACTTAATTGTACGCCTAAAAATGGTTAAAATGGTGAATTTTATGTGTGTCCTGCCACAATAAAAAAATGGCAGTAATCTAGTGTTTGGACGGGGGATGGTAAGGACAGGGTGGTTACAGACTGGGAAGCCAACAGAACAACTGTCGTCTGTGACACCATGGAAGGCAGGTCACAGATCAAGAGAGCTCCCTCCCTCCCCCGCTCCCTCTCCTATCAATTATCTATCTACCTAATCTATTACCTATCCATCTAATCTATTCAACTTATCTACCTACCTCTATGTATCTATCCATCCATCATCTATCTATATCTACCTATGTATCTACATCCACCCACCCACCCATCCATTCATCCTTTCTATCAGAACTGAGAAAACTCAGAATATCCACCTTTTTACAGCTTTTACCAGGGGCCTGTGGGAGGCTGTGCTGACCTAGCGCAGGCTAACTCTAGGGCAGCCTCGCTGGAGGAGAGAGGTCGAGGCCCCGTGCCTTTCCCGGTGAAGGCTTTCTTCCGGCCAGACCACGGGGGCCAGCCTTCCAGGCCATGCGAGTGGCCTCAGGCTGTCCTTGGAGGGGAAGAGCAGAGCCTGAGGCCACAAACCCGAGAGGCTTCAGGTGTGAAAGTGAATTAGCGAAGACCTCTGGCCGGCGGTCACTCACACAGGGATGTGACCGGAAAAAAACCAGCCAGAAAACCACTAAGTTTTTGAGGACCGTCGCCCCACATGTCGGGGCTGATACAGCCCAGGGGCCAGATGACTCATCTCTCAGCTCGAGGGTCACCTGGCCACTAGGGACCACGCGGGACTGGCCTCTGTGCGGGAGGAAGGGCGTCACGAACGCCTGCCCCCTGCAGGGGTGCCGGAGGCCACTGTTTCCTAGAGTTCTTTCCCCAGTAGCAGCAGGGGCCAGGGGGGCCGTGACCACGCCCAGCACGGTCAGCTGCGACCTTGAGCAGGGGGCATATATATTCCAGGCTGTACTCTTAAAACAGCCTGTGGCGACGGCAGGAACAGCCTGCTCAGACGGCGCAGTGCAGGGAGGTCGTACAGTGAGAATGACAGAGGGACAGCACGGAGGAGGGGGGCTCCTGATGCGGGGGAGCGGCCCACTGCCGCGGCTCCCACTTGTCCTACGAGAGGGACGTCAGCTCGCGCTTCGTTTCTGCCGCCAATACCCACCCTCCTCGGAGTGTGCGGCCCGCACGTCAAAGCCTGGACAGCCGGGGTCGCCAGGTGCGTTCGTGCAAAGCTCCCGGGGTCGCCAAGGCAGAGCCCACCTTCCACTGGGCGCGTGGCCGCGGAGACAGTGGCTCTTCCCACAGGAGCACCGTCCTGAGCGTCCATTACTCTACAAAGGGGGCCACGTGGTGGAGGCCCAGGGGCTTCCAGCTCCCCGGGTCCCCCCACAGCACCCCGGCCGGAAGGGCCACAGCGCCATGGTGTTCTCCCGCAAACCTGACTTCCTGACGCCGCGGAGGCCGCCGGCCCCCCAGAGGGCCAGGCTGCTGGGCTGCGCGGGGCCTGGAGGCCTGGACGCCTGCGGGGAGCCCAGCCCTCAGCCCCCGACAGGCTGGAGGGCACGTCCCCGCCTGTCTGCACTCCGGCCGCGGTGCCTTCTCGGTGCGCCCTGACCCAGCGCTCAGACGATCAGACCACTGAACACACGGCTTAACGGCCGCTGTGGGGAGATCGCGCTCCCCGCACCTCCAGGCAAGGCCGGCACAGGGCTGGAGGAAGGTCACCCTGCCAGGAGGGCAGGTGACGCTCCCGCGACCCGCGAAGGCGCCAGCTCACCTTGTTCAGCAGGAAGACGTGCTCCGTCACCAGCTCGCGCAGCTCAGGGATCTGGCTCTCGATCCCCAGAAGCACGTGTTCCACGAACAGGGCCACGGGGAAAATGCGGTTCCACTGGGTTCTGTAAGGGCGGGCGGACACTGGGCTGTGACAAAGGCACCCGAGACCCCAGGACCCGGGCGCAGGCAGGGATCCGAGGACGGGGTGCGGTGAAGGCAGACAGAAGACTCCGGAGGGGCCCTTTGCGGCGTGCTCCCGGCCCCCAGCCACCTCCGTGTCCCCGGCGCCCTCCCACAGACTCGGGGCCACGCGCCCCCTCACCCTGGAAGGCCAGCGCGGACGCGCCCCCGGGACACCTACTCTGACTGCTTATCCCCTCTCTGCCGCCCTTCCCGCTGCTCCCCAATGTCTGTGCTTCTCCTGCGGGGACCGCGGGGACCACAGGATCTGCCCCCCTTTCTGTGGCCCCCTGCCCCCCGGGGTGCTCCCGGAAGCCCCGGCATCTGTTTTCTCCAGCACCGGCACGATGCCTGGTGGCGAAAGAGGCTCAGCGGACATGAAGCAGGTGAGTAAGGACAGGACCCTCTTCTGTGGCAAGAGAAAGCACCCCACGGCCCGTGGGAAAGGGGTTGGGGGGGCGGGCTCCTGGCCTCACCTGACCTCCCTGATGACGTCTCTGGCCATCCCCCCGCAGCTCTGCAGGTACCCGTCCGAGCACAGGAGCTCCAGCGGCATGGACAGGCTCTTCACCATCTGCAGCCAGGCCTGGGGGCTGGGCTTCAGGACGTCCCTCGTCAGCATCTCCGTGCAGGCCATCGCCGCAAATGCATCCAGAGTCTGGCGGAGGCGGTGGGGGGACAGAGAACAAACCCGACTGAGCAGCGCCCCCTGTGGCTGCTCTAAGTCCTGAGCCCAGAGGTCCAGGCTGTGAGCCCAACGTGGTCTCCAGTTCCAGGCTCGGGGCCTCCTCCTCTCTGGTCCCGGGATACGGGAAGCATCAGTCAGATGTGTTCGCTGGGCACACGGCCCGGGAAGGGGGTGCCCACGCAGGACATGGCACTGGGCTCAACCGTCCCGGGCGGCCGTGGAAGCACCCTCCGCCTGCCCCCCACCTGCCACCCAAGCTCCACCTGCCCCTGTCCTCTGCCCACCCTCCGCCCGCCCTATGAAGGCCAAGCCCTGACCGTGAACACAACGTCCCAGGAGAGGCCATACCAGCTCAGGTCCATCCAATCTGTCGTTCCTTGTGGTTCCCATGATGTTGTAGAGTAACATTTGTAGGATCTGGGGGCAGATGGTCAAGATTCTGGAGAAGTTCTGCAGCCGGCTGCGGAAGTGCTGATAAGCGATGTGCACCCAGGGTAAGGAGACCTTTTCCTGCGGCCTCTGCGCTTGCAGCTGACAGACGCAGGACCTCAGTGCCACCTGCAAAATCTGAGGTGAGAAACGAGATTTTAGTGCCATGTGCACACTGGGAAACAAACCCAAAGCAATGTTTTCACAGTGGAAAATTCCAACCGCTCCAAAATAACCAAAGAGAAACGTAAAAGCCCCGCACGCTGACTGTCCCTCGGCACGCTGTGGTGTCACCCGTGTTGGCACTTTCTATCCATACCCTGTCCCCATTTTGTCCTCAAACCACGACCGTGGCGTATTTCTGATTTTTTTCCCCACTTAACATCACGCTGTGAAGATTTCTCCATTGTTAAATACGCTGGAAAAACACCACTGTGAATGTGTGTGCCCGTTAAAACAGCCAATCACCAATCAGATGGCTGTAATTTATGACTTTTTAAAAAAAATTTTTTTTCATGTTTTATTTCTAAGAGAGAGAGAGAGAGAGAGAGACAGCGTGAGCAGGGGAGGGTCAGAGAGAGAGAGAGTCACAGACTCTGAAACAGGCTCCAGGCTCTGAGCTGGCAGTCAGCACAGAGCCCGACGTGGGGCTTGAACCCGCAAACCGCGAGATCATGACCTAAGCAAAAGTCGGACGCTTAACCGACTAAGCCACCCAGGCGCCCCACTGTCTGACTTTTAATTACGGATGATTAAATGGTTTCTATCCCCCTCCCCCACCCCATTTTAAGAAGCAAGGCTGGAAGGAACATTCCTACGGAGAACGCGTTTGTCCACATCGGATAAATACCCCCAGGACAAAACCACCAGTTCAATTTTCTAAGGCTCTTGATCCAATCCTTCAGGCTTTTCCAGAAGCACATGCTGGTTCTGGTTCGCAGCACTGTCTGCAACAGGGCGGGGGGCTGATTCTGGGTCCAGTTAAAAACGAGGTTGGGGGGGCGCCTGGGTGGCCCAGTCCACTAACATCTTTCACCTCAGGTCAGGATCTCACAGTTCGTGGGTTCGAGCCCCGCGTCGGGCTCTGTGCTGACAGCTTGGAGCCTGGAGCCGCTTCAGATTCTGCGTCTCCCTCTCTCTCTGCCCCTCCTCTGCTCGCGCTCTGTCTCTCCCTCCCTCTCAAAGAAATCAAAAACCAAAATCCAAAACACCAATCTTGCCACATGGCAGGTAAAGATGGTACCTAAAAACCGTTCACGTTTTGTTGACTTACCAGTGAGGCTGGATAGTTTTTCTAATGTTGTCTGGATCTCTGTATAATTATTCTGTTAATACTTGGTGTATAACCTTCATTTAGTTTTTAAAATTAGGAAACTCTCTTATCGATTCCTAAGAATATTTCATTTATATTTTAAGTAACATCTACACCCAACATGGGGTTCGAACTCGTGACCCTGAGATCGAGAGTCATATGCTCCCCTGACGGAGCTAACCAGGTGCCCCTGGGATTCCTAAGAATATTTTATTAGCCCTTAATCATGCTGGTTATAAGTATGTCGTCCTCAAATGGGTCATTTTCCTCTTTTCCGTACTCAAGTGCGAACCCACTAGGTAATCAGCAGTATCCTAATGCCCACTGAAATTTCAGTTAGTTATTAGCTGCGGTGGCCAGTTAAACATATACCTAATTTTCTTCGAGAGACACTCCACATTTGAAAACGTGTTAAAAATTAATAAAATAAAAAAATAAAAAAGTAAAACAAGTGAAAAATAAAAAGGTGTTACAGGGAAATTGGAGGTCTTCCTTGCGTGAATGGAACGTCCGTGATTCAGGGGCCCCGGGCAGGGGGCCAAGGGTGGAGGAAGGGCCCCCGTGTTTGCGGCCCCCCCACGTTCACCCCCCTCGCCCCGAGCGAGCACTTACCTTCAGTTCTTCCCATGTGGACGCTCTCATGGTCAAGAGGAGGAAGTCCTTTATGTAGCCAAGAAAGAGGTCCTCCTGTTCTTCTGCACTGAGCTGAGCGAGAAACCCGCCCAGAGGGGTCTGCTGAAAGATTTCCACCAACTTCTTCGGCAGTCCTGCAGAGGGGAAGCACAGAGGGCGTGGAGGGAGGGCGTGAGGCTTGGCTCCTGGCCTGCGGGCCCCAGGGAGGGATGCGGCTCTGCTGAAGGGCAGCTCTCGGCAAAGGGGAGTCGGGGCCGCGTGATTTAATGGCCGTTTCTAGACCCTTCAGATGAGTCTCCAGAGGAGGAAGAGACAAAGACAGAACACGCATTCCGTTCCAGTCACCCACGGCCCTACTGGCCCCAAAGGGGTAAAACGATCGGAGACAGAGCAGGTTTGATGTCTAGCAGATCATATCGTGCTTGGGAACCCCAGGATCCAAGTGGGTCAGCAGGGAGAGAGCTGCTCTTGGGGGGCTGGGGTCACGGGCTGCTCATGCTGGGAAGACGCGCCTCCTAGTGGTGAAGTGCCAGCCTGCAGACCACACACCAACACCAGAAAGCAGGCTCAGGGCGGGTACGGCCTCGAGAAAGGGAATACTACTTCCTCGGGACCCGCTGTTCAGTTAGTTCCAAAAACGTGGCAGAATGCTTACCTACAGAAGTTCACCTTCAAGTATTTTGACTTGTTTTTTTTTCATGTTTATTTTTGAGGGACAGAGAGACAGAGACACAGCGTGAGCAGGGGAGGGGCAGAGAGAGAGGGAGACAGAATCCGAAGCAGCTCCAGGCTCTGTATTGTCAGCACAGAGCCCGACGCGGGGCTCGAACTCACCGACTGTGAAATCATGACCGGGACCAAAGTTGGATGTGTAACTGACTAAGCCCCCCCAGGCACCCTTCACCTATAGGCAATACTATAAGTAAGCGTTGAAAAGACAACTTCATGCATGAAAGATGGCAGGATGACTTTTCCAAAGCATGTGTCATCCCTGGTTTTCCCTGGATGCCTTTGGCCAGGCCGCTTGACCTGTGACAGCAGAGCAAGGAGCCACGTGGCTCCCAAGGACACTGACTGCGTGGTTTGGACAAAGCTATTCCACTATGGTCATTGATGCTGTTGGGAAAGGCTCAGCTAGGGCCGTCTCCTGAGTCCTGATCCCCGAGCTGTCCAGAAGCTTCCGAACGGGAATGACCCACTTATGACAGGGTGTCGGCACACGTCCTGTTTTGTGGCGTCCTGGGGGCTCACCTTCAGCTCCGGTGATGTACTGAGCCTGCACCCACAGCTCCTCCAGATAGTCTTTGATTCTCCAGCTAAACGGGACGCTGCTGGAGACGTCCTTGGGAGGCGCCAGGTAGTTCTGCACCACAACGTAGGGCATCTCGCTCTTAGATCTGCAGCTGGGCAAAGGTTCCGTGAGACGTTGCTCGAGACACAGGACCCAGCACTAATGCCAGTTCCTCTCCATGCTTAATGACACTGGTGCCTAAAAGGCTACGGGGACGGCCCGCTGGCCCAGACCACAGCTCAGGGCTTCCGCTACGAAGGGACTCAAGCATGTCCATATGTCATCTCTGTGTCACAGACAAGGCTGGGAAGGGTCAAGCAGGCTGCTCCAAGTCTGCGGAGGGACCGGGCCGTGCGGTGCCTGGATCTCCCCTCGCCCTCTACCTCCGCATACAGAACGTGACTCGTCAGATGCGACCCTTTCCCTCAGGGTCGACAGTACCCTGTCGTCTAAACAAGCGTTTCCACCTGAGATCCAGGACCCCACGCACTCGCGTATTCTTTATTCACCCACACTCTCCAAAATCAAAGCCCCTGAGATCCAAAGAGGAAACTTTTGGGAGGCCGGCTGGGAGTGAGCTGTGCAAGGGCAGGCCCGGGGGAGGGCGTGTGGCTCCCACCACGGAGCGAGGGACAGATCTCAGGGCTCTCCGAAGCACAGCCTCTCCAGTTCGGAAGAGGCCAAAGCCGGCCGTTTTGCCTGGGATGGAGCTCTGAAAGCACGGCCGTGAGGAAGGGGATGAAACTAGGAATTCTGAGAACTTTCAAACCCCCCTTTGTTACAGCAATGCCATCACCCTTAGGCTGTGAACAGACCCAGCATTCAGTTGTTTAATTTTTAACTTTAGAGAGAGGGCATGCACACGTGAGCAGGGCGGGGGCAGGAGGAGAGAGAATCTTAAGGAGGCTCCACAGCCTGACTTGGGGCTCGATCCCAGGAACTGGGAGATCATGACCTGAGCTGACCTCAAGAGTGGGACACTCAAGGGGCGCCTGGGTGGCTTAGTCGGTTAAGCGTCCGACTTTCGCTCAGGTCATGATCTCGCGGTTCGTGGGTTCGAGCCCCGCGTCGGGCTCTGTGCTGACTGCCAGCTCAGAGCCTGGAGCCTGTTTCAGAGTCTGTTTCTCCCTCTCTCTCTGACCCTCCACTGCCCACGCTGTCTCTCTCTCTCTCTCTCCTAGAAATAAATAAAACATTAAAAAAAAAAGAGTGGGAACTCAACCGACAGGAGCCAGCCAGGCGCCCCAGATCCAGCACGTAAATGTGATTCTGAAGACCACGCCCACACCCCAGCAACTTCTCGATGAGCGTATGAAGATGGCAGTGGCCTTATTTTCCCCTTCCCTCCTATTCACCTCATATCATTTGTCACAAGAGGAATGTTCAGAAGCTTGATGTCACGGAAAATAAACATCCAAAGGTCTCTCGTCCAGGATGGAGCATCCGGCGTGATCAGGAGCTCGAGGTTGCTGTCTGTGTCGAGGACAGACACCATGCTCGCCAGGAGGGGGGTCACGATGCCCTGGACCCGCTTCCAGAGGGTGTGCCTGCAGCAGGGAGACAGAAGACCGCGTTACGGCTCAGCAGGCACGTAGCAGCGGGCGGGACGGCTCCGTCCTGGTGACACTGGGCTCCAGAGTCACAGGACATCTGGTCTACAATCCAACAGCATAGCTCTGGCGATAAACGAAAACTCCCATCGTTGTTAACCCGCAGAAAAATTCACAAGTAGAAATGGACTGGAGGTTGGGGTGCCTGGGTGGCTTAGTCGGTTAAGCGTCCGACTTTCGTTTGGGTCATGATCTCATGGTTCGTGGGTTCGAGCCCCGCGTCGGGCTCTGTGCTGACTGCCAGCTCAGAGCCTGGAGCCTGTTTCAGTCTGTGACTCCCTCTCTCTCTGACCCTCCCCTGCTCACGCTGTCTCTCTCTCTCCTAGAAATAAATAAAACATTAAAAAAAAAATTAAAAAAAAAAAAAGAAATGGACTGGAGGCAGGACCGGAATGGACCTTAATTCTACATCGAATCAGGTGCCTGAAGAGGTCAAGAAGCATCTGTTGTGTTTTGTTATATAGCTTCTTCCCCAGAGCAAGGCACCTAGGATCTCTAAAGAAAATAGGGACCATGTTCATTTGGGGGAAAAACTAAACGCTATATTAAGAACACAACAACAGTTGGAGGAAAAAATAATAAAGCACAGGGCAAAATAAATGTGTTCCAGGTCAAGTTAAACAGGAAAGTATGTGGTTCTTTAGAACAAGGTTTTACTGATGTCTGTATTTGTTGGACCCAAGGATGTTTACATTTGTACCCTCATCTCCCTGCTCGCGCCAGCTTTGCTGTACTTGTTATGATGATGTTTACGCATAATCATGAACTCTGTTAACACACTGCAAGGAATCTACTACTAGGTGGCTAATGTTGGGGAGAGAAAGTAAGGCTCCATTTTAAAAAGAAGGAAGAGGGGCGTCTGGGGGGGCTCAGGCAGTTGAGCATCTGACTTCAGCTCAGGTCATGACCTCACGGTCCATGGGTTCAAGCCCCGCGTCGGGTTCTGTGCTGACAGCTCGGAGCCTGGAGCTGCTTTGGATTCTGTGTCCCCCCCTCTCTGCCCCTCCCCTGCTCACACTCTGTCTCTCTCTCTTTCTCAAAAATTAACAGACATTAAAAAATTTTTTTTAATTTTATCTGTAAGGAGTAACCAAGAGAAATGATCTAAATTAATACCTGATCTTATATAATTCCTTACTCAGAAAGTGTAAGTGGGAAAGAAATGAAGAAGAACTAGAGAAAAAATTAGAAGCAGGAACCTCCCCCCAGAGCAATGAAAGCAGCACCAGAACTCAGGGCTCCCACATTTCCCACCGGATGGTCACACAGAGGCAGGGTCCCCGAGGCCACAGCGATCATGCCTGGGGAAGATGGGGCCTGTATGAGCTCAGATGAGCTGAACGTTCCTTCAGAGGCGAGAAGCGGGGCCACAGTGACGTGTGACTGGCCTCAGAGGACCTGCAGACCCGGGCGGCTGAACCTTCCCTGTGGGACGCACTGTGTCCCACCCCCTCCACGACAGCGGGTGACTTGGCTTAGTCCTGAGAAAAGGGTCCAGGTTTCACGGAAAAAGGCCCACAGGTGACACGTGAACACTCCCAGACCCACATTTGTCGTTATCAAATGACTTCGGCTAAGCAGCAGGCCTGGGAAAATCATTCCCTTCCATCCCTGCCTGTGCCCTGCCCCGGGGCCTAAAACAGCAGCCACTTCTGCGGGCAACCCCACTGGTCTGGCTTACACCCTGCGGGGTCACACGTCCTGCGGGGTCACACACACCCTGGGGGACACACGTCCTGACCCGCGGGGACACACACGCCCTGCGGGGACACACATGCCCTGACCCGCGGGGACACACGTCCTGACCCGCGGGGACACACAGCCCTGCAGGGACACACACAGCCCTGCGGGGACATACACAGCCCCCCTGGGTCACACGTCCTGACCCGCGGGGGACACACACGCGCCTGGGGGACACACGTCCTGACCTGTGGGGACACACGTCCTGACCCGCGGGGACACACACAGCCCTGCAGGGACACACACAGCCCTGTGGGGACACACAGCCCTGTGGGGACACACGCCTGCGGGGACACACACGCCCTGCGGGGACACACACATCCTGCGGGGACATACACAGCCCTGCGGGGTCACACACGTCCTGCACACACCCTGCAGGGACACACACAGCCTGGGGGACACACGTCCTGACCTGCGGGGACACACACAGCCCTGCGGGGACACACACATCCTGCGGGGACACACACATGCCCTGCGGGGACACACACACCCTGCGGGACACACACGGGACACATCCTGCGGGACACACAGCCCTGGGACACACGGGACACATCCTGTGGGGACACACAGAGCCCTGCGGGGACACACACGTCCTGCGGGGACACACACGTCCTGCGGGGTCACACACAGCCCTGCGGGGACACATACATCCTGTACACACCCTGCAGGGACACACACGGCCTGGGGGACACACGTCCTGACCTGTGGGGACACACACGCCCTGCGGGGACACACTTCTACTTTTAAAAGTTTGCTGCTGTCATGACAGAACAGGGACGCACAGAGGAGGAGCCGGGGGTCCAGCAAGCCCCGTCTAACCTCCACCCGGACCGTCCGGCCCCTTTTGGGGAAAACAAGTGGCTGCTGCGAACCGCTCGGAGCTTTCGGATGAAGCGCGGGCGAGCGTCCACGGCCGGGGCCCGCCCGGGCCCCCTCAGTACCTGAACGTGCCCGCCTCCTGGAGAGCATCCTGGTTCGTGGCCTCCCGGGTCACCCACGCCTTCGTGTTGAACAGGCACTGGTCTTCCTGTTGCTTTAGGAGCGCGTAGAGACGCGCCCTGCACACCTGCAAGAACGCGGCTGCGGAGAAGCAGAGGACGCACCCCTGGGGCATCACCCACGGGCACCGAGCAGCGGGCGTCCCGCGGCCCCAGGGTCTCGGGTGGGAATCAGGAAGTGTGCTGGGGTCCCCGCCGCACCTGCAGCCTCCACGTGGCCTGGGGACCGCAGGGGTGACGGCCGCGCCCCCGGGTGCCGCCCCCGGGGCTCCGTACCTTTGACCTGGTCGTCGTCGTCCAGGAGGCTGAGGAGAACCTCCACTCTCCGCACGCTGCGCTGACGGCCGTCCTGGTCGCGGAGCATGCCCACCGCACCCTGTATGCAGCTCCTCAGCATGTCCATGATCTGCCCGCGGCACAGGGGCTGTCAGGCCTCCCCGCTCCGGCCCTCGAGAGTCGGGGGGCCTGGGCGCCCAGGGACTCAGCCGGGTCGGATCCCGCCCTGACCGTGAGCCTGGACTCCGGGAGACGGGGTAACCGCCCGAGGGGTAGCCTGGCGTCAGGGGAGAACTAGAAAGACCCAGAACTCACCTGGCTCCTGCCCTGCTCCGCACTGCCCGTCGCCTCCGAGTCGTCCATCCCGAGGTCCGTCCCCATCGCCTCCCCTGACCCGTTGGCAGCCTCGATTTCCATCGGCTCCTCAGAGCTGTCTCTGGCCCCGTGTCCCATCTCCACTGCAACAGAAGCACGATCATGCTGCTGAGGAAGGGAGCCGCTGGTGGGCTGGTCCCTCACCCCTGCGGTGGGTCACACAGGCCAGCCTCCAACAGGCCCGGGCCGTGGACTCCACCAGCAGCAACCTTCCCTTCCATCTGGGGCTCGTGCGGCCAACACGGGGCGCCTGCAACGTGAGTCTGACACTCAGCAGAGGCCCCCCTTCAGAGCCCGGCGCATCCACGACGACCCACTCCCCACGGGGGCACGCTGACCTCGGAAGCAGCGGGCGGTGCTCTGGGGCTCATCCGCCAACGGGGCAGGTGCGGGAACTCGACGGGGACGAGAGGGCAGCCTCGCACCTCCCTGCGCCTCCGTGCCCCTGGTCACCACTCCGACTGGCCCACCCTCGTCCCCCCAAAAGCTCCTCCCGACTTACACTCGGCGTCCTCTTCTGGCTTGAACAGCTGGCTGATGGTCACGTCCTGCAACTTGGTCACATCCGAAACCATGGCCGTGGACTTGTGGAGGTCGTCAATGTGCACAGACTGCCACAGCCCTGTGAGGGGTAAAGTCACTGAGAACGCGCCA
Organism: Proteles cristata cristata; assembly: GCA_017311185.1. Classification (NCBI taxonomy): domain Eukaryota; kingdom Metazoa; phylum Chordata; class Mammalia; order Carnivora; family Hyaenidae; genus Proteles; species Proteles cristata. The sequence goes on along the minus strand of JAESUZ010002862.1, from coordinate 310,541 downwards.
TGCTTTCCTAGTGTCCTCTGGTCCGCCATGAGCAGGGACACACCACAGGTCTTGATGTTTAAATACACTGCTGCTGAGGGGCGCCCGGGGGGCTCAGTCGGTTAAGCATCCGACTTCGGCTCAGGTCACGATCTTGTGGTCTGTGACTTCGAGCCCCGCGTCAGGCTCTGTGCTGACAGCCCAGAGCCTGGAGTTTGCTTTGGATTCTGTGTCTCCCTCTCTCTCTGCTCCTCCCCCGTTTGTGCACTCTCCCTCTCTCTCAAAAATAAATAAATAAATAAACATTAAAAAAAATTTTTTTAAATACACCTGCTGCTGAATGACTTGTACCCTTCAGTCCAGACTCTGGATCACACGCGGAAGCCACCTGACTCTGTCGTCGAGGCCAAAGACTGTTATAAACATCAGTCGTGAGAATGAAAACAGCTGCCTTTTTGTAAAGGGAATCTGAAGGTTTTTTATTTTTTTTTAAGTTTATTTATTTTGAGAGAGACAGAGTATAAGAGCAGGGGAGGAGAAGAGAGAGAGAAAGAGGGAGAGAGAGAAGGAGAGAGAGAGGGAGAGGGATACGGAGAGGGAGAGAGAGAGAGAATCCTAAGCAGGCTTTGCAATGTCAGAACAGAGTCCAACGTGGGGCTCGATCTCACAAACTCCGATATCATGACCTAAGCCGAAACCAAGAGTCAGATGTCTAACTGACCGAGGCACCCGGTTTTTTATTCTTTTTATAGTTTTTAGTATACTTCCTGCACCACAGCTAGTAAAGGAGTGAGGGAAACTGGCAAGATCTACCTCTCGTTATGCAGGACGACTCTAACATAAACTGTTATTTGTCAGTTCCTAGGATACCAATTTTCTTATACATGAAATAATTGGCGACCCATTCCTCGGAGGAAAAAGAGAGGCTTAAGATAGCATTCCCTGCCCCCCCCACCCCGAAACAGGCACAAAGTATCCGTGCTTCCAATGCCACTTTGGAGTGTCTTCTCTGGGCTCCGTGTAATAAAAGGCAAGGGACCAGAGAGACTAACCCGATGTTTGCCTACTGACTAGTAGATGGGCCCAGAGACCTGTGTTTCTTAACAATAAAAGGGGTTAAGAAAATTAACTGCATCGGACACAAATCTTGCTGAGATTCACACCAGTGCTCTGATCCCAGAACTGGACACCCCCGGAGCAAATCAGGAAGAGCTCACACACTGCCTAAGCAAGCATATTCACTGCTATCTCCCTCCTACCCCCGTGGAATCCCACGAAGGACGCCCCGCTCTCTATCCGGGACAGCTTCGTGATGAAATAGACCAAGATGCGGTCCTCATTCCCTTGTATCTTGTTGATTTCATTTATGGCAGAATACCTGTTTTAAAACAAACAAGCGAAGACAAACCAAGTCAAAACAAAACCAAAAAAACCCAAGCAAGTAAACAAAGCCAACGTTGTGGAAGTGGCTGACCGCTCCCGTGAGCAGTCAGGTTCAATCTTACGTCTATTTAGGCTTATTTATTTATTTATTTATTTTCAAATGTTTACTTAATTTTGAGAGACAGAGAGAGAGAACAGACAGGGGAGGGGCAGAGAGAGGGAGACACAGAATCTGAAGCAGCTCCAGGCTCCGAGCTGTCAGCACAGAGCCCGACGCGGGGCTCGAACCCACCAACTGTGACATCGTGACCTAAGCCGAAATGGGACGCTCAACCGACTGAGCCCCCAGGCGCCCCATCATGTCTTGTTAGCTTTAGATACATTCCGTGCCCTTCTGCCCGTGTGCCCTCCAGGCTCCGACCCAGCAGGAGCGCTCTCCTCCCCGCTCTCCTCCTGCTTAGAAGTGCCGTCTCCGTATTGACCGGGAGCCTGTTCTCGGGACCCTCGATGGGCCTGCTCTGAGGCTGCTAAGGGTGAGGCTGGCTGAACTCTCCATCTTGAGAAACCGGGTTCTGTGAACCCACAACCGTGCTATCAAATGAGGCTTCCAAACACAGAAATCACCTTCCCCCTAACTTAAATAGTAAGGGAACCACAGTTAATTCTAGAAGTACCAGATTTCCCCTATACTAATACTACAAAAATGTCTAATAAATATAGAAAGCTTCTATATGCCACAATTGCCGTTGAACTTGCGACACATTCAAACCATGTAATTTAGGGGAGCCCGGGGAGGGGGCTCAGTCAGTTGACCATCTGATTTCAGCTCAGGTCATGATCTCACAGTTCGTGGGTTTGAGCCCCACATCAGGCTCGGTGCTGACAGCTTAGAGCCTGGAGCCTGTTCCAGATTTTGTGCCTCCCTCTCTCTCTGACCCTCTGTTTCTCAGAAATAAATAAAACGTTTAAAAAAATTTTTTAATAAAAAAATTAACATTAAAAAATTTTTTTAATCATGTCATTTAAAATGAAAAATTACCAAGACATGCCTACAGACATGTATTTATTTCCAGGATACTCTTTTTTTATTTTAAGTCTATTTACTTATTTATTTGAGAGAAAGAATGCACCCACAAATGGGGGAGAGGTGGAGAGAGAGAGAGAGAGAAGAGAGAGGGAGAATCCCAAGCAGCCTCTGTGCTGTCGGCGTAGAGCCCAACGTGGGACTTGAACCTATGAATTGTGAGATCATGACCTGAGCCGAAATCAAGAGTTGGCTGCTTGGCCAACTGAGCCACCCAGGGACCCCTCCAGGACATTCTTTAATATCCTACTAATACTCTATTATTTACACTTCTTGACAATTTACCATTGTTGCCCTTTATAGCTTCTTCTCTAGCCCACATTCTGTAGGGAATGAAAGTGAGAACCTTTTAATTTTTGTTTTCTTGTTAACTTCACACTATCCTGTTTTCAGGGAAGACATTCTTAAGGAACTCCTGAATGAAACCTGAGCTTTCTAGGTCATTTCTGAGAAAAATACCAAACACCTACTTAGCTGAAGCAATGAGCTGAGCACTACGGACTCCATCTTCAAAATCCGTTTGAATAATGAGGATTTTACACCTGGCTGCATCGGTTAAGCAGTTTCTGAAAGAAAAAGGAAAGTATCCGCCCTAAGAAACGGGCGGTAAAACTCCCCAGGACTGATGGGAAATAGAAGATGACCAAGAGTGACTCAGGTGAGGTTCTCCTTGCACGAGTGGACAAGCCAGGGGAGAGCACGTAAACCCCCGGAAATGCTTCCCTAGTGAGAAAGGACGCCCCCCGCCCACCCCGAGGATGCCCACGCAAAGGGCGGCAGAGACGAGGGGGCACTGGAGTATCGAACCACCACCCCGTGCCGTCACATGTCTTTGGTCTTCATGACCCAGTGCTGGTGAGAGCCTGGTGGTCTCTAGCCGTGTGGGTGAAGCGCCAAGCGGCCAGGGCGGGGGGCGGGGGGTGGGGGGCAGGGGACAGGGCGGAAGGGCGGAGCCTCACTGGACTTCTCTGAGGAATGAGCACTCGGTGTCGAACTGCTGCAGAGATAGGATCATGGGCTTCAGGACCCCGTCCTTCCCTCCTGATTCCAAAATTTCTTCGCAGTCACGGCTGGTCAGCAGTCTGGAGAAGGTGGTGATCTGCAAAGTATTTGAGAGAATTCGAGGGCAGGCTTCCAGGCCTGCTGGGTTTAGGTCCTAGAAACGCGAGGATGTTTAGCAAATCCCTTCTATGGGCTCGGCATGCACTGGGCAGTTGGTACACAGAAAAGAATCCAAACCTGGAGTTTTTCCAAACGAGGCAAACAGAAGCTATGACTAGAGAGAAGACCCATCCTGTCCCCTGGTGCCTTCAAGTCTCCTTGGACGCCAGTCTCTCTCCCGCTTGGCCCCTAATGGATGTTCTGATGGTCGCCTGGGGCTCAACACAGCTGCCATTTCTCCTCACAGTCTTGCTGGGAACCTCCAGATGGAGTTCACACGGATGGTGTCCCTTCCGTCCCACAGCTCTTAACCATTCCCCTGACACCAGGCCACACCCACACAGAGCAAACCAAAACACTCCCCGTGGGCGTGCCGACAGCGCAGCGCCGGAACCCGCAGCTCCAGGCTCACCCGGCCACTGAGCCTCTGATTCAGGGGCATCAAAGTCTGTCCCAGATGGAATTTACCATCAACATCTGTTGCTCCTTCCTGGACTGTGATTACCCAGACTTCCGGTCATCCAAAGAATAATCTGGGGACCCATCCCTAGGCCCCTCCGTCTTCCACAGCCCCTGAAAGAATCTGCCATAAGCTCTGCCAGTTGACATCCGAACTACTTCTCCATTCCGTCCACCTGCTCCTCTCCTCGACTACCCTGGTCCAGCAGTCTCCTGACCGGCCTATCTTTTCTGACAGTCTTTCATCAGGGTTTCTCCCTCCTTCCCCCGGGCAAGGGGACACATCTCAACGCACGTTCCTCCATCTCTCCCGTCCCTACAGCAGACCCAGCTCATCGGCGTCACTGAGGAGACCCTCCCTCAAGTGTCTCCAATGGCGTCTCTTCCCCGTCTCTCAGTCTTTGCATCCACGAACTTCACGCTGCACAGCGACCAGTCCTGGACCTATTTCTCACCTTGACACCTCTGCTCAAGCGGGCTCTGTGCCTCTAATGCTTTCCCAGCCACACTTCGTCACCAGCTTGAGGTCCTCTGACCTCATACCCTGATCTGTGTGGCCCCCTCTGCCTCTACGGACAGCACTGTCTTTTGACGTCAGTGGGATCTATTCACGAGTGTTACACTGTGTGCCGACCAAGGACAAGGCGGGTGCCTTTCTATTCTCGGTGCCCTCGGCTCGGCACTCGAATGTGTCCCTTCATTTACTGAAGCGAACGTGGTACATTTCGTTACCATCAGCACAGAGGGCTGCGTGGAAACAGGCACTCAAGACTCGCTTGGCTTGAACTATTTTGAGCATCTGGGTCTCTCCTGCTTCACAGAGAGAAACCAGAGTCTCAACTCATCCATTTATGATCCTACGCACTGCCTTGCAAAGAACCCTGGATCCTGGGAACGAGGGATCCAAGGCCTCTGGTGTGAAAGGGGACGATAACAGAGAGACCATCACCTCAGTGAAGCTGACGTGGCGCTCCGGATCCACCGTGCGCAGCTGGGCCTGGAGGAAGTCTGCGAAGGAGCTATGGTGCTGCGTGTGGTAGTATTCTCGAGCCAGCGCCTGGGCGGCGAACAGGCCCAGGGAGGAAGCACCCAGCCGAACCACAGCATCCGGCGTGGCACAGCCCAGCAGGATCAGCTTGGCCTCGTCAGACACCTTCTGGTAAAGCTCGTCGGTCAAGGCCCCGTGGCCTAGCCTCTCCGTGACCTGCAGCACCACTGAGGCACACGCGTCCGAGTGGTAGCCGATGAAGACCTCAGAAGGGCTGTATTTGTGTCCGGCTACAAACTGCTCTGTTTTCACATCTATGAATTTCTCCACCCAGGCCTGGAGTTCGTCCACGATGCTTTTCTGCCACGTTTCCAAGACGGTGTTGATGTCCAGGTAGTGCTTCTCCAGCCGGTTAATGAGAGGGATGGGGAAATGTTCGTAGACAACATCCTTTTCTTCGATGACAATCAACCGGAAGTCCGGGTGGACCCGACACTTGACCCGGTGGGTGCCCAGACCGAGGTCCACGTACTTCTGGCCTCCGAGGTAGACGTAGTACTGGTTGAGCGCGTCGTAGAGGCTCTCGTAGAGGCTCTGGAGGTTGAGCAGGACCACCATCTTGCCTGTTTCCATGCAGATCTTCACTCGGTTGATGTTTCTGCAGATCTGGGTGTACTCCTGGTCCCTGGGAAAGCTGGAACCAAAAATGATCTCTGGCTGCTGGTCGTCGCTGAAGAAGGTCTGCTGCAAGACCTGCAGGGCCGCGTAGTTCCTGGTCAGCACGAGCAGGTAGCGGGATTCGGAGTCGTCCAGCTCCCGGCCTGACGCCCTCCGAAGGTCTCCGTACATGTTCTGCTTGATCAGCTGTAGGGTGCTGACCTCCTCTGAGCACTTCGCCTCGGGCAAGTTGGCCGTGAAAATGTCCAGGGCGTGGATGTCATCTTTGCCGCTGAAGTTGCGAAGGACGGCCTGTGCTATGTCTTGCGGGGACGGCTCCTTATCAGCCGCCTTCGCCTTGGCAAAGACCATTTTGATGAGGCTGTAGTAGTCACGGAGCCCGAAGAACTCCTTGTCTTGCTTCTTACACACTGTTTCATAGGCTCTGGCAAAGGGTGCAAAGAACCCCTGGACCCTCTGTTGAACCAGGGGCTCTGAAGAACAAATGCCCTTGGCGCTTTCTATGAGCTCCTTCTTGTTGGGACTGCCGCGCGACACGAAAATACCCCGGTTCATCTTGGCAGGGTCCAGGGCCCAGTTGGAAATGCCTATGAAGCCAACCTTTTTGTGGGGGGCGGGGTCGTCTTCAATGCACCCGTATTCCAACAGCGGGTGCAGAGCCTTCAGAGGCATCTTGGGCGAGTCTTCTGCCAGCCCAACCTCGTCCAACACCACCACGGACACATACTGCTCTAGGTCCTTCCCCTGCTGGAAACGGGCACACTGCCTGAAGGTGCTTATGATGCCCTGGGGGGTAGAGTGAGGGCTGCACTGGAACGACACCAGGTGGACCTGCTTCAGGTTCCGGAAGAGGTCTGAGTGGGCCGCCGGGCCTTGCATGGCGTCCGCCACGATAGTCTTGGCAAGAGATTTAGAGCTGCCGGGCTTCCCCACCAGGAAGAGGGGAATCTTCAGCTCGATGCAGATGACCATCATGAAGACATTCTCTTTCAAAGCCAAGTTCCTAGCAATGGTTTTCCGCAAAGACACTCCATTCAGGAAAAGATCCTGCGTTCGGGTGATCTCCTCCAGAATAACCTTGCTGTCGTTATAGGGTTCCGGAAAGAGCCTGCAGATGGCTCTCCAGTACGACTCCTTCTGCTCTAACGAGGCGTGATAGCACACCCCGACGGCCAGCACCAGGGACCAGAGGACGGGATCTCTCTCAAAGTCGTTTTGGTCAACAGTGGACTCGCGGAGAAAGGCGTCCAGTTTTGACAGGAGCATCTTGCTGTGGTCGTAAAACCACGTGAAAACTTTGACGCAGCGCTCCACGTCCCTGAGGCTGACAAAACTGCACTCGTTCCCTTTCTTCCTCATGAAACCCTGCGAGGCGGAGAGCACCTCTGTGATGGCACGGATCTGGGTTTCGTCCACCCCGATGGAGTCCACCAGCCTCTGCACGATCTGTTGGATGTAGAGCTTCTCGGCGGTGTTGTTCAGCTGTCCGAAGTCCCACACCAGCGGGATGAGGCTCGGCGGCAGAGCGTGCACTCGGTACACGAGCTGCCGGAGGGGGATGGAGCCAAGCCTCTCCGCCGTGTCCTCCGCACTGACCCTGTACCCCAAACCGGCTGCCTCCAAACGGCAGATCATCTCCTGCGAGTGCTTCCGGTAAGGGTTGCAGGCGGCTATGATATGCAGGCCTGAGTCCTTGGCCAGGGGCTGGCCGTCCACCGTACGATCACACAGGACTTCCTTGATACAGCTTATGGCTTCTGTCGTATTGGCTTCATCGAAGAACAAGATGGTGTCCAGCTGATGCTGCTCCTTATTGAAGAGCGCAAGTTCCTCCGCCTCGCGGACTTTGGAGTAGATCATCTCTGCTGTCGTCCCACCGTGGACCTTGACCAACCTCATGGTTTCAGCCTTGGCGGTCCCACGCCGCAGGTCGCTGAGGAATTTAATGAGCCTGGTTTTCCCGCAGCCGGTCTCTCCCATGATGATAACGGGGATCCCGCACCGAAACCGCATCTCAATGGCAAGGATCTTCAGCATGTTGTCCATCGTGAGCTCATAGGTTTCATCGGGGTCCATGGGCCACTGGATCCCTAATGCCAGGCAGAGCCTTTCAAGTTTCTCGTGCCTGGGCAGCTGATCAAAGTCAACATTGAAGGGCACCCTCTGGAGCAACAGCCCCCGGTACAGCTCCATCTCCATGACATTTCTCTTGATGACCCTCCTACTGGAGAGCTCCACGGCGTCAAGGCCGCCATTCTGGTTGGGCTGGATGTGGAAGCCTATGAATGTCATGGACGTGTGGTCACTGTTGAAGAACACGTACGGGTGAGGCTCAGACTCCCACTTCTTCCGGAGAGTGAAAGGGGCTAGATCTTCTTCCCTGACCCCATCCATGGTGACCGCGTACCTCCCCGGGCTCTGGTCGGACGTGTGAAGGGTTGGTGTGGCGAAATCTCTCGCCATGAAGATCATGAAGGTGACCACAAAGTTCTTGAAGCCTCTCAGCGTGTCTCCAGTTATGGCTGGGTTGCAGAAGAGGGAGGCCTCACAGTCTCTGAGCTGGTAATTCAGGAAACCAGCGAAGTTCCGGAGTTCTGACCAGGACGGATTAATCACCCCGCAGTAAATCAGGAAATACTGAAGGCATTCTTCAGGGGTGCCTTCGACACAGCCTTCCTGGTATAGGAACGAGTCTAGGTTTTCTTTCTCGTGGAACCGTTTCAGGTACTGGTAAGGCCTTTGGAAAGTCTCGCTTTGGAACACTCTCTGGTCCATCCCCGGGTCTGTGGAGCTCTCCTCGCGATTCAGTTCCATGTCTATCACTTCTTTGGGAGGCCGGCAGGTGACTTTTGGGAAGATGTCGAGAAAATTGAACTGGGGACCATGCATACTCTGGAAAGGAGAGACACAAAGAGAATGCTTACACTACACTTTCCAAACAACACCTCTGAGGGGCGCTTGGGGGCTCAGTTGGTTGAGCGTCCAACTTCGGCCCAGGTCATGATCTCACGGTTTGTGGGTTCAAGCCCCACGATGGGCTCTGTGCTGACAGCTCAGAGCCTGGAGCTGCTTCCGATTCTGCATCTCCCTCTCTCTCTGACCCTCCTCTGCTCATGCTGTCTCTCTCTCTCTCAGAAATAAAAACATTAAAAAAAATTTTTTAATTAAAAAAAAAAAATCTCTGCATCTTAACCCTCCGTGGGATCAGCACTAGATGGACCTTTATGAGAAACCACTTTATGTAAACTGATTTCTGTAGACTTCTTTGTACACAAGCTGCTTTCTTTTGTATGATGAGGCATTGTGGGAACTACCTTCCCAATTGGTAAGTCCTTTTCTACCCAACCTCCTGAGACAAAATCTCTATTAAGCACGTATGTATGTGCGTGTGCACACGGGTACAAGATGCCCTTTCGTTCAGAAGCATATGTCACAGGGGCGCCCGGACAGTTCAGTAAGTTGAACATTCGACTTTTGATTTCGGCTCAGGTCATGATCCCAGGGTTGAGGGATCGAGCCCCGTGTCGGGCTCTGCACTGAACACAGGGCCTGCTTGAGATTCTCTCTCTCCCTCTCGCCCTGCCCTTCCCCCGTCTGCACATGCTCTCTCTCTCTCTAAGAAAAAGAAATGTATATGACAAAACTCTCCTTCCTACCTTAGCCGGAATTAAGAAACATGGACTGTGTCCAACAGACGAATTTACTGTATTCCGAGCACTCCTGGTATTTCACACAAAGAGCATGAATTCCGGACTGAACAAGACAAATGGAAGACACTGCTACCTAATAACTGGAGTTTTATTCCAGACATTATTAAAAAATGATTTTAGGGGCTCCTGGGTGGCTCAGTCGGTTAAGCATCTGACTTTGGCTCACGTCATGATCTCACTGTTCATGGGTTCCAGCCCCGCATCGGGCCCTGTGCTGACAGCTCAGAGCCTGGAGCCTGCTTCGGATTCTGTGTCTCCCTCTCTCTCTGCCCCTCCCCTGCTCACACCCTCTCACTCAGAAAAAAAAAAATTAAAAAAAAAAAAAGATTTTAAAGACAGATTCATCTTTACTGACACCGCACTCAGCTGCTTCGCTAAGGCAGGGGTGGGGGATTACTGGTGCAGAGACGTGAAAATGCCCTGCGGTACACACCCGTTTGGAAGGCATCTTGGGCAGCGCTGGAGTCCGTTCCAGGATTTCAATGATGTATAAATGGGACGGGTTCCGGAGCCACACTTTACCGTTTATATCCATTAAGTACTGCAGGACGAGGAGTTTGAAAATGAACACCCAGAGTCCGGTTTGCACCTAAAGGCAGGGACAGGAGGTGAATGAGCGCCTACACAGGACGGCCCATTCTCCCAGCCGCTGGGACCGTTGTGCTCCGTCCTCACACACGGTGACACTGAATATCAACACGTAGAGAAAGAGGACATTCTTTCCCCCGGAGGAGGCAGGGTGGGGCGCGGGGGATCCCCGACTGAAGCCCCAGGGTGCTTACCGAGGAGGTCACGTCCAAGTGGAATATCATGGGTCTGGTCTGATAGCGGGCCTTCAGGAAAGGCAGGAGGGAATGCAGCACCTGGTTCTCGTCCACCTGAGGGTCGATCAGTCGGATAACTTTAAGGGGCACCTTTTCGCCTCTTAGCTTCATCGTCAGTTTGCTGTGTAATCTCTCCACATACAGAGACTTTCCTGTAACATAAGAACGTGGACATTAGGCGTCAGGGCCGTGGGCCAGGAGTGAGAGCATCCTGGAAGATTTATTACAAGTCACTTCCCTGTGCAAAATTCGTAACGGATGAAACAGACCATCCCTGTAAAGGATGTACTTCTGGGGCGCCCAGGGGGTCAGTCAGTTAAGCGTCTGACTTCAGCTCAGCTCGTGATCTCGCGGTTTGTGGGTTCGAGCCCCCATCAGGCTCTGTGCTGATAGCTCAGCGACTGGAACCTGCTTCAGATTCTGTGTCTCCCTCTCTCTGCCCCTCCCTCACTCGCACTGTCTCTCTCCCTCTCAAAAATAAATATTTAAAAAATGGTTATTGTTTTAAAAAATGTGCTTTCGAACCCTCAAAATTCCTTGCTGCTGCCTGCTCGCTATCCCCACGCCCCCTGGCACTGAGGCCGTCCGTGTCAGGGCAGGGGAGGACCAGGTTTTCCACGCGGAGAAGGTAGTGCTCTTGATGGGCGGGAACAGGAGGGGAGTCAAGGGGCATTTTCCCTCCCAAAACAAAGCAGTTACACCCCGTCTGCTCTCCAGATCCACATCAACCCCAGAGTGGCCAACGGAGGTCACAGGAAGGGGAGGGGCTGCAGACCAGCTTGTTTAGAGGAAGGTGGCTTGGCTCCCTCGCGTCGCCCGAGCATGAAACTCGGTGAGAAAGGGTGTCCCCTTCCAGCAGGGTCCTGACTCACGATTTGAGAGGGTCAAAACCTCCCTGAGACTCAGTTTCCCCACTACAGACGGCTCCATCCTCTGAGCAGCTCCTGCTGGCCGGGGGGAAGGGCCGTCGGCCGGTCCCACGACCCGAGGGGCCCATCCCCTTCCCCACCCCCCCGCCCCCGCCCCCAGCAGCAGCCATTACCAACGCCCGCTCGCTCGGATGCCACGATGCCCACACACATCCGGTCCCGGAACACGTCGGCAGCCGACCGAATGTCCGGGGGGACCTGGAAATGCTGCGCCAGGTAGGCCTGGATGTCCTGCAGGGGCGCCTGGGGGGTGACCGGGACCTTGTGCTGGCTGAAGGCGGAGGGCAGGTGGCAGTGCTCCCGTGCGCTGTCGCACACCATCACCAGCTGGAAGTCCGCGCGGTGCGGCTGTGAGCACAGGCTCAGGAAGAGCGCCTCGGCCTGGCTGGCCACCTCGTAGCTCAGCAGGTCCGCGTACAGCAGGCTGTAGACGCCCTGCCCGCGGGAGCCCGGCGTCAGGCAGCGGCGCAAGAGCAGCGCCACCTCCTCGAACGTGGTTCCCGGCGTGCAGAGCAGCACCTCGTCGAAGGTGGGCAGCGGCTGCTGCGGGGCGTGCATGTAGACGGCCAGCGCGGCCGGCAGCACCTCGGAGCGGCCGCAGACGATGAGGTTGGGCCGGCCCACGTGCAGGCCTTTGGGCAGGCGGCGCTCCACGGGACGGCCGCGCATCCACCCCAGCAGGGCCAGGCACCGGCCGAGCGCCTCCAGGTCCAGGCAGTGGGGCAGCAGGGCGCTCATGCAGGCCATCGACTGCTCCAGGATGGCCCTCAGCTTGCCCGCCAGGCTCAGCTCCCGCAGGAGGGCCGCCTGCACTCCCTGAATCCGCGTCCTCTCCTGGTGCCGGGCAGCGTCCCCGCCGGGGTCCTGGAGGGCCCTGGCCACGTCCTTCAGGGTGCAGTTGCCTTTGATGAAGGCCAGCATGGTGAGGGCGGCGTCGCTGGGCGTCGGCTTCCTGAGCTCCGTGCTCAGGAACACCAGCTGCTCGGCCGTGTAGTAGTTGAGATAAAAGTGCTTGGCCCGCTTTTCGGCCACGAAAGCCTCCCAGCGGCCCAGGAAGTGCTCCAGCTGCCTGCTGACGGCCTCCAGCAGCTCTGACGCCTCCCCGCCGCCCCTGAGCCGGACCGGCGGCTCCAAGTGGAACTCCATCTGGACGGAGACGCCGTGCCGCGGGGAGCAGAACACCTGTGCCGTCCAGGTCCTGAAGAGCATGTTCCCGGCGGAGTACAGGTGGATGAAGGCCTGCACCAGCCTCTGCACGTTGGAGAACACCTGTGGCGGGCGGAAGCAGGGGCCGCGTCAGAGGTGACGGCCGCGGACCCCTCGTGCGGAGCCGCCACCGGGTTCAGGCGTTTCCGGGCCTCGCCACGTGGCCTCAGACCCTGATAGAGTCCAGAGGCCGTCACGAACACGAAGACCCCTTTGTCGACACATTTACTGTCGATTCCGACCGAGAACTATTGTCCAAGATCTTCCGGTATTTTGGGGTTCTTGCTGATTTACAGCAATCGAAGCAACAGAAGGCTGTTTCTGGGACCCACCCGCCGGCTGTGTGGACACACCTTCGGCGGGACAACCGACCTAACGGACGTATCGTAGCTCAGACGTCTCTCGGCGTCTTGAACTTGGACTCCTGCCTCCCGCAGCCCCGCCGCCCCCCTCCCCGCCCAGCCCGGGTTTAAAGGCCTCCTATGGCTTCACACCAGCTCAGACCCTCTGACTCTGTCCGGCCACCGGGCACTCGGAGTCCTCACCTTGGAAAATACCTCTACTTGGACATTGCTGTGGTCCTTCTTGCCAGACATCAGCATGAGCTTGTTCAAAAGCTCCTTGAGCTCTTCCAGAGAGAAGTCCCGCGTCTCCTCACGGCCTCCGTGGCTCTCGGGAAGGGATAACTGTAGAACCGTGTCTGGGCAGATCTGTGGAGAAGTGCCGCGGCAGAGGGTGGTTTTCTGGAGGTAGAATCCCGCACCCCCCTGACGAGAGCAGCCCGTGCAGGTCACTGTAGCCGCGCGGGGACGTGGGGCGGCTCACCTTCTGGCCCCCTGTGGGGGCCCTGATGACATAGACGCCTTTGTCGTTGATGGCCGTTGCCAGAGACAGGGACGAGAGCTCCACAGAACCGTGGCTTTCCTTCACGGTCTTCAGCCACTCCAGGTTCCTGGCTGAGTCACACTGTTGGGACAGGACGGAAGCCTTCTTTCCCTTCTCGCGGTGGCTCCTCCTCCTCCGCTGCTCTCCTGGTGTTCAGCCCCTCCCCCCCACGTACCGCTTTCCTCACCCGTTGCCCTCTCCCCTGCCTCCCTCCCCGGTCGCTCCCCCACAGCATTGCCCACGTGAGTCCGTGTCCCCACCAGTGGCCGCTGCCCTGGCTAGCACGCGGGGGGCACGTGGACGGGGCAGTGTGGAGGCTTCGTTCTGCTGGGCCCCCAGCAGGGGTGACGCTGGGTGGAGCAACGGCACTGTGGCCTTACGTTCTAAGTGTACTTCTGGGGACCCCGAGTCCAACCGGAAACACGAAGGAGAATCCAGGCCAGATTTTTTTTGTTCACAAGTAAGTTTCCAGCAGCAGAAACAGAGACGTCTCCACCTGGTCATTCTGTCTCTCCTTTCCTCCCTCACCCTCCGTGGCTGTCGCTGGATAGACGTGGCCTCGGCACGCGAGCCACGTGATGCGGTGTGGGCCTGCTTGAACCCAGGTGCACGTGCCTCTCTTAAACTACCATGTTCATTCTTCTTTTCTTTTTTTTTAATTAAAAACTTTTTAACGTTTTATTTATTTTTGAGACAGAGAGACAGAGCGTGAGCAGGGGAGGGGCAGGGAGAGACGGAGACTCAGAATGGGAAGCAGCTTCAAGCTCTGAGCTGTCAGCACAGAACTCACGAACCGCGAGACCATGACCTGAGCCGAAGTTGGATGCTCAGCCAACTGAGCCACCCAGAGGCCTCCCCTCCCCTCAAAAAATCATTTTAAACCATAAACCCATGTCGTTCAGATTAATTCACAGTCCCGCCCCACGTGGCACCGAGCAACCCCCCACGCAGCTCCATCTTCTCGGATGAAGCCGGAAGCAAGACTCACCAGCTTATGAGGCAGGTATGGGTCATTCTCCAGAGCCCGCCACAGCTCCCCAAGGTGGGTCACGAACTCGTCAAATCCCGCGCCCATGTCCAGCTTATACAGCAGCGGCGCATAGCCCTGCACGGCGTCATGGAAGCAGGCCACCCTGTCCACGTCGATGTCGTTCTCCCCCGCGGAGATGGAAGCCAGGTCCACAAACACCTTCAGCTCGTTGATGCCTGGGGGCAAGGACGGACCAGTGAGCGCAGGGCTGCTCCGCAAACCCAGCACGCTGACCCTGAGCACGAGTCCTCAGTGGGGGGTGAACAAGTGCTGCTGCAGTTCTGGGTCTTTCTTTTTTTTTTATATATATATTTTTATTTATTTCTAGGAGAGAGACAGCGTGAGCAGGGGAGGGCCAGAGAGAGAGGGAGTCACAGGCTGAAACAGGCTCCAGGCTCTGAGCTGGCAGTCAGCACAGAGCCCGACGCGGGGCTCGAACCCATGAACTGCGAGATCATGACCTGAGCGAAAGTCGGACGCTTAACCGACTAAGCCACCCAGGCGCCCCTTTTTTTTAATTTTTTTTTTTAATTTTTAATTTTTTTATTTTATTTTTTTTGGGGGGTCTTTCTGATCTATTTCCTAGTTGTCATACAAATCCGGAGCAACCTTCCTTTGTCCATCCGCGGACATGGACACAGGGGTCAGCACTTGGCCTTGCGGAACCATGGCCACACCCAGGCACCACGCGAGGCTTCTGTGCACTTCGCTTTATTTAATCCACGTGCCACCAGCGTCTTGTACAAAAAGACATGGGCTCAGCCTGTAAATACCGTGCCCACAGCTAACTGTAAAGAAATGCAGATACTCTTTTCGGGCTCCTTACAAATCAGAGGATGTGCGTCCAGGCAGCCCACACGGTTGAAAGCATGGCAGCTCTGGATGAGAGACAGTCTCCCCGCGGCACACCAGAGCCGCCTCCCCTCTCCCGTTTCCTTCACCTCTCGTCCGTACCCCGCCTCCTCCCGTGTGCACCCCTCTGCCAAAGGCACCCGAGGCACAAGACAAAAAAGGCTGCCAAGCCCCCAGCCGAAAAAGAAACATGCAGAAAACCACCGAGTTGACGTAATCCAAACTCTCTGCGGACAAGGGCTTACCTTGTATAGCTAAAATCAAGCGTAGGGAAAAGCTAAAGGGAGCAAGATTTGTAAGAAAATGACCCCCATGGCTCACAGCAAGCATCCAGAGTGGGGGAAATAGTAAGAAACACCCGCCCTGGAATAAACCCCGTGGACAGTCACTGCAGCAAACGCCGCACGTCAACCTGAGCGAGGCGGCCTCGCACATGCGTGAGCAAGGGGAGGGGCTGCCTGTAAGTTTAGGACCCCCCCCTCCGCGAGCCACCTGAACGCTCCCTCCACACGCCACGTGCAACGTCAGCGCGCAGCCGTACCTCCGAGCGCCTCCTGGACCCAGCTGATGAACTCCTTCCTCTGGGACAGCTCGCTCAGGCACTGGCGCCGGGGCTCCGTGACGTCCTGCAGCAGCTTTTTGGCCTGGATAAGCTGCTTGCTGATCCGGTCCAGCTTCTCGTGGCGAAACTGGTCGAAGTTGTCCGTCTGCGAGACAAGGCTCTACTGGGCACGGGACGGGGACCCATCGACCCTCCCGGAGGCCCCACGCCCGCCCTTCCTGGGCTGGCGGGAGCCAAAGGCAGGCGCATCCGGCCCGTCCCAGAGACCCTGGCACACCCACCGCTGACCCTGGAATCGGCGTACAGGCACTGCCCCTGCTCTATGCCTGGCGTTCTGCTACGCGACTTCCATAAGAAACACTGCCAGGTGCGAATGGCTGCTTCCTATGTTACAGGTAAGGACATGAAGCCCCGGAGCAGCGACTCACTCGGGAGCACGCTGCTGGGATTCAACCTTGCACCTGCCTTCGTCGCAATTTTGTGCTAAAGCTTAATCACCGTCGCAAGCGTCGATACTATACCACAGGCCACGGGAGACCCTGGAAACGCTCCCCTGAAGGAACACACCACGTCTCACCTGTAGCAGAAATAGCCGGCTGCGGGCCGCTCTGTGCCTGCCGCAGGGGCCCCGAACAGAGCTGTGCGAAGCGAGCCCCTCTTTGGCCCTTCCAGCCCCCCACCAGCTCCCCCTCCAGCCCGACGAGACCAGACCACTCTTTCCAAATCCCTGGCTACTGAAACAGGGGCACGGCCCGTTCCAAGGTCTCGAGCCTCGTGCCGACCCGGGAAAAACGCTGCCTCGCCAGCAGCACTCACACTGTTTATAAACAAAGGTGGAAAGGAAGCCCTCGGCACGATCGGCCATCAGGTGAGATGCAATCCAGAGCTCCTGGGGGGGCTGTGACAGCATCCCGTCTGGCTTCCAGAACCCAGAGAGCCTATGAGACGCCCCCCCACCCTCCCACACACAACTTCTTGGACCCCCTACCCCAAGGGTCCCTGGCAAATAACTTACAAAGTTTAACAAAGTATGTAGAACACTGAAGTCACCAGTCAGGCCCAAATTCTCCTTGACCTTCAGGATGACCTTGGCCGCGCTGACAGCCTGGTGCAGGTGGTGGTACTCCCTGATCTGCCCCACGCGGCCCTGGATCCAGCCTCTCTGGTCCCTGCTGTCCAAGGCGCACATGAGCTGGAGCTCGAAAGTGAGGTTGTTGTATTTATTCACAAAGTCGCTGAAGAGGTCGTTGACCTCCTGAAAGGTGACCTCTCCCGACTTCAGATTCTCGTAGAGCTCCAGATATCTCTGGAAACAGGGGCAGTACAGGCACTGATACGCCTCCTCAGGCTGCAGCGCTTGCTGTTCCGGCTCCTCCTCAGGCTCGCTCGGCTCCTCCTCAGGCTCGCTCAGCTCCTCCGCGGCTTCCGCCCAGAAGGCGCGGAAGACGTGGCTGTCCTTCAGCCAGTCCATCTTCTCGGCCATCTCCTGGACTTCGGGGCTCAGGTTGTAATATGTCGTCCTCTTCGTGTGCGGGGAGGTGGGTGACAGCCTCACTGTCACGGCGTCACTCAGACGTTTACCGTCGAGGTCTTCCGCGTGTTTTCCAGTCACCTCTTCCAGATCCACTTGGAAACGACAAAGAAACGTCAGGGGTCAGACCTCTACCCACGATACTGTTTTGTTTTCCCCATATTTACCGTCCTGGCCACTCGAAAGATAACTCACATGAACACATTTGCTGCATTTTTCCTCAGTGGGGACCCCTCGGTCACCCCGCAAATGGCTTGTTCATGAATTTTCACAACAAAGGAAGCATGGTCCCTTCTAGGCACTTCTGGGTGCACGTGACAGTGTGGACACTGCCGGTCCCCTCCCTCCCACCCCCTGCAGCGCCACACGCCCCTCCCCCCACTGCAGCCCCACACCCTCCCCTCCCTCCCCCTGCAGTGCCACACCCCCTCCCCCCACTGCAGCCCCACACCCTCCCCTCCCCCTACAGCGCCACCTCCTCCCCTCCCTCCCCCAGCGCCACCTCCCTCTCCCCACTGCAGCCCCCACCCTCCCCTCCCTCCCCCTGCAGCCCCACACACTCCCTCCCCTCCCGCCCCTGCACGCCACACCCCCTCCCCCACTGCAGACACCCTCCCCACCCTCCCACTCCCATCCCCAGTGCCACACCCCCTCCCCCACTGCAGCCCCACACCCTCCCCACCCTCCCATCCCCAGTGCCACCCCCTCCCCCACTGCAGCCCCACACCCTCCCTCCCTCCCCTGCAGCCCCACACACTCCTCCCCTCCGCCCCCTGCAGCGCCACACCCCCTCCCCCACTGCAGCCCCCACCCTCCCCTCCTGCCCCCTGCAGCCCCCACCTCCTCCCGCCCCTGCAGCGCCACACCCCTCCCCCACTGCAGCCCCACACCCTCCCCTCCCTCCCCTGCAGCCCCACCCTCCCCTTCCTCCCCTGCAGCCCCACACACTCCTCCCTCCCGCCCCTGCAGCCCCACACCCTCCCCTCCCGCCCTGCAGCGCCACACCCTCCCCCCTGCAGCCCCACCCTCCTCCTCCCCTGCAGCCCCTCCTCCCTCCACTGCAGCCCACACCCTGCCCTCCCTCCCCTACAGCCCCACCCCACCCCGCCCCCAGCTGCAGTGCCACAACACACAGATCTTGGAAAAGTCACAAACCAGCTAGACCAGGAAGAGCGGAAAGGATCACAGTCTGGGGAGGGGAGGAGGATTGAAAAGCAGCCCTGGAGCCATGGTCAAGGCCGAGTTGGGCCCCAAGGTGTGGACCGCCAGCCCACAGCGGGGAGGCTAGCGGCATACACACCAGTCGCAGGGTCGTTGGAGGAAGGGAGAAGTGAGGAGGCCCAGCTGGAGAGTCTGATCCTCACGCCCGCCCCGTCCTAGACAGCAGGCCGCCCGGCCCTCCCCACCCCTGCCATCGCCTGCTGCTGGCGGGGAAGGCGCTTAGGAGAGCCAAGTGTGCCGGACACGTGTCCCCCGTCGGGAAGATGACGGGGGAGCCGTAAGAGGAGGGACACACGCCACGGGCAGCGGGGGAGAGGAGGTAGGAGCGCGACCCCGAAACAGGACCAGATGCGGACGGTGCTCCGGCCCCGTCCGTCTCTCCGCCCCCAGGACCCCGGCAGCTGGGCCTGCGCCCCCCACGCTGGTCCGACCAGCCCCTGGGACAGGACCTGACGTGCCCACCAGAGGCCCAGCCGCACCGCCCTCAGGGGCTACAGCCGGCTTGCTAGGCCCCCTCGTACAGACGGAAGGATTCCCAGACACGCAGGGCACGGCTTTAACGCGAAAGAGACACAAAAACATCTACCTAAGGACGACTCGGAGGAAACAGGAGACCTTGGGGCTGAACCTCTAAACTGAAAATGACAATAATCTCTGAAAGACACTGTAACTGTGAGCGAGAGCGCGTAGCACAAAAAAGGGTTGGTTAGAGAAAACTAAAAGGAATTCTTGTCAATCAGTGTGATGACTGAGATGAGAAACGTTAAGGTTGGATGTCAAGGTGCCAGCATTTCTCAGAAAGCAGAGCAAAAACCAGAGACAGAAAATAGAAGAGGAGATTCACGGAAGCTACACGGCCGCCGCGGGAGGGCCGGGACCCGACGAGGTGTGTTCCCGCGAGCGCAGAAGTACCAGTGGGACGGCGCACTCGAATCTCCCAGGAGTCAAGGACGTGGATTTCTAGATTAGGGAAATCTAAGTATGCCCAGTGCGACGGATGGGGAGTCAACCCCGACCTAGGCGCGGCACTACGAAATTTCTGAAGAGTGGGGCCGAAAAGATGTCCGGAGCTTCGAGAGAGAGACAGACCAGGAGTCAGAGTCACATCTGGTTGTCCACAGCGACAGGGACTGTGGAGCGAGCATCCAAGATCTCGCAGGGTCTCCCCTCTGTGAGTCTGCACCCGGCACAATGGTTACTCGGGCCTGAGGGCAGATATCCTCAATGTGCAAGATTCCAGGAGGGTTGGGTCGGGGGGCGCGACGGGAGAGAAGATCACAGATGGGTGAGCAGTGGGGAGGGGACAGATGACAGATCGGGGTGGGCATGGGGGAGGGACAGATCGGGGTGGGCACAGGGAGGGGACAGAGAACTCATTCCACTAAAACACAGCAGCAGGAGACAAGGAGTTATGGGGTCCAGGAAACAGATCTGACCGGGGGGAGCACAAAGGAAACCCCCAGAGCAGCGAAGGAAGAAGACTGTATCCCCCGCCCTCCAGTGAGGGGGAAATCCTTCCAGAAGATCAAACGGATTGTCCTGTGAGGAGATTCAAACAGTGGGTAGAGCCGGGGGCTGAACTGAAAACAAAGCGCAGGCCAAGACGAGAATCTTAATTTGAGAGAAAAGCCTGTGCAAGACACCCGGAGTAAAGATGGTCAGATGCAGTGGTGGACGGTGCGGTGATGGCTGGCGCAGTGGCAGCCGGTGGACCTATAGTTGTGCTGGCTGAACCCCGAACGTCCGAATGGAACCAGGTGTACTGGGAGACAGGGAGACTGGAAGGGGCGTGCAGGGCGTGTGGGTGGGGACACAGGCTCAGCCCCCATTTCCCGCAGCGGCTACCACCAGCCTGGGCGGCCACAGGGGTATTCGGGCGCGTGGTGCGGAGGTACAGGAATACACAGAACCACCAAGGCGGCACGTAGGACTCGGTTAAAAATGGACACATCGCGCAACACCTCCCGTCCAAGGTAGACTCCTCCGCCCGCATCAGGTCTCCCCCAGCTCCCCCGGGGACCCTCCCTCACGTCCACGTGGGCCCTCCAGAGCGTCACCTTTCACCAGGTGCTTCACCTCCCCGCACAGCTTCAGGAGGCTGTGGACACACTTCTTCTCTTTCTTCAGAAACTTCAGCTCCTCCTTCCTCCAGTCCAGCACTTCCTTCATGTCGTGCTTTTTCTCCTCGGGCGAAAGGCGCTTTCTCTCTGGAAAACAGAAGGAATCCTATAGAAGGAGCAGGCGTGTCCTCTTCCGTGGCAGCCCAGCTCTGCCAGCTCCCTTTGTTTAAAAAAATTCTTTTAACATTTATTTTTGACACAGAAAGAAACAGAGCATGAGCAGGGGAGGGGTAAAGAGACAGGGAGAGGCAGAATCCAAAGCGGGCTCCAGGCTCCAAGCCGTCAGCACAGAGCCGACGCGGGGCTCGAACCCACGAACCGAAAGATCGTGACTTGAGCTAAAGTCGGACGCTCAACCGACTGCGGCCCCCCAGGCGCCCCTCCGCCGCCCCCTTTGAGGACGGTCTGAGTTCACGGCCACGGGGAGGGGCGAGGTGGCTGCTACGTGCACAGCCACGCTGTCCACAGGCCCGTGAGCCCAGCCTCGAGGAGACAAGCAGGGCGCTCCACCGGCTCATTGATCACGTTCCTGCCGTTTTCCTGAGGATCAGAAACCGTCCTCTCAACTTACCGACGGGGAGAAACACTCGTCGTGGTCGAGGGTCGCCCCCTCCGCAAAATACACGGACGGACCCACGCACTCCTGGCCCGCGAACGGGATGGCGGATGGCGCTCCCAATACTCACTTAGCTGCCAGATGTCAAGGAACTGGCTGCTGTGCTTCGTGACGAGCTCCAGCTGCCCGACCAGAATGGCGCCCGTCAGGAGGTCCCCGGTGACCTTGGTGAACACGGAGTCGGCGACGGCCAGCAGCTTCTTGCCATCCTCTGTCATGTTGGCTAACAGCTTCTCATCGGTCTCTGAGCAGGTTGAGGGGAATGGAGTTAAAACAGCAGGTGCCTGCGTCTGAGTCCGTCGGCCCCTGAGTCCGTGCAGCCCGGGGCTGCCCGACGGCAGGCTCTGCCCCTGCCTGCACACACGACGAGCAAAGGTCACCCTGCGTCCCCAGATGCGCTTCTCTCCCTTAGCTCGATTCTGTTTTGCCTGGAAGGTGTCCCGAATGACCCTGCTCATAGAGGGGGCTGCTGACACGCGGGACTTGACCAGAAGAGCCGCGCTTCTCTGGCTGTTAAACCCTGTGCCCCCTTCAGCTAGTGCTGAGGATCTTTCTTGAATGACTATCTCCTTTAAGCGGGCACCTTGAGAATCCGCGCAGAGAACAGGGGGCTGCACCAGGGCTAGGCGGGCACCCAGCGAGGTGACCCAGGGCGTTTTCAGGGGCGGGTTTCACGGACAGACATCAATGTGAGGATCTGATGTTCGCCCATGTGGGCTCTCTTGCAAAAATGTGAATCTGAATTTGAAGATCAATTGAGCGGGCAGAACTTCTTTTTATTTTTTAAAAGGTATGTATTTATTTTTGAGGGAGAGCACGCCGGGGAGGGACAGAGTGAGAGGGAGACAGAATCTGAAGCAGCTCCAGGCTCCCAGCTGTCAGCACAGAGCCCAACGCAGGGCTCAAACCCACGAACCGTGAGATCATGACCTGAACCAAAGTCAGAGCTTAAGCGACTGAGCGACCCAGGCACCCCTAAAAGTGCCCATTAATTTTAAAAGACACAAATGTAATCTTTCCGAGTGAGTAACTTTCAACAAGGAACATAAAAACCCCGCATCAATGACCCCGTGTTATCCTAGCGACACTTCCTTGCCAGTCTCTTCCCGTCACCCAACATAACACAGACTCCGAATTCTCTTACTGGGATTTTTAGTCCCAAATTCAGCGCCTTTCCCCTGTGTCTGAATCTAATGACTCACACACACACTTGAATAGGGTATGTTTTTTGGGCGATACATACCTCCCCCTCTTTGGTCACAAAACACTTGGGGCATGGGGGTGGGGACAGGAGAAAGAAACGGTATTTAGTTTCTCGTTAAAAGTCGTCAGTATTGGCTGGGACACTGACACTGATCTCGGAATCACAGAGTTGTTTTTAGAGCCAGACACACTTGGCTATGAATTTTAGTTCTTGGTATTTATCTTTGAGACCTTGGGTAAGTTACATGACAGACCCCCCCGCCCCCCGCTTCAGTTTCCTCATCTGAAGAACACGGATCTGTTTCAAGGGTCCTACATGGGCGCTGAGGCTGGGGCACGGTGGGTGTTCAGGGAGATACCCCGAGGCCCCCTGGGGTCCTCTCTCGCGTCTGCTTCCTTGGTCCATCAGCCCACCCTGAGCATCAGGTCCAATGCTCTGTCCCCCCGCCCGCGGGTCAGGAAGACACAAGCAGATGGGAGCAGACGCATCCAGTACCCTCCACGGACATACCGTACAACTTGAAGAGATGCTTGACGTCTGGCCACGTGAGTAGGTGCTTTAAAACGTCGTCCAGGTCATCCACGGCTTGCCCTTTGCTCCTTGGCCAGGACTTGGTGATCACAGCCGACACGAGGCTGCCAAATTTCTGCAGGTCGTGATGCGAGATCTTCTCAAGGATACTGGTCTGAGACTGCAGGACAATGAGCAAAGAGAACGCAGGAGGGGTTTTTGTTGTTTGTTTCTTTGTTTGGATTCCCTTGGAATAATATAAACAAATCGCTCGTTCAATAGCATCCCAGAAACCCTCTGTGATTAGTTTCACAAAGCCTCAAAAAAAAAAATAAATAAAAAGCAAGAGAATAAAATACTTCATTTTTCTTGGGGCATCTCTGTTTCCTGCAGGCTGTGTCCTCACCTGACGAGTGGCAGAGACGTGGAAACAAGTGCTCAAAAATCTGGGCTTTTTAAAAGTTGGTTTATTTATTTTGAATGAGAGACAGAGGCAGAGAGGAGAGGATGCGGGGCTTGAACTCACAAACTGTGAGATCGTGACTTGAGCGGAGGTTGGACACTCAGCCGACCGAGCCCCCCAGGCGCCCCGTAACATAGAACATTTGCTAACATGAGACATCATTTCCTTGTCGTCTCAGTAGACAAGGAAAACTTTCAGGCATCCGATGCCATTCCATGATACGAACTGTCAACAAGGAGGAATAGAAGGAAGGTCCTCAACCTGACGAAAGGCATCTGTGAAAAGGCCACAGCTATCGACACACTCACGGGCGTGAGACTGAGAGCATCCCCCCACCCCCGCCCTGAGATGTTGGCACGGAGAGGTGGGGAGTGGGGCTCTAATCAGACCAACGGAGCGAGAACTAGATATAAAAGGCATCCGGGCTGGAAAGAAGAAGTAAAACCACGTCTATCTGCACATGACGCGATTTTGTGTACAGGAGACGCTAGGGCTCCCCCACACGCAGAGTGGGAGGCTCGCCCTAAGGGCAACGTGGGGCAGAATCTCTTCCCACTTTGCAGGAAAAACCCCAAATGAGTTGAATCTTTGCAAACTCCTCTCCTTTTCCACAAATGATCTGCCGGCCTTCGGAGTCTCTGCACACTCGCAGAGCAGCCGTGAGCAGGCGGTAAAACCGGCCAGCAGCGGCCAGGGCGCACGGCCATCTCGGTCGGTTAGGCATTGGCTCTTAGTTTTGGCTCAGGGCATGATCGCGTGGTTTGTGCGTTCGAGCCCCACATCGGGATCTGTGGTGACCTCACGGAGCCTGCTTGGGATTCTCTCTTCTCTCTCTGCCGCTCCCCTACCCTCTCTCTAAATAAATAAATAAATAAACTTACCAAAAAAAACCCAAAAAACAATCCAGCAGCAATGATGAGGACGTACAGGAGTGGCGCCGATTGCCTGATTCAGGGCCACCCATGAGCGGTGCACTGCCTGCAGCAGCAGGAGCCCGAGTGGCACCTCAGGGTCAAGGGTACTGAATCCCAGGACCCTCCCTCTAGGCTAGAAGGGGGTTCCCGGTGCCATGTCTGCGCTGGCAGCAGGGCTCAGAACAGCGGGCACTGAACGGCCCCAAGCTGCTGATGTCGGAGGACGGCCGTGAACCTGAACCCATCTCCCCCGCGGGAGGCGGCTCACCTGGCAGGCTGTGCTCACTGCCTCGATGACACACTTCTCGAAGCATTTCGACACGCTGTCCTCTAAGCCCATGGCATCCCACTGGGTGCTGCAGAAGGCAGAGATCTGGACGAGAGGCTTCTCCTGCAACACACAGGACGGCGTGACACGCGGGCAGGACGAGCGCTCTCATATCCCTGCTGTCCCCGGAACGTATCAGGTCCCGAGTCCTTCACTTCCCACCCACCCCAACCACGTCCCCTGGCCCCTCTCACTGTAGCCGTTAGACAAAACAAGGCTACAACACAGAGTCTCTCTTCCCACATTGCAGAAAAAGCACCTGGCCTGGCAGCTCGCAAAAACAGGGAAACTTCAAAAAATAAGCGTTTCTCCCTTGTTTCCACTTTCTTAAAAAGATCCATCTGACAGTTACACATAAAACTCTCATATCAGGGGGGCACCTGGGGGCTCAGTCGGTTAAGCGTCCGACTGCAGCTCAGGTCATGATCTCCCGGTTCGTGGGTTCGAGCCCCGCGTCGGGCTCTGTGCTGACTGCCAGCTCAGAGCCTGGAACCTGTTTCAGTCTGTGACTCCCTCTCTCTCTGACCCTCCCCTGCTCACGCTGTCTCTCTCTCCCTCTCTCTCTCCCTCTCTCTCTCTCAGAAATAAACAAAACATTAAAAAAATATTAAAAAAAAACACCTCTCATATCATGGAAAAACGAGTCCTAATTTTCTTAGGATCACAGGCTTTAATTAAAATAGAAGACATGGGGGCGCCTGGGCAGCTCAGTCGGTTGAGCTTCCGACTCTTGATTTCAGCTCAGGTCATGATCCCAGAGTCGTGGGATCGAGCTCCATGCGGGGCTCAGAGCTAAGCGTGAAGCTTGCTCGAGACTCTCTCTCCCTCTCCCTCTTCCCCTCTCCCCTGCTTGCATTCTGTCTCTCTCTCTAAAATAAAAAAAAAAAAGGAAGGAAGGAAGAAACAAGAAAAAAGGAAAGAAACAAAGAAAGAAAAGAAGGAAAGAAAGAGAGAAAGAAAGAGAAAAAAAGAAAAATAAAGAAGGAAAGAAAGAACAAAAGAAGGAAGGAAAGAAAGAAAGAAAAATGAAGACAGTTTTGTTTCCCCATCTGTCACTGGGGCTGGTAAGGAATCTGTCCCATTAGGAGCTACTGCACATGCAGGGGGTTTACTCCCCGAACCCAGGGTTTCCCTGGCAGCAAGATCATTCCCTTACTTCTCGCTGGAACATCACCTTTGGTCAAACTATTAAGGCTGGATCAAAACTGCAAGGTCAGGGGCGCCTGGGGGGGCTCAGTCAGCTGAGTGTCCAACTTCGGCTCAGGTCATGACCTGGTGGCTCATGAGTTCAATCCCTGCATCAGGCTCTGTGCTCACAGCTCAGAACCTGGAGCCTGTTTCTGATTCTGTGTCTCCCTCTCTCTCTCTCACTCTGCCCCTCCCCTGCTGGTACATGCACGCTCTCTCTCTCTCACAAATAAATAAACATTAAAAATTTTTTTTAAAAATACAAGGTCACATTTACTCCACGCCCTGTGGCCACTAGGGCCACCCATCAAACGCACCATTCCGCATCTACAGGATGTTACGAATGATACGGTTTCATCAACCTGCCCTGAAAAGAAGGTCCCGACTTCTGGTACCTGTTTGATTCTTCCTTCCAGGTCCCCCATCAATGACTCCTTCCAGCCGTACTCCGCGGGGAAGTTTATTTCCACCAGCCGCCTCCAGACCTGCAAAAGCCCTCATGTCAGTGACAGCCCCGTGGCGACGAAGCGTCACAATGAATCCCATGAAAAAGGAAGGACCGTTCTGGCAGATCCGCGGCGCCGGACACCCGGGTTCTGGCCACGTCTCCGTCACGGGTGATCAGCATCGGTGGCAGGGCAGGGACACCCATCCCTGTCCCCGTCTTTGAAAAGGAAGGGCTTCGGCGGGAAGACCGGGCACTGCTCTCTATTCTGAAAGTATTTCTCTCTGGTTTCATCCATACAAAACTCTGAACGTAAAACAAAAGTTGCAGGAATGGCCCGAAGAAACCCACGTTCCTTCCGTTGGGTTCCCCAGGTAGGACTGAAAGCTTTTCTTCTGTCTCTTTTGTGAAGCGTTTTCTCTGCAGAACCAGGGGGAGAGAAGGTACCGGCTCCATCCACGTGGCCCCCTACGTGCCTGGGAGGGACTCTCCTAATACTGTGGCCCTTCTGCCGCATAATCGAGGTGCAAGCGTCATATTTATGGCAGTTCGTGCTGGTGGGGTCCTGTCCTCTGACGGGGGGCGGGGCTCCATTCTTCTGTCTGTAGTCTGTCTTTTGATCCGACTTGACTCATAATTCTCCCGTGAGGACGTGCAGATTCCTGACTTATTTTTTTGGCGGGAATACCATTCAGTTGAGCCGTATTGAAAACATATTTTCTGTACGGCAGGCAGGACGGACAATCACCCCCCGTGGCTGGCCTGGCATCTCCAAGACAGTGCTGCGTCAGATCAGAGCCTCGCACAGGGAGGTCACAAGACCCTGAGTCCGTCAGGTCTGCTAGATTTCTCCACCGTGCTCTTCCCTGTTTGTATCCACTTATAACCTGGGTACCCTGCTTCCTAACACTCGTACCCACTGAGTTCAGCACTCATAGATAACTCCTGACGGAGTCCATCACCACTGCCGTGTTACAGGCGAAGGTTTTGATCACGACTGTTTCCTCCACATCCGCTGGAACTTTCCTTTCTCTTCCCTCCTCCTTTTGTGTCTGAAAACGTATTTCAAGTATTGAGGAACTGCCATCCGGTCCTGGCATTACTCATCTGGGTAAACAAATTGTCCCAGATTCGGCCAGTGGTCCCTTCAGACGACCTTTTGTTTCCTTTTTTAAAAACGTGGAGGCGGGGCACCTGGGGGGCTTAGTCAGTTGAGCATCCGACTTTCGCTTAGGTCATGATCTCGCGGTTCGTGGGTTCGAGCCCCGCGTCGGGCTCTGTGCTGACTGACCGCTCGAAGCCTGGAGCCTATTTCGGAGTCTGTGTCTCCCTCTCTCTCTAACCCTCCCCTGCTCACACTGTCTCTCTCTCTCTCCTAGTATGATAAATCAGTAAAAAAAAAAACCCAAAAAACAAAAAACAAAAGCGTGGAAGGACTTGAGCCTTACAGAACTATTGCAAAGATGCAGCGGATTTCCCACGTAGGCTCACCGCGTGTTCCCCTTAAGTCCGTGCCTCACTCGGCCACAGTACAGCTGCCACAGCTCAGAAGCTGGGGTCCCCAGAGCTCCAGGAAGTAAACCATCGACGCTGTCCGTTTTCGTCCCAGGGGCCGATGGAGGACACCAGCCCGCCGTGAGCCCTGCGTCTACCACAGGTGTTTCAGGCTGGACTTCCCAAAGCCCAGGTTCCTCTTAGTGGGGATGGTAGAGCCATGCCCAGGGACGCTCACGGCGCTCACGGGCCCGGCCGGCGCTATTTCTAGGCCTTTCGGTGGAGGGAGCCGGGAGCCGTCCCAGCCTTCCAGGTCATGAGCTCACACCAACAGCGGCCCCCGGCCCTACACCGCATCCCCTTTCTCCACGGTGAGAGAGAAGCCTGGCTTCCAAATCTCTCTGCAGCGTGCTCACACAAACCTCTCCAGAAGTGCTCCATCTGTCCTTCTACCAACAATGAAAGCTCTAAACAAGGTCCAAGACTGATGTGGATTTTCTTCATTTCGACCCCAGACACTGCCCTCCGAGGGTGGCTAGTGGGAGTTCTGTGCCCCAGGTGTTCATATTAATGATTGTTTCCTGTCCGTGTGCAGAAGGGGAAAGTCTATGACACCATCAGCCCTGTTCACGCACATTGTCAGCTGTGGGATTTTACAACTTGCCCGTTGATGTGTCCCTGGGGGGTGAGGCCATGCTGAAATCTGGTCCGAGGGGGTGAAGGGGGACATCTGGTTGGGTGGCTCATCCCCTCTCTACAGCCCCGTCCCGACCGCTGGCTAACAGTCTTCAAGAACACGGCCAGGTTTGCCCGTGTGGCTCTGATGGTGCTGGGCTGCCTGAGCTTGGGTCCCCTCTCTCGTCATGTCCCCCAACCCTGTCACCTCTTCTGTAAGACATGGCTGACAGCCACACCGGCCTCAGAGCAGACGGTCAATTACATTTCAATCAGTGTTATTATTTTACCATCATTACTGCCCTTAACCGAGAATCGTTCTCTTGCGTCAATAGACTAACATCCTTTACTCATTCTTAGTGCTCGGGGATTACTCTGTCCGGTCTCCCCTTCAAGTAACTCTCACCTCCACCACTCTCAGCCTTTTCCAGCTGAACCGCCCAGCACCCCCCTTGCTGAAAGGGAGCCTGCAGGCCCCTCCCCACAGGCCCCACCCCTCAGCACCTCTCCCGGGGCCTGTGGCAGGGGGACCACCGTGGACGCCACCGTGGAGCCCACCAGGGAGGCCCGTGGGCAGCGCGCCCAGCACTGGGCTCTCACAGCCCGCGGACAGAGCGAGGGCCAGCGTGTCACCGCAGCGCCTCGGCCCTGCACAGCGCACCTTGATCTCCTCCCGGTATCTGAACGTGACAGGTAGCCAGTAGCTGCAGACAAGCATGCTGTCCTGAAAAACGCTCTGAAGCCACGCTCTGGTCTTCGTGACCGTCCCCTGGAAGACCGTTTGCACAGAGTTCTTCTTCCCGGTCTCCTTCTCTGGGCCTTCAGCGGAATCCTGCTGCTGAGTGAGAGAGAGAGAGAGAGAGAGAGAGGGTTCCGCACTGTGACTCGGGTCATGAGACGCTGCTCCCCTTCCCGAGCCACAGCAGGCGTTTGTGAACTAGCCACGTGGCAGTCACGTGAATACGTCCCAGACACCGGCCTCGCCTACGTTTTAAGGTGCTTTGACTCCCCTGGACTCCGTGGCTTCACTGTGAGAGCAGGCAGCTCGGCCAAAGCAGGGGACTTGGGAAGGAAAGGCCTTCTGCCCCGGGAACCCCCCAGCGTAGCGACAGCCTGGCGGACTCCGACTTACTGACGAGCAGGCCACACCAGGCTGCCTTTTCCAGACGGGCTGGGAAAGGACGCGCCCCAATGGCATGGCCTCCAGAGGCTCAGAGGAGCCCCCGCTGGAGAACCACGCACAGCCCTGCTCCATGGCCGGAGGCGGACCCAAGGCCCCTCCCGTCCGTCCTTCCTTCCCATGAGGTCTCCCCTACTTTGAAAAATCCTTTCTACCTGGGGACGGGCTCTGCCCCTGGGGACAGGTTCTGACTCTGGGGGACGGGCTCTGCCCCTGGGGACATCTCTGACCCTGGGTCCGGGCTCTGGCGATGCTCCCCCGCTCCTGGCACGTTTCCATGAAGCAGTCAGGTGCAGAGCTTCATGGCAGCAGGGCCCGCGCCCCGGCCCTCCCAGCTCCAGCCTCTGTTTTCCAGCACCACCGCAAGCTCAGTGAAAGTGTCAGGACCCACAACTAGACCCACGACTGGACCCACTGCCATGCTGCCCTCTGGGGAGGCTCCCTGAGAACCACTTTATTGTCCGCCCCCCGCCCAGTGGCCAAGCAGATGCTGTCCCTGCCATGCAAGTGCATGCTGTGGGGGAGGGGGAGTGGACGACGGCTCACAGACAGACAGACAGGCAAGCACCTGCTCATTAAGTACGTAGGTGCCAAGTGAGGAAAGCGCAAGGTGTCCTCTGGGTGCATGAAGAGGGGTGCACCCAGCCTAGGACAAGAGGGGGCTCTGTCTGTAAAGACGAGGGAGAGGGTGGGTAGGGGTGCACCAGCCAGCGCCCCGGATCCACGGATGGCAAGAGGGCACGGTGGTTCTCGGCTAAAAATTGGACATGCCCACCTTTGCTTGAAATCCCCGAACAGTACTGCACCTTATAGAACAATCCAGAAGGTCCAGCATGGTGTGGCTGCCCTGTAGTCTGGCGTTGTCTAGACCTCAGCCATTATCTCTAGCCACACTCTGCTCCCTGAGGGGCCTTGAGAACAGCGAGGCTCTTCCTCCCTCACCCTGTGAGGGCTGTTCACTCCTCGGAGGAACCCCAGAACTGCCCTGGGTTCCCAAGGCACCTTACAGGCACACCAGCCTACCACCCGTCACCTGTGGTGCACGTACACAGTCCCTGGCTGTCCCCCACCAGACCTTTCTGAGCCCAGGGCCCTTCTCTCTTCCATCCCCTGAATCCAGCACAGGCCTGGGCAGAGACGGGCAGTAAGCGGACAGCCCACGGCCAAGCACTAGTCTGGAGCCTTCACGCGCTCCTTGCCTTCCTGCGCCTGGTGTCTCATCAATGCACTTAACCCTCTGTCAGGGCCCATCCAAAAGCTTGTTAAAAACTGACCGTTGGGGCCCTGAAGCATCTGGGCCCACATCCACACCCTGCACTGATGTTCTACACTTTGTCCCCTGCGTGGCCTGCCTCCCTCCCTCCGTGGAAGCCCGCTGAGGGCAAGGGAGCAGACTGGGGCTCACCGAAACACCCTCAATGCACAGAACGGAACCCAGCACGGGGCAGGTGCCCAGCGTATAGTCTGAGGACACAATCAGCCACTCTATGGCCCCCTAGCAGTCCCAGAAACAGCCGATCTCCCTTCTGCACCGAGGCCGCTCGAAATCCCACACTCACTGTGGGCGCGACGTTGTGTGTATGAGTACGGTATGAACCTTACCACTAGAGGTTCAAGTGTAATAATTCTGCAAACAATCTCAGCAGATGAGGCAGGCAGCTCACAAAACTTGGCGTCTTTTGTGATTCTGCAGACAGTTTCATGAAGTTTCAGGCACACAGTCAAGTAGGACTGTATCAAGGGCTCCTCAAGGATCCTGCACCGCAAAGAGTTAAGAGAAACGACTGAAGTAATTTAGGAGAAACAAGGCCACAGCACCCATGACCGTGATGCATTCCTTCCCTTCCGAATCCCGACGAGAAAGGCACGCATCTGATCCCAAATAGGTTGACATCTGGAACATTTCAACAGACCCTAAACTTATAACCAAGACAAAAAGGAAACAAGGTCCTTCTGATTTGCCTCCAAGGTCTGAATTATTTTAACAAAATCAAGTATGGGGCGCCTGCACGGCTCAGCCAGTTAAGGGTCCGACTTCGGCTCAGGTCATGATCTCACGGTTTGTGAGTTTGCGCCCCTCATTGGGCTCTGTGCTGACTCAGAGCCTGGAGCTGCTTTGGATTCTATGTCTCCCTCTCTCTCTGCCCCTCCCCTGCTCATGCTCTTTCTGTCTCTCAAAAATAAATAAATGTAAAAAAAAAAAACATTAACAAAAGCAAGTATAACTATTTCCAAGCGTAATCCCTTATCTGGAAAAAAAAAAAGCTAGGGATGTATTTCACCGAAGATTAGATCCTACAAAATTTGAAAAAAAAATCAGAAAGGTGCAGGGAGAGAGGGAGGGAGGTGCTAGAACAGGTACAGTGCATGGAGTCTCTTCCAGCCCCGTGGGTCCCTGGCTGACACATGGCCAAGCCGACGGGAGTGAGGTGTGGCAGGTGGCGTTGCAAGGGTGCTTCTGTGACGGGCTCAGGGGAGGTCCTGAGGCCCCGGGCTTGACATTAACAGGGATGGGACACGCCCACCCCGAACGCCCTAAGAATCCAGGGGACGAGATAACAGAAGTGTCCCCAGAATCTCAGAACCCCTGCTCCCCTCGCATGTTTCCGTGCAGTGTCACAGAGACTGGCAGGAACGCACGATTTCGGGTAACCAGGTGAAGCCGCCTTCGAGTTTTATTTTCGACTGGCCTGACTTGCCAAAAACATGCAAAGACCAAATGTTAAAGAAACGCGGAACACCAGCTTGGATGTGCAATATGGTGATTGTTTCCAAATAAACAGGAGACAATGTGGAGGAAAAATGAGCATTAAGAGCTCTAACGGGATGGGGTGAGGACTTTCTGATCCCCACAGCGAATACGGGACATTGGTGGTCACTGGGGCAGGGGGTGCCTCGGGCGGGAGAAAGATTTTCATTTCGCTTTTTCTACTTACTTGTCCTGATAAATATCCAGGAGGTGCAACAACATTCGAAGCGTGTTCTCAATGTTCTGGGGTGGCCGAGGGAGAAAAACAGCAGAGTTAAACATGACCCCACCGTGTGTACAAAAACAGAACCAAAAAAAAAAAAAATGTAAAGAAGGCAAAACGATGGATTCTTTTCTTCCTACCCATGAGTTTTAAGGTGCTCAGGAACCAATCTTCTTTCACCAAAAAAATGCAGGATTTAAAATTATACCATTTCTTGCGCCCCACAAAACAGGGAAGGAGGGAGCGGCTGTGGCGGAACAGTGCCCAGGGAGCGCCCTCCCCCCTCTCCCCCAGCCGAACCCCAGGAGGCCAGGGCTTTGGGGAACTCTCCAGAAGGAGGGGAACTACCAGCAGAGCTGCCCGGCCCTGTAGCGCTGGCAACCAGCTGCCCCGCCCAGGTCTCGGCATCTAAGTGCTTCACCCGCCTGGATCGCACAAGGGAAAAGTCCTAGGCTCTGAAGGTCTAGTTTCTGATCTGCTTTTCCTAAGCAAGGACTCGAGAGCCCGTTCTGGACAACAGACCTCCAGATCTCTGACGGAGGGTCTCGTAAGCCTCAGAAGCCGGTAATAAGTCCCTAGAAGACAGTCCAGGATGCGCGTGGGGAAGAAGGTCAGATAGTCCATGAAGTCCTCCATGTAGTGAACCAAGCTGTTCAGGGACAGCAGACTAAACCAGGACCGGAACAGATGCCCGTCCACGCGCAGCAGATGCTTTTCCTCTCCCATGAGTTGAACTAACTGATTCCTGGAGGAGGGAAAACAGGGACAGGAAAAAAGCAGCAGTGAGATCAGCAAACACAGATGGAGTTAAGTCATGTCAGAACAGACCCATAAACTCCAAACTTTAAAAATGATTTAAATGGTGGGATGCCCGGTGGCTCAGCCCATTAAACACCTGATTCTTGATTTCGGCTCAGGTCATGATCTCCCAGCTCGTGGGATTGAGCCCCAAGTCAGGCTCTGTGCTGACGGTGCAGAGCCTGCTTGGGATTCTCTCTCTCCCCCTCTGCCCCTCCCCACCCCCTCTCAAAATAAATAAATAAAACTTTTAAAAATAATCATTTAAGGGCCAAGTAGTGAATTAAATGAAAAGCAAACAATAACATTAAGAATTCACCAAAAGAGGGGTGTCTGGGAGGCTTAGTTGGTTGAGCATCTGACTTCGGCTCAGGTCATGATCTCACGGTTCGTGGGTTCAAGCCCCGTGTCCGGTTCTGTGCTGACAGCTCAGAGCCTGGAGCCTGTTTCAGATTCTGTGTCTCCCTCTCTCTCTCTGACCCTCCCCTGCGCACACTGTCTCTTCCTCTGTTTCTCTCTCTCAAAAATAAACATTAAAAAAAAAAAAAAGAATTCACCAAAATGGATGAAGGTTGAAGACATGATGCTGAGTGAAACCAGCCCATCTCAAGAGGACAGATGTGCTGATGCCACTGCCGAGAGGTCCCGAGGGTGCGCAAATTCACGGAGACAGACAGGACGGGGCTTACAGGTGGGGGTAGGGGAAACAGAGTTGCTGCTTAATGGGGACAGAATTTCAATGTGGGAACAAGGAGAAAGCTCTGGGCAGGAGCGGCACAGCCGTGTGACTATGGCGAACGCCACTGATCTACACTGAAAATGATTAACAAGCCAAATTATACGACGTCTATTTTACCACAGCAAGAAATTTTAACAAGAAATAAGCACTGTTCCCAGCCTAGCGGAGCTATAATTGGCACAGAGCCCCGGTGTAAAGGCGTACAGGGAGTTGATTTGACACACTTATGTACGATCGCCGCCTCAGCTCCACCCAGCACCTGCATCAAGTCACAGAGTTACAATTTCTTTTCTGTGCTATGAACACCTGAAGGTCTACTCTTCGCCACCCGGAAGGGTGAACAGGGAAGGGATACAGCACTACTAACCCCACTCAGCATGCTGTACAGCCGGCTCCCAAAGCTTCTTCACCTTCTACCCAGATGCCCCCGCCCCCCAGCCGCCTCCACCCTACTCTCTATTTCTAGGAGTCTCTCAGTGACACCACACGTATCACACTCCTCTGCGTGTGTCTGTGTATCTCACATCTTTTTTACCCACCCACCAGGTAACGGACACTTGGGCTGTTTCCACGCCGTGGCTATGGTGAATACCTGCCATGGACATGGGGGCACACGGGAGTCTGTGAGATCCTGGTTTCGTTTCTGTGGGACAGACGCCCCCAGGGGAGACTGTGGGATCATACGATGGCTCCATTGGGAACATTCTAAGGAACCTCCATATGTCTTCCATAGTGGCGGCAGTGACATACGAGCGAAGCATTTGGATGAGCGAGTAAGTGAATGTTCCAGATCAAACAGTCCAAGTGGGCCCAGCGATGGTCTTTAAATCATGACATTGTACCGTGACCCTGTCCTGGAGACCCCAGAAGGTGACAGCTGGAAGACGCATAAAGCCAGGTGCCACAGAAGTCACAGAAGGGCTACGAAGAACACCTGGTACAGGTTCACGGCCTACTGAGGGCCGTGCCTGCCTGAAACACAGGGTCTTTAAGAACAAGCCTGGTGTTTGCCATTTTCTGTTTTTAACAACTGAGTTTCTTCTACACGGCTTGTACACCACTGTACAATAATTATAGCAATAATCTTTTTTAAAACTTTTTAATGTCTACTTATTTATTTTGAGAAAGAGAAAGAGAGCATCAGCGAGCATGCTCCAGGGGAGAGGATCACATTAGGAGAGAATCCCAAGCGGGCTCTGTGCTGTCAGTGGGGAGCCCGATGTGGGGCTCGATCCCACAAACCTAAGAGATCGTGAGATCGTGACCTAAGCGGAAACCAAGAGTCAGATGCTTACGCAACTGAGCCACCCAGGCTCCCTGAGAAATATTTTTCAGTATTTATTTATTTTTGAGACAGATTGAGAGAGAGAGCGCGCGAATGAGCGAGCAGGGGAGGGGCAGAGAGAGAGGGAGACACAGACTCGGAAGCAGGCCCCGGGCTCTGAGCTGTCAGCGCAGAGCCTGACGCGGGGCTCGAACCCACAAACCGTGAGATCATGACCTGAAGTGAGACGCTTAACCAGCTGAGCCCCCCAGGCGCCCCGAGAAGTAATTTTAAAAGGAGGATTGCTAGAAGCAGGACCATGTGCACAGGGGAGCCTCCTGGAGGACCTGGAAACACAGCGGTCGCCCCAAGATTTGCCGCCACCAGAGCGGCTCTCCAACTTACTGATCTGGCCTCTTTTCCCGAAACTCCGAGAAGGCGATTCCTTCCAGGGCTGCCCAGGCGTCTTCATTCAGGATCTTGGAGTCCTTTCTTTGAAGGGAGGCCGCCGCGCAGTGGTGGAGCACAGGCAGGGTGAGCACCCAGAGGTCGACCTTCTTCTCCATGCATCTTTGGCACAGGTTGACCAGAAACCCTCTCCAGCTGGGAAGAGAGTGGAGAGCCCCCGTGAGCCCGGCGACTCCTCACACGGGGGAAGAACACGGGGGTGGCCGGGAAGAGTGACTTGCCCTGGGAGAAACGTGGTGCGTGGGACGTAGGGGCGCACCCTCGGCACCCAGCCATCTGTCCAAGCACCAGGCCCCAGGCAGGCCCTCGCTGAAGCCCCGGGGCAACCGACCACCCTCCGTGACAGCTGAGGGCACCGCAGTTTGGGGAGCCCACGTGAGCTGTGAGTCCAGGCCCTCTGGCAACAGTGAACCCAGATGCAAAGCCGCTCCGCAAGCGCACGGAGAAACACGCGGACACACAGGGCATCCTCCCTACAGTCACGAGATAATAATGCTTGCCGGCTCTTTGAACTTCACACCTGCACGAACTTTTTACGTCTGCCACCAACTCTTTGCTCTTAAAAAAGGCAGGGCTGCGCTGGGTTATCTCAGGTTTGTAAGACCGAGAAGCAGATATTCTAAGAAGACTCATCGTTCAAGGAAGGCCCACCTACTGTCAGCCCCAAGCTTCCACGCTGCCGCGGGGAAGATGGCAAGAGCACCCTGACCATCGGGGGCACTGAGTCACCCCCTCCCCCACCCAGGGAGACGTGAGCTCCTTCGGGACAGGCCGGAGGCTCTGCGCCGAGAGCACACATGGCCCAGCACAGCTGCCCCGTGTCGGGAAGTGAACACGGGGCCGCGGAGGCTGCGGGGAGAGCGCCCCCGACCCCCCCATACGCGCCCTCGAGGTGAGCCCCTAGCGGCAGTCTTCGAACCCTAACCCCTCAAACCCATGCACACAGGGTGACAAGGGGAACGTTCAAGTTTCCACACGCGTGGACGCTGCTCCTGGGCTCTCTGGGAACCTTTATGCGGACATTTACCACGTTCAAAATGACAAGGCAAAATCTCAAAGGCTGGCTCTACTGCCCTCCCGCACACAACGTACGCTGCTGGCTTCGCTCAAAAAAATAAACATCCAGGGGCGCCTGGGGGGCTCTGTTGGTTGAGCATCTGACTACGGCTCATGTCATGATCTCACGATTTGTGGGTTTGAGCCCCACGTCGGGCTCTGTGCTGACAGCTCGGAGCCTGGAGCTGCTTTGGATTCTGTGTCTCCCTCTCTCTGCCCCTCCCCTGCTCGTGCTGTCCCTCAAAAATAAACATTAAAATAATTTTTTTAAATAACCAGAAAGGAGCCCTCCAATCATAAAGATAAGAAAAAGAAAAAAACACCTCTCTGGTTCCCATAAGTCTTGTGCATCCTAAAAACATCAAGTCTGCAACTTTCTGGAATGCCCTGACCATCTGTAAGTCTTTGTGTGAAAAATACACATAAGTGTGCACCACACTCCTTCCTGGGGACGCACGTGCTCTCGCGGCGGATCCGGCAGCTCTTCCAATGTGGGCTCCAGTAATATGCTTTTTCTCTTTTGCTTTTTTAAGATCTTATTTTTAAGTAAACTCGACACCCAACGTGGGGCTTGAACTCACAAGCCGATTCACAGGATCCAGATTCACAGGATCCACCAAATGAACCAGCCAGGTGCCCCACTTCATTTTAAGTTTAAAAAAAGTTTGTTCGTTTTGGGCCGACAGGGGTAAGGCGTGATGCACCCCAAAGCTTCTCAAAAGTAGGGTATTCAGTAGAAAAGTAATAAAAGTGGAAACAAAGCAGGTAAAAACTGCAGGGGCAGATGTGTACAATCACAGGCAGTCCCTCTTTCCTGGGTGTTTGGCTCCGTCTGTGACAAGTATGCACTTGTACAAGCAAGCAGGATGCAGAGGCACAAAATCATTTCACACACACGCCTACACGCCCACACACGTACACATACACCCAGATCTGTGCACATCCCTACATGCCCACATCCCTACACGCCCACACACATTCACACACCTACACATGCACGCACACCTACACACACATATGCACATCCACACACCTACACACCCACACACATTCACACACATACCATACCTCTGACATGTTTCAAAGATGTGGCTGAGGTCACGGTGAAGGTCGCCTGGCGAACAGGGATCAGGGCAGAGAAGGTTGCAGAGCAAGTCCAGGTCGCTCTGCAGCACGGGCAGGTCGAAGGTTTCCACTGCAAACAGGAGGATCAGGCCCATTCGCAGTTTGCTCCTCACTGGGTGCTGCTCGGGCCAGGAGTCCCCGCTTCTTGCCAGGAGTGGCTCCGACACTTTTTTCAGATACAACCACAGGCTTTCCTTCACCTGACCCCGGGAGAGAGGGAAGACACAGCTGTGGGCTCGTGACCATCAGGGGTGCGAGAGCCGCCCCCCTCCCCCCCCCGGCCCAGTCACCCTCCGATCTGTGCCACCAGGGCAGGGGGCCGACGCCCACGAGGGGCGGATGCAGCTCCGAAGCGGGGTGGCTCCACTGCCCTGCCTCCCTACCGGACCCTGGGCACTCCCGCTTCCCTGGGCCTTCGATGGGAGCCACCCCCAGGAGTGCAGTCCAAAAGCCCTGCGTGGGGGAGGGGCCTCCACTGTCATCTCAGGTGGCCCCAGGGCAGTGGCCGTCCCACAATGTGGGGGGGCGGGTGACAGAGAAGGGTTCCCACTCCTTTCCCCTCCGCCAGAGGCCTGGCGAGGAGGCGAGGCCCTAGGTGGAGGGGGCGGGGCCAGGTCAGGAGGTGGGGCCGGAAGGGGCGGGGGCGGGGTCAGTTGTGGGGTGGGCGTGGCCAGGTCAGGAGGAGGGGCCAGAGGTGGAGATGAGGTGGAGATGGGGTGAGGAGATAGATGCGGTGGAAGAGAAAGAAAAAATGGGGAGGAAGAAACCTCCCGCGCGTGGTGCTTGGAGAACAGGGAGGGCAAGGTCCACCTGCCCGCACCTGCCCCTCGGGGCAGCCCCTGGCCGGCAGGACGTGGGGTGGTGCTGATCGCCCAGAGGGGTGGAGAGCTACTGGGGACACCCCGGGAAACCAGGTACCTCCTTCTCGTCGTACTGCAGAGCGCTCCAGGGCTGCGCTTGGCCTTCGTAGATCATGGGCACTTTCACGACGAAATAAAACTGCTGGAACTGGGTAAAGAAGCTCTTCAGGTTGATGGCGTCCCAGGTCTGCAGGATGCTGAAGATGCTGTCCAACATGATGGTGGCCGCGAGCTGCTTGCCCCTCACCAAGTCCCTCCTTGTGCCGAAGGTTATGTGATCCACCACCCTCTGAATCAGCCCGGGGGACTTCATGCAAATTATATCATCGTACTGGTGCCAGTCTAAGAGCAAAAGAAGGAAGCTGCTGTAGCGCAGGCCAGCCGGACGCGCTGAGCTGCACACCCTCCCGGGGACGCTGGCCCCTGCAATGAGGCCAACGAAGGATGGCCAGAAGGATCGCCGAGGAGGGCGGCTAGGGCGCACGCGGGCCAGGTGCCTGCCCGCGGATGAGCAACAGGGAGCCCGGCCCCAGGTGGGAGACAGCTGTGTGTAGGATGGGCACCCCGGCGGCCCCGCAGTGATCAGAGGAGGGCACGGCTCAGCGCCCGTGGTACGTGAGTGCCTTAGGAAACGATCACACAGACGTTAAGAATTTGATCCCGACGCTGTGCTCAGGAGCAACTGAGCACTATCGTGGGAAATCACTTCACACCAGTGCCAGCTTCCTTTGTACTGGGCACCACGAGGCTAGCCCCCCGGAGGACAGCACGGGCCCCACGATAGACCAGATGTCACTCTGGACGCGGGGCCGCGATGCACGGCAAGGGCCGAGCCCACGGCTGCTCCGCGTGTGACCAGGTGCAGAGGACACGCGTGTGGACTAGAAAACCAGCGAAACCAGCAAAATAATGAGGAGACCAAGAGGCAGACAGGATGGCTGGAGGCGGCAGAGACACGGAAGCTCAGCTGTGAAGATCGGAACGTGGAAGTCTCTGGAAGAGCAGGTACTCTGTGCCTCCTGCCATCTGCATGGAGGTCCCCGCTCACCCCACCCCTGCTCCATCCTGCCTGGCGAGGACTTGAAATTACTGCCTGGAAATAGCGCGTTTCCTGCTCTCTCCTGGGGACACGGTGGGTCCCTCAGTTTTTCAAAAACGTCCTGCCAGACAGAGGGTGAGGTGAGAGCCAGGCCCACATCATGGAGAGCGGGGGGCTCCCTGAACCCTGGGATGGTGGGGCAGGGAGGGGCATCTAAGCAGTCTCCGTCTCTCAGAATCTACCAGAAGGAAAGAAGTGTTTACATTCCAACCCGCTAGAGAAAAGAGAAAGAAAATCCAAAAATCAAAAAAAATACAAACCAAAACCAAAACCAAAAAACAAACCTCCTCGTGGAAACAAGGTGAATAGAAAAGGCAGGTGAAGGTGGCGAAAGTCAGCCTTCCGCCGGGAGCTGTGACGGATGCTGGCGGGCGCCCGGCACCCCTGTGCTCACTCACAGACGGAATGAAAAAACACACGAAGTAAAACCGAGCAGCAAAAGCGCAGCAGACACGTGGCCGGCTTCAGGCGGGACGGCACAGGCCACGTCAGGGGACAGCGCGTAGGCTCCCCACGGCGTGGCCACCTCCATGTGCACCCGTTGCCTGCTTGTCTCAGGGCGCGGGCCACAGCCGGACCCCCTCCCTGGCAGCCTGGCCACTGTGGCTCACGCTCTGTGGGGACGCTAGCAGGGAAGGGGGGCAGCCACCTGTCCCCACCTCTCTTCGGCACCTTTACTCAAATTAATCAGGTAAGCTAGGGCCACGCTGCATGGAGCAAAGCACAGACCCTCGGTCACCATGCTTCCAGCACCTTCCAGACACCCTTCCCGAATCACCTGCAGTGAGGCCATCGGCCACGGGGGCACCCCGCGCCTGGTCTCCAGAAAGCCAGCGAAGGCCAGCCCGTGGGCCGGGCTACCTATCGGCCACCGGCACTCAGCTCCGTCCCCCATCCCCACGAGGGCCCATCCCCGGCCTCGGTGCACCTTCCCCAGAAGTGCTGACGGTCAGCCGGCCACCGGAGCCGCGGAAGACCCACCGCCCCTGCAGTCGAGCTGCAGAAGAGCCACTCAGACACGGACCGAGGCCTCTCGGGAGCAGACATGAACCCTGCTCTAAAGGGCTACGCTGTGAAACGGCCATACCCCAGACACCGCGCACACACGCCACAGAGATAGATCATCCACGAACACACACCACACACCACATGCAGTGAGTGGAAAACAGAACCGGAAGGAAAGAAAAGCTGCGGAAACAAGCAGACATGAAGATGAGATAGAAGAGGCGAGGCATCAGGGGCGTGGGCAGGCGGGGGTCTGACTCTTGGGTCTCCCGGGCAGGGGGCCCTCCCGCCCTGCACCTGCTCACCAGCGCCCCGCGGCCCCTCCGCTCGGCGGCTACACCTTCCACCCTTGCCCTGTAGTAAAAACCCCTTTCCTGTCTCCTCCCGAAGTGAGCGTTACGTCACGCTGATCAAAACCGTGCTTCCAGGGGCGCCTGGGTGGCTTAGTCGGTTGAGCATCCGACTTCGGCTCAGGTCATGATCTCACGGTTCGTGGGTTCGAGCCCCGCGTCGGGCTCTGTGCTGCCTGCCAGCTCGGAGCCTGGAGCCTGTTTCGGTCTGTGACTCCCTCTCTCTCTGACTCCCTCTCTCTCTGACCCTCCCCTGCTCACGCTGTCTCTCTCTCTCCTAGAAATAAATAAAACATTTAAATAAATAAATAAATAAATAAATAACCGTGCTTCCAAACTCGGGTTTCCTTGACCCTGAGCGGGAGTAGGGGGATGGGTGCGTGTGAAGAGGGCCCACGTGTGCCCCGCTCTGCAGGGGAACGGCCACACCCCTGGGCCCGGCCACAGACTCACCTCCTGAGCCCAGGAGTTCAGACTTCACGTGCAGACAGCGGTTGACGAACTCGCC
Organism: Proteles cristata cristata; assembly: GCA_017311185.1. Lineage (NCBI taxonomy): Eukaryota > Metazoa > Chordata > Mammalia > Carnivora > Hyaenidae > Proteles > Proteles cristata. The sequence goes on along the minus strand of JAESUZ010002862.1, from coordinate 268,678 downwards.
CTCCTTTTGCTGACGTTTGTAGATGAACTCGTACTCCACCTGGCCCTTGCCTTTCACGATGACGTACTTGTAAGGAATGGATTTATTCAGGTGCTGTCTGGAGAGGGTGGTGCTGCCTTCCACGAGGGACCCGATCTCCTGCAGGTCTCTGAGAAAACAGGACGCTGCCGGTTACCCCCGGAAAGAATCCTCTTTTGAAAATGTTCCTTCTCTTCGAACACAGCACGGAGCGCAGACCCAGAGCTGCAGGTCCACGCTGACCAAGAGGAGGCTTGTGGATGAGACACGGTCTCCGGACAGAACCCACACTCGGGAGCTGTGCCGACGTATGACAAAGCAGCGCGGGACAGGGAGAACTTGTGTGAAAAAGTCAGTTTCCAGAACGGTAAGCGGGTGAGCGACTTGAAAAAAAGTGTTCGTCAAAGACTGCGGGCTCTGTGCGCCTCCCCAGGGCCGCCCCGCGCGCCCTGGGCGTACTCACTTGGTGTGGTGCATCTCGCAGACGTTGCGGTTCCACTTGGGCTTCCCAAGCTCTTCTCCCCCCCTGACAAACACTTGGTGGACCGCGGGGTCGAATCCAAAGTGCTTGGAGATGATGGCGTGGAAGTAGAGCGTGATTCCTTCCTGCAGGCTCGCGGGGCTGGAGCAAAGCCGTGAAAGGAAACACCAACCAGCTTGCACACGCACACACACACGTGCACAACAGGGGCCCCACTTCTCGACTGGGTACAAACCCGCACCCCAGCAAAGTGCAAGAGCCTCCCCTCTCCAGACAGACCATGTGCCGTGGGGGCCCTCTCGGAGGTGGGCACAGGGTGGGGGACTGTTTCTGCCCGGCTGTGAAGGGCTGGGGGCAGTGGCGGGAGGGGGCTGCCGAGGAGCCCGGGTCGTGCCAGCCTCCCCCCGATGTGGCCCACGTGGCCCACGCGCCGCCGGGCTCCCAGGGACCATGCGCTAGACTGAGGAATGGGGGTGTGTGACCCTGCCCCCCGCCTGCCGTCCCCAAGAAGGGCAGCCTGGGAATGTCCGGCCCTGCCCGAGCGTGGGCATGGCCAGGGGCTGCCTGTGTCCCCCGGGCAGGCTGTGAGCGCCAGGGTCACCCCCTACCTCTGCCTAACTTCACACACTCCGGCTTTGTGGTTCCTCCGCTCCTTCTCATTTTTCACAGCAGCCGCGTAACTCCTGGTTCCTTCCGGCGTCGTCGGACCCTCGAGCTTGGCCTTCTCGTTCCTGCCTGCCTTCTCTCCAGCCATGGCCGTCTTGTCCTTGGTCTCAGCTTCCTGGAACAAGTAACCGGGCCCGGCCTCTAGGACCAGCTTCACATCTGACCCTGCATCCAGGGACGCTCACATCCTTTCCCTGCTCAGAGCCTCTCCGTGCCCTCGGGCCCCCCCGCCACAGCCTCTAGGAACCCCTGTGCAAACCGTGTCAACAGCCCCTTTTCCCCTCACTGGATCCTGGAGGCAGTGGCTTCCTTACTCTTCCCCAAACAGGCCTCCCACACTCTGCCACGGGGTCTTTGCACCTGCCATTTTGGCCTGGGATGCGCCCCAGGGGGCCACACGGCTTGCCCTCACTCTTTCGGATCTCTGCTCCGCCTGCGCTCCCTGGAGAGGCCTCGGCCGGCCCCGTTCTCTCAGCGCCACCCCTGGTCCCCTCCACGCTCACCCTGCTCTCCCCAATGACGCTCCCCACGCCTGACCTTGCTTCCTGGCTCTCCCCCTGGAGAAAGCATGAGCCTTGAAGGCAGGAGCTGGGTCTCCTTCACGGCTGTATCCCCAGCACCCAAAAGAGTGTCACCAAAGGACTGAACGGACGCTGAGCTTTGGAAGGACCGGGGCCGAGAGCGGCAGACGGCGGGACAGACCGCAGGGACAGGAGGCTCCCAAGGCGGAGACGCTCTACCTGGCGGTGTCCTGGGGAAGCAACCGTGCTCGCTGGAGGCTGCTTCGTCTTCTGAGTCTTGGCTTTACCTTCTTTCCTGGCCTTTCCCGCCACCTCAGCTGGCCCGGCTGTGGCCGCATCTTCCTGGAGACGACAAAGGCCCTGAATGTCAGGGCGCAGGTGCCGAGATGCTGTGAGGGCCAGCGTCCACCACCACCCGCCCAGGGGAGGGATCGGCGGCTGCGGGAGGGGCGCCATCCCAAGGGTCCCCAGGGCCTGTCCCGGGGCGGGAGGTGACACGGAGCTGCCTGAGAGAGCGAGCAGCTCCTCACTCCCCTAACAACTCACCCCGGAGGTCTGGGCCCCCGCCTGCTGCCCGGGGCCACGCGGCTCTCTCCCGGGCTGCGAGTCCCCGGCTGAGTCAGGCGCCGAGCGCTCCTGAGCCCCATCCTCCTTCCGGGGACGGTCTTCACGGGTGCAGGCGGTGGGACCAGCCCCCTCCTGGGGGAGGCTGCTGCCCTTGGAAGACTCCGGGGTGTCCTGTGGGGCGGCCTCTCCTGGAGTCTGGTCGCGCAGGGGACTTCCGCCAGCCTCGACTTGCCCCACGGGCCCTTGGTGATCACCGCCCTCTGGCGGCGACGGGTTGGCACCCGGGGTCCCGCATGGTGGGTCGGCCGGACCACCTTGAGGATCTTGGCTCTGGGGGGGCACCGTGTCCGGGAAGCCGGGGTCCGCCAGCGAGCTGACGCTATAAGGGTGTAAGGAGGCCTCTGCCAAGGAGTCGAGCTCCGCGGAAGGGGAACCGCTCTGTTTCTTTCTCCTGTTCCTTCTCTTCCTTTTGCTCTAAACAGAAAAAGACGCTAGTTTTAGTTCTGGGCTCACTGTACTCTCCCAGCGCTTTCCAATTTCATGTCTCAAGTACGCCGGGCTTCGCTTGACCACACCCCCACCTTGAATAGGTGAAAGCTGCCACTTCCTAATCTTGCGAAGACTGAAACGGGACACAGATGGATGGCGGGCGGAGCTGAGGCCAGGAGGCCACGCCGCACTGGCCACGCTCCTCATGCTGCCAAATCACAGCTGAGAACCTCACGCGGAATTCCTTCCAACGGGACTTCATCCCTAGAAGTGTGGCCTGGTATTAATTAACTAATTTATTTGTTTTGAGGGAGAGTGTGCAGGAGCAGGGGAGGGGCAGAGAGAAGGAAAGAGAGAGAAGCCCAAGCAGGTTCCGCACTGTCAGCAAGGAGCCCGACTTGGGGCTCGAACTCACGAACTGTGAGATCACGACCTGAGGGGAAACCAAGAGTTGGACACTGAAGGGCCTGAGGCCCCAGGCGCCCCTGCAAGCACGGTCTCTGAACGCCCACGCCGCGTGTGTTTTGTACGTGACGTTGAGAGAGAGAGAAAGGCGAGGAGGAAAACAGACGGGAGTGTGAACTGCCGTGCCCTGGCCGGAGACCCTGGCCTTGGATCCAGAACCAGCTGTGCGGGGCCGCGGTGGGGGCCCCTCTGAGGACCCCGCGGGGCCTGACGCCCCACCTCGCTGAGGCGTGCGGCTCCGGAGCAAATGAACACGGGTCGTCGGGTCCCTGAGTGCCAGTGTGGACCTGGGACGAGTCGCCGGGGACAGTGCGCGAAGAACGTGGGGTTTGTTTGCACAGGGGGTGGGGTGGCCTCGTTCGGGTTTTCTCCACGAACCCTGACCTAACCTCCCGCAGACGTGCCTCCAGCCAGCAGGACACACGGGGTGTCCCTGGAGCGCCCTCCCCGAGGGAGACCTCCCGGCCTGCTGACAGCACACACCCCACTACCGTCGTGGGGCAAAAAAGAGGCTTTTTATTTTTTTATTTATTTATTTTTTTAAATGTTTATTTATTTCTAGGAGACAGAGAGAGAGAGACAGTGTGAGCAGGGGAGGGTCAGAGAGAGGGAGTCACAGACTGAAACAGGCTCCAGGCTCTGAGCTGGCAGTCAGCACAGAGCCCGACGCGGGGCTCGAACCCACGAACCGCGAGATCATGACCCAAGCGAAAGTTGGACGCTTAACCAACTAAGCCACCCAGGCGCCCCAGAAAGAGGCTTTTTAAAAGGTCACTGAAGGCGAGACCTTCTCCAGCGTCCCAAGGCCTACAGAGCAGTCGAATGCTTGCTAACGTGCAGATGGTAACTGGGCAGGTGGGGGGGACCTGGGAGGAGTCTGCATCCCCAAGGAGCTGCAGGGCAGGGGTGGGGGGAGCATCAGACCAGCTCTGCAGGGGTGGAGCTGGGGAGCAGCAGACCAGCTCTGCAGGGGTGGAGCTGGGGAGCAGCAGACCAGCTCTGCAGGGGTGGAGCTGGGGAGCAGCAGACCAGCTCTGCAGGGGGAGGGCCTGGGGAGCAGCAGACCAGCTCTGCAGGGGGAGGGCCTGGGGAGCAGCAGACCAGCTCTGATCTGACTGGCCCAGCAGCGGCACCTACACTGGGCTTCCAGAGGGTTCTAACCACGGCCCGGCTGAGAACCGCCCGCTCGGCAGAAGGCGGTGTGCACGGGCTCGTGGCCCATGGCCATCCGCAGAATCTTCCCTGACTCAGCTCGAGGCTCGCGCCAGCCCAGCTGCACACGGATCCTTCGAGGAACCTGAAGAGAGCCTGTGCCGGGCCCACGAAACAAGACAGCAAGACATTCCTCCCCCACAAAGCCAACAGCCTCGTAAGAGGGATGGACTGCTGACTGCTGGAGTCTGTAGAAAATGCCAACGACAGGGGCGTTCAAGGGCCTGAGATCTCAGAGGTGGTCCCCAGCCCGGAAGGCTTCCTGGAGGAGATGGTACAGGCCGAGTCGGAGGGACACCAAAGCCCGCTAATAGGGCTTCGTCCATTCCACAAAGGGTCCCTGGGCCCGTACCGTCTGCGAGTGGCCAGGAACTGCGTGCCCGGAGCCAAAGCCGAAGCGTGGCCGGGACACCTCTGCTCACTGCCTCCCGGCCTCTCCTGGGCTTGTCCCGCTCTGGCCTCTGCCACGAACCCTGTGTTTCGCTTTCTGTGGCTTATGATGCTTTGACAGCTTAAGGGCCTTGCTGATCCTGGCGAGCGCCCCTCCCAGGGCTAGCAAATTCCCCGAGAGGGCAGAAGACTCACTTCCGCAGGCAGACCAGCCAGCCCAGAGCCCGCACCCCGCTCCCCTCCCTCGGCCACCACTCCTCCACCCTACATCACCCCAGGGCCGGGTTCAAAAGGACTCGAGACCCCCTACAGCCCGGAGCCCACCGAGATCACACACACTAGCCAGTATAAACCCGCTCTGTCTCCCCATCGCTCCTCGGCCTCTTGACCACCCACCCAGGATCTCCCCCGCCGTCCCCCCCAATTAAATAAATCCCAGCACGGCCTAGACTGGACGCCTCCTTGCTGGGCTTTCCTGCAGACACTCCCCTCCCCCAGGGCTTGGCCCCACGTCCCTGACGGGCTCCGTAGGAAAGCGAGCCCTCCCAGACCCTGGCCTCGGGCAGGCCACACGTCCATTTATTTCCTCCTGCTCCAGATTGTGAAGTCTCTGTTCACGGCCACACACGAAGTGTCTAGAATTCCTGGCCTGGGGCGCCTGGGGGGCTCAGTCCCTTAAGCATAAGACTTCGGCTCAGGTCAAGATCTCACGGTTCATGGGTTTGAGCCCTGCGTCGGGCTCTGTGCTGACAGCTCAGAGTCTGGAGCCTGTTTCGGATTCTGCGTCTCCCTCTCTCTCTGACCCTCCCCTGCTCATGCTGTCTCTCTCTCTCACTCTCAGAAAAAAATTAAGATAACATTTAAAAAAATAAAATTCCTGGCCCACTGCAGCTGCCCAAACATTTTTGTTTCATTAAACACATTCCTCAGGAAGTCCCGGGTGTTTCTCTGCAGCTGACCAGTGCCTCTCCTGCAAGGGACCCTCGAGACCCCACAGCCCTCAGCCCCGAGCCGGCGTCTGCGCATGAATCTACGACGGGCTTTCACTTTTCTGATTTACGTGTCTTTTCCCTCTTTACCTTGTTTGCTCCTTTTCATATTCTTATTTTATCATGCTTTTTATAAGCTGCTCCAAATCCTTCTAGAAAAAGATGTATATTTTGCACAGGTGACTTCTGGTTCCTTCTGCAGTGAGGGGCCGGCACACCAGAGACCAGGCTCAGGCTGAAACCTAAACTGCTCCTTTGCCAGAAATCAAGTTCATACATACGTGTTGCTAATGACCGTGGCCTGTAACTCTGCGTGTTCTGGGCACTGATATTTGCCCCCAGCAAAATTAAAGACCATTAACAGTCAGGAACACGAACACTTTAAAACCCCTCTGATGGGGAACACACACAGACAGTGGGCCGAAGTCGAGGGCATGGGTCACACCCTCTGGGTATGGGTAGCAGGCAGGGGGCAGTGGGGAGGGGACCCCAATAGCTCTACCGATATCCATCTTTAAGGGGATGGTGGAAGTGAGCGTCCCCAGCGTCTGTGTTGTAAATGTCTTTGCTGTAGGATTAACATTTAATTGAAACGTTTTTTGAAACAAAAAGCTTTCTGACCGGGAAGGGATGCTAAGAAGGCTTCCGGGGCCTGGAATGTTCTGTCTCTGGAGGCAGAGGGCGTCCCAAGGCTGTGCAGGCAGCAGAACCCCCCACCCCCCACAGGCTCTCCCTGGGGGCCTGTGCATTTCACTCATTCAAACACTATACCAGCTCCGAGCACACACATAAAGGCTACTCCTATTCCTGCCCAAAGAGAATTAACCAGAAAAAAGTCAGTTTGCTAATTCGTGGATTTTTCTCCCCATCAAAATGCACCTCGGATGTTACAACGCGCACCCATTTATCTCCCCGTCAAACAAACCACGAGCCTCCCAGACACAGCACCAAGGCTCCCGTCCCCTCACCCAAGAGCTGGATGACACAGGGTGGGGGGTGCTGCTGGGGACCCGGGAAGAGCCCCGCTAGTCGGACAGAAGGCCAAGGTGGTGGAGGGCAGCCTGGGCTGATCTGGGAAGGAACTGGGGCTTCGGGCTGAGGACAGCATCCCCGCTCCACCTGGCCGCCACGGCGCACTTCCTTCTCGGAAGCAGGGCTGTTTCTGCCGGAGCTCGTCACGCCAGCGCCGGCGGGGAGAGAGCCTGGACCTTCTAAACGGAGGCTACGCAGGGTCTGGGAGGAGGGCCAGCAAGGTCAGGCTGACCCCCAGCCGGCGATGGTGTGAGGGACAAGCACCAGCCTCTGGACGACACGCCGGCCAACTGCCACAGGACTCCGAGGAGGACGAGAGGGGTCAGGCAACAGGCATGTGTGGCCCGGCCTCTCCCGGCAGGAACCACCTGGATTTGCAGAGGAAGCCCGACGGGATCCGTTCTGAAGCCACAGGGGCGCGATTGAACCATCCCTGCCCGTGAGGCCGCCTGGTGCTTCCCGGGGGCCACGGCGGGGCTGCAGTGGGTGGGCGGGCACCGCCTCGGTTCCCACACAGCTCACCACACACAGCAGGCTGCCCGGGGGACCCTGTGTGGGCTACTCAGCTATGGCGTGCCTCAGTTTCCCCCTCTGTGAGAGGCAGAGGACAGCCGGATGGGACAAAGCAGGTCAAGAATCTCACAGAGTGGCCGGCACATGCAAGATGGCCCAGCGCTGCAGTGGCTCCTTCCCCCACCCAGCAGGGGCTGGCGGCCGCCGTGGTGACCGTGTGTGGCTCGCGGCCTCCTCCCACTCCTCGTAGTTCCGGAATCTCCCTGCTCTCAGCCGTCAGACACAAGTAGGAACTGCCTCTACACCCGCTCCCGGGCCAACCCATCACCCTGACCACAGCGATGGGCACCTGACCCAACCGTGGCCAGTGAGGATTGACGAAAGCCCCTCCTGGATGGAGACGCTGCCTCTTGCTTCTGCAGAGGCCACTAAAGAGGGGGCCCCTGGCCCCTGCACACCGTATCGGGAGGGGGATAACTGTGGAAGCCACGACATGGCAGAAAGGTCTAGAGCGCGAGCGGCAGCCGCTGAGACGCCAAGGAAGAAACCGACATCAGGAAGGCAGTGTGAAGACAGAGAGGCCGGGGCCTGGAGAGTGACACCTCTATGCCTGGATGGAGCCTTGCCTGCAGACCGACCTGAGGATTTCCCAGTTATGTCAGTGACACATTTCTCTTCTCGAGGTAATTCATCCGAGCTGGGCTGCCAGTTCTTTGCAACCAAAAGATTTCTAATAGTTAAAATAATCGAACTTCGAATTCGGTTGTCTCTGTCTTACAAATGCCCAAAGGAAGCCCAGGTAACCAGCGCCCAGTAGCCTGTGTCCCGCCAGCTGTCAGGCTCTCGCAAATACACCCGGGCCACAGAATCCTCGGGCTCCAGGCTGCCGCGTGCTCCCATGGCCCAGGAGGACCTCACCGTGGCAGGGACCCCATCACGGAAGGTGGCAGGAGGCATCTGACCTCATGAGCAGGTGCCTGCTGCCCTCCCCAGGGAACCCCCATCAGGCCTGCCTTCTAGAACAAGGGACGCTGTCAGCAGGGAGACCACAAGCCTGAAATGGAGTCGCGTGTGCTAAGCTCCCCATCAGCAAACCAAGACTTCACACCCAACCTAACTGCAGGGGTTTTTTTAAGTAGGCTCGGTGCCCGATGTGGGACTTGAACTCAAGATGCTGAGGCTGTCGCATGCCCATACCGATGGAGCCAGCCAGGCGCCCCGCTAACTGCAGTTTTAACCCCCAGCAATAACCTTTAACCACTCAATCCAGAATTACCTGGTCAGTGCTAGTGACATTATCTGTCCAGTGGACCCTCTGGTCCCCGTAGGAGGGCAACCTTGCCGGCAAACAGTGCATTCTTCCCTAACGATTTCCTTTTCCACCCCGTTTCCGCCTTTAAAAACCCTCCACTCTGTACAGCCCTTTGGAGTTCCTTCCTGTGGCTGGATGGGAGGCTGCCTGATTCCTGAGTTGTTGGATAAAGCCAATTTGATCTTTACACTTACGCAGCTGATTACACTTAACAGCTTGGGTAAAGAAGTGTGGTCACGGGGAGGGCAGGTGGCCCTGCAGAGCCGGGTGGGCCTGGAGGGCACAGCTGTCCGGGGGTGAGGGCGGGCAGGGTGACCCGAGGGTAACAGCCCACCATGTGGACCCCACCACCTCCCACCCTGCGAGCAGCCTGCAGGATTTCCCAGCCCCTGCCCTGTAAGCTGCCTTTTACGTCCCTCACCTGCTCTTGTCCGCGACTGTCCTGACCACCTTACTTCCTGGAAGTCGGTTAGCGACCCCAGCGGCCAACGCTTCCTCAAAGGCTGCAAAGCTTTCCGGCTGTTGGCTTTTACTTCTTTTCTATTTTAACATTTATTCATTTTTGAGAGACAGAGAGCGTGACCTGGGAGGAGCAGAGAGAGAGGGAGACACAGAATCGGAAGCAGCTCCAGGCTCTGAGCTGTCAGCACAGAGCCCCACGCGGGGCTTGAACCCACAAACCATGAGATCATGACCTGAGCCGAAGTCGGACACTTAACCGACAGAGCCCCCCAGGCGCCCCAATGTTGGCTTTTACATTTAAGAAATGAATGGTCGGGGCGCCTGGGGGGCTCCGTCGCTTAAGCGTCCGACTCTCGCTTAGGTCATGATCTCACGGTTTGTGGGTTCAAGCTCCGCGTGGGGCTCTGTGCTGACAGCTCAGAGCCTGGAGCTGCTTCCGATTCTGTGTCTCCCTCTCTCTCTGACCTTCACCTGCTCACACTGTCTCTCTCTCTCTCAGAAGTAAATAAAACATTAAAAAAATGTTAAAAAAAAAAAATGAATGGTCTTCTCTGACTCCGAATCTATGAACATTTTTATTGCCCTATTAGCATTTATGGGGTTTCTTAACGAGGCTTGGAAATATTTATATACTACTATATAACAACTAACAAGTAGTTACCTATATTTTCTAGAACATTTAGAGTATTGTTTTATATTAAAATATGGAGTCACTCTGATATATTTTTTTCTGGGGGAGACAGGGAGGGAGAGAGAGAATTTCAAGTAGGCTCCATGTTCAGCCTGACTTGAGGCTCAATCTCACGACCGTGAGATCATGACCTGAGCCAAAATCAAGAGTCCAATCAATGTTCAACTTATTGAGCCACTCAGGCGCCCTGACTGGTATAAATTTTAATGTATAATATGACCGGGGGAACTGGTTTCCAAGCAGTGAGGCTGGGGTTCAAACACCCCCTCCTCACACACCGACTATAACAGACTTATCAGGCCGCCCGACCAGGTGCCGAGCAGTCACACATGCACACGTGTGTCCTTGCGCGTCACTGCTGACCGGTCTCAGCCACTCCATTAGAATGTCACGCTGCTATGTTTACAGCTTGTGACACATTAGGTCAAATCTCCCACTATTTTTCACTTTTTCTATATTCTTCATAGATCTTCTCACCAATTTATACCTCAGAGGGACTGAAAAACACTAATTGTGCATGTTAATTGGTTAATGTAGTGGATAGATCTGAGGACATCTTTATGATCTAAAACATTGCTTTCCCTCTTAAGGAAATGTTATTTTGTGGGTTGGTTTTCCTGATTTTGTGGCTATCACGAATGGGCTCTCCATCTGCTGTATTTTCTGTCTAGGCAATTCTCCAGGCCCCGTATTGATGTCACCGTATTTTAAGATTTTATATTTTTTAAGTTTATTTATTTTTGAGAGAGAGAGAGAGTGAAGGGGGGCAGAGAGACAGAACCAGAGAGAGAGAGAATCCCAAACACGCTCTGTGCTTTCAGTGTGGAATCCGACTCGGGGCTCAATCTCAAGCCAAAATCAAGAGTCAGATGCTTGGGATGCCTGAATGGTTCAGTTGGTTAAGCGTCCGACTTTGGCTCAGGTCATGATCTCACGGTTCGCGGGTTAGAGTCCCACATCAGGCTCTGTGTTGAACGCTTGATCAGAGCCTGGAGCCTGTTTTGGATTCTGGGTCTCCTCTCTCTACCTCTCCCCCACTCACGCTCTGTCTTACTCTGTCTCTCAAAAATAAATAAATGTAAAAAAAAAAAAAAAAAAAGAGTAGATGCTTAACCGACTGAGCCACCCAGGATCCCCTGAAGATTTTGTTCTGATGTAATCACTACTCCCAATGTGGGGCTTGAACTCACAACCCCAAGACCAAGAGCTGGATACTCTATTGACTGAGCTGGCCAGGCGCCCCTTGATGTCACTGTATTTAGAAAGTGTGTCAGCAGCTAATCAATAAACAGATCTCTAAACCTTCCAGCCAAAGACCACACCTGCTTTGCAAGCCTTCCTCCAACACCCGGTACCTAGTACCTAGTGGTCAATAAAGCTTCGTCAAATTCATCAAAGACGAGGGGAGCAAATCTGGCCACCTGCAAATATGCCTCTTTGGCATATTGATTATTTTAAGCTGGTTATTTTTAAGAAGCTGCAGTCAGGAGAAGCTCTGAAAAACTGAGCAGACATTACACTTACTGAGAGGTATTTCTACATAAAAGAAAGGCTCCCTGAGTAAGGGGGTCTCCCTCATCGCCAGGAAGAGGGGTGTGACCCAGTTCTCCAGAAGCTCGTAGTGGAGAAGGCTGGAAGTGAATCTGCACAGCACCCTCACCTTATTCACAGTGCTTTTCCTGATAAACTCCCACAGCTGACCCCCTCCTGTGGAAGTGGTATTGAAGCTGATGGCTTTGGCCGCTGCGGGAAGTCACCCCATTTTCCCAGGCCTCTCCCATGTGCAGGGAGGTATATATGCTATTCAACTTCTCTCTGATCTTCTTCCCTTAATCCGTCTCATGTCAATTTGATCCTCAGACCAACCAAGGAACCTAGAAGTGACAATGGTCATCTCGCTCAGGAAAGAAGTTATCACTCCCTCCAAAGAAATGATACAAAAAATAGACTCCACAAACCTCACTCGTCAATGTATGAAGCCTCACTGCTTTTCCTCATAAGCAAAAATGCTTTCATTGCGTACATCAGCTAGTTTCACTTTTCATATCAGAGAATCCTGCAAGACTCCTAAATGCTGTAGAAAATTAATAACAAAGTCAGGATTTTAACTCCCAGAATCCAGAAACTAATTCTGCAGGGCATACACTCGGCCCCCGGAGTTCAGAGCACGAGCCTCTAACCTCAGGCGTCAGCGGCAGTGGTGACAGTCACCTGTGACCTTCTCTAGGCTGCGGCAGGGGCTGGGCCCGGACCACCCCCCAGCCCGGGGCCTCCTGCTCTTTCCCCGCAAAGAGACTCTTGTACGGCTGGTGGAGGTCTCGCCAGGTGAGTGTCCCCACATGCAGGCAGATACTGTCACAGGAAACAAAATGGTGGATGAAAGGTGCGCCTGGGTGGCTCGGTCGGTTAAGCATCCGACTTTGGCTCAGGTCATGATCTCACGGTTTGTGGGTTCGAGACCTGCGTCGGGCTCTGTGCTGACAGCTCGGGGCCTGGAGCTGCTTCAGGTTCTGTGTCTCCCTCTCTCTCTGACCCTCCCCTGCTCACACTGTCTCTCTCTCTCTCTCAGAAATAAATAAAATCATTAAAAAAAATTTTTTTTAAATCGTGGATGGAAGAACTTGGTGGGGGGCGGCGCAATGAAGCTGAAACTTAAGGTCCGCAAAACATCCTCAGCCACACGAGCCAAGACCGAAAGGTATCGCTATTGCGCAGACCTACTGAACAGACTCAGAGATATTCCGAGCTTGGATCCAGACTCCCGAAATAAAGCAAATACCTCCATAAAGCGAGTCGAACAGATTTCTTGGTTTCCCAGTGCATAAAACATTTATACTCACACTACGCCGGCTTCTAAGTGTGCAACGGCACTACGCCCAAAAAAGTCAGCGTGCGTGCATTAATTTAAAATGCTCTGTTCCTAGAGAACGCTAACCACTATCTGGGCTTCAGCGACTCAGAGTCACCGGTCCACAGATCACTGTAACAATCCGAATACCAGGAAAGTCTGAAATATTTCGAGAATCACCAACACGGGACACAGAGACGCCGAGAGGCCTGCTCGGCACAGGGCGGCCACAAACCCAGCATCTGCAAGAAACACGAAGCATGCCTGTACCTGCGGGGGGTGCGCAGAGCACGGGTCCGCGACCTGACCCAGGGTAGCGTCCTCTTTTCTTCTTTTGCTGGGAGGGTGATTAGCAGCCTCCAGCTCATCGGATGTACAAGCCTCTGAGGCAACTCCCTGTTGAAACATGACCTCCTTCAGACAGGAAGACCACGGGCAGCGTGCAGGCAGAGCTGGAGCGGACCCCGGGCGCCGGCCGAGGCGGGGCCGCCCTGTCGCGAGGGCCGAGCCAGCTCCCCAGCCGCACCGGCCGTCGGGGGCCAGCAGGCAGAGCGTCCCGGGGGACAGGGGACCCGAGAAAGGGCCCTGTGCGCCGGCCTGAGAAAATCCAGGGGAGGGAACCGCCCGTGCCCGAGCTGGTGCCCGGCGAGGTGGGCACAGCCCCCTCCCCCGCGCGTGCAAGCCCAGGCCCTGCTTCCCCAGAGTCTCCCTCCCAGGCCGGGCCAGGTGCCCCCCCACACGGACGGGGCTGTGGATTCCTTCCTGGGAAGGCCGAGCCGGGCCAGGCCTCTGCGGCCTCCTGGGGACTGGGGACTGGGGTCAGCGGCCAGCGCCCTGCGGACGGCACAGCCCAGGCAGCAGAGCTGGCGCGGACCGGAGAGCACCCTCTCCCCTCCTTCCCTGGAAGAAGCAATGCCCAGAGGAGCTGGCTATGCGCCCAGGCCACCCGGCGGGCAGGGCAGGGCTGCTGCTCACAGGAGGAAGAGTCTGGGGGCGGGGCCTGGCCTCAGCCCTGCTCAGTGCGTGGCGGGCACCTGGGCCGGGGGTAAAGACGAGGCAAAAAGGTCAAGAGCTTCTGGACCAAGTGCTGGGGAGTCAGAGGATCGGGTGGGAGAGAAGGGCTATTTCTGCAAGGGGGACCTGGAACGGGCCCATGGGGGAGCCGGATCGGAGCCCACAGGTGGCCCCTGGGGACCGAAGCCCAATTCAGCAGCGCCAGAAATGCAGGCCACCTCCGTCACCTCACAGCAGGGGGCTGTGGGAGGGAGGCAGCCTCGGCCCAACTCAGCCTGGCTCTTCTTTTTTTTTTTTTTTAATGTTTATTTATTTGAGAGAGAGAGAGAAAGAGACAGAGTGTGAGCAGGGGACGGGCAGAGAGAGACGGAGACACAGAATCTGAAGCAGCTCCAGGCTCTGAGCTGTCAGCACAGCTCGAACCCATGGGGCTCAAACTCATGACCTGCGAGATCATGACCTGAGCTGAAGTCGGTGGCTTAACCGACTGAGCCCCCAGGTGCCCCTCAGCCTGGCTCTTCTAATAAAACCCCTCCTCCTTCTCCCCCTCCCTTTCCCCTCCCCCTCCCCCTCCCCCTCCTCCAGCCTGGGGAGGAAGCTACCCCACGGAGAGAACCATCCAACAACCTCTAGGAAGGAAGGGACAGCCAGCGAAGGCACCGAGTTAGTCTGCAACAAAGGGCCACCAAAGGAAGGGCCAGCAGAGCCGGTCACCCCAGCTGACGGGTGTGGTGGGAACCCCATTAACCACAACATCCCCCCCATCCCCCACCCCCCCACCCCCCCGCCGTGGCTGCTACATGAAGGACTCACTCCGTGGCGGTCAGTAGGCTCCTGTTCTAGCTGGGGGCTGTCCCTTGGTTCTCTGGCAGAGTCCCCCCCACGTCAGCACCCCCGGCTGCACGCACAGGCCTCTTCCCCACCACACACACCTCTTTCTGACCCTGCGGTCGCGCAGGGTCGCCGTGGGCTGGGGTACAAGCACAAAGCCCCCTGAGCAAATCAGCAGGCAACCCCACCGGCTTCCCTTCTGGGGGGGGCGCACCTGCGTTCCGGCTTGGTGCGTCCCCTCCTGCGACAATACCAGACACATCTTTACACTGAGGCGAAGATCACATAACAGGCAATGAACCACTTTAAAGTGCACCGTCCAGTGGTCCAGTGGCTCTCACTGCTTGCTGCGCGAGCACCCCATTCTCTCATCCCCCCCCGGAAGGAAGCTCATGTCCTCTGGGCAGTTCTCCCCACGTCCCTCCCCAGGCACCCCCACCACCACCACCGCAGGGGCCTCTTCTATCGTCTGCAAGTGGTCCAGGAACGGCTCGGACCTGCTGCTCACCCTTACAGGCCCCAGGAGCCTTCAGGGCACCCCAAGGTCAAGACACACCTGATTCCTCGGCAACTCCCTCCCTCGGTCAGGACACAGGCCGCCACCATCAGACACCCCCCGGCGGGATGCCATCAGCCACCCTATGCCGGGACCGGGTGGGTCAAAGCTGAGTTCCAGTCCCGCAAACAAAGCGGTCACCAGGGCTAAGTCACACCGTCACGGAGATCTTCCAAAGGCCCAATCAAGCTTATTCTTACTCTTCCGCTCAATTCCGGTTGCGGTTTCTCTGGAGGAACAGGCCCTCGGAGTCCCGTGCTCGGCTGTTTGTGCCGCTATCACTTTACTGGGGTTTTGTGTGTGTCTGTGTGTGTGTGTGTGTGTTTAAATCTTTTTATTTGGGTAGTTAGTTATCTAATCTGATTGCAAGAATTTCCCGCATCTTTAATCTTTGGGAAAGCCGCAGTGGGAGGCCGGGGTCCGTTCCGCAGTAAGGATGATACCAAACGGCGCTCCTGCGGTGGGATATTCAGGCGGCCTCCAGCCTTTGGCCACAGAAAAGGCTCGGGCTGTGATAAAACCCTCTCCTGACCCTTCTGGTGCCTTTCTGGGGTTCCCTCCTTATGATGAAACCCGAGAGGAAACCAGGTCAAAGGACCCTGTGCTGCTGGGCCCCCTGACGTCTCCCCCAGGTGCCGGGAGAACTCTGTCCCATCTCTGCGAATGCTCACTCAAAGCAATGCTTTAATTTGAGAAGTTTCATATAAAAGCTTGCAGTTCTTTTCATTTTCAGCGTTGGAGTTCAGAGGTTGCTCATTTACGTATCTAACATCCTACCAGTTCTGAACTGCAATCGCCTGTGGACCCACTTTTTTCTACTGGGCCGTTTACTGTTTTCTTCTTCATTTCTAAGAGCTTTTGACATATTGAGGCAACTCACCCTTTGCTGAAACCATTTTTTGGTAAATACAACTATTCTCTATTTTTCCTAAACCGTGGCCCTTTGTGTGTGCTTATATTCTATGAGCTTTCTGGTTCTTTGAAGACCTTTCTGGAATCAAAGATAACCAATCTTTTGTTTATACTCTTTCCTCTTGCTTTAATTACTAGAAAACCTTTCCCCCTTCAGAAATCAGATCGGTATTTCTGTATCTCCTCCCCGGCTGCTCTCACCAATCCTAGGCTCTGACGCAGGCTGCCTCCTGGCCAGCGCTCCCCCCACAACCCAGTTTTGCCGACTCTCCCGTTCGTACCACGTTTTTGTTTGATTTAGTACCGTGAGCCCCACTCCAGACTCCCCTTTTCCACAGAATTCTTTGTTATTCTTGCCCATCTTTGTTTCCCAAAGAGCCTTAAACTCACTGTTTACTTCGAGATTAAAAAAGAAAATCCAGGGGCGCCTGGGGGGCTCAGTCGGTTAAGCGTCCGACTTCGGCTCAGGCCATGATCTCACGGTTCGTGGGTTCGAGCCCCGCGTCGGGCTCTGTGCTGACAGCTCGGAGCCCACTTCAGATCCTCTGTCCCCTTCTCTCTCTGCCCCTCCCTGCTTGTGCTCTCTTTCTCTCAAATATAAATTTAAAAATTTAAAAAAAACAGACCAGTCCTTCGGGGCTCAGTACCGTCATAGGGCTGCGCATGCTCCTCGGCAACAAACCTCCAACGTCCCACATCCTACTAGGGACCGCGACTCGCCAAGGGGAGGACACACGCTGTCACACACACATCACGTGATACACACCCCACGCACACACACCTTACTCACACCCTCCCATTCACACACACCCAACACTCACCCCACACTCCCCACACACATCACACTCACACACCCCCCACACATCACACTCGCACACACACTCGCGCACACAATCACACTGCCGCCTGCAGCACGCCCGCCCTGGCCCACCCACCACGTGGAATAATGGGGAAGAGGCAGGAACCCAGCCCCCTCGGCCGCAAACCCCGGGTCAGCTGGGTCTGGACTCGAACACCGGGCGCTTCTCTCCCCTCACTCTCCCTGAGCCTGTCACTAGGCGCTCCTGGGGCCCGACCCCTGCAGGGAGACGGAAGGACATGGGCAGTGGCCCCCACCTCTGCGGGGACGAGTGTCCTTCCTGGGCACCCGCCTATCCCCGTGGCTGAGACCCCCCCAGGTGGGAAGAGGCCACGCGGCAGAAGCTCGGGCACCCGGGCCCCGTCTCCGCTGGGAGACACGCAGCTGCGTCTGGCAGCGGCGAGGGCAGGCGGCCACCCCGAGGGACGGGAACCCAGGGACCGTGCAGCCCACCAGGCCCAGAGGAGCGGCGGCCGCCAGCGGGCGGGCGGGGAGGGCACGGTGGGGGCCACTGCATGGTGGCACAGTAAGGACAGGGGACCCCGTTCAGCCACCGATGCGACCGCAGCAGGAGGCAGCTTCCAGGCCTCGCAGGTGGGGAGCGGGCCCTCCCAGCACCACCCCAGCGGGCGCCGGGCACACTCACTCTGGACGCGGTCCTGGACACGCTGGAAGGGGGCTCATCCAGGTTTTCCTGTTGGAGGTGACATGAGCCCTGGGACAAGAAGGGGCCGCCGTCTTCCCTCAGCTCCTGTCCGCACTCCACCTCTCCATCTGCGGCCGGCGTCTCCTCGGGGCCGCCGTCCTCCCTCGGCTCATGCCCGTGCTCAGCTTCTCCCTCTGGGGCCGGCGTCTCCTCGGGGCTGCTGGCCTTGGAATCTACAAAGGGACAGGCACACGGGTCACAACTCAGAGAGAAGCAGGGCAAGTCATGGAGGCAAACTTGGAGTCCTCCCTGGACACGGCGGACAGATCATCCGTCTCCCCCGTCGTGCGCTTTCCCTGCGTACAGTTTCTGCTCTCGGGGGGGGCGTGCGGGCCCCAGGACCCTGGCCCCAGCCCCAAGGAAGGAGCGCGGGCCGTCTGAGCATCCAGCTCTTCCTGAGGTCAGCGTGGGTGGGGTGGCCCAGCCTCCAGTTTCTAAGTCAGAACACGTCACTCCCCTCCCCCGTTCCCCCCACCCCCGCCTCAGGGGCACGTGTCCTGGTCCCAGACCCAGACCCAGGGTCTCCCAATACCTCCGGGGCCCCTGCCTTCACTCATCCTTGCTCCCCGGCTGGTCTGCTTAGAGGATCAGAGCCGCCACCCGCATAGCTCCCAGCACCTGATGCCGGGGCCCCTCCCAAACTCAGCCCTGCAGGGGTCTCTATTTTCAAACCTGGGGGCACATCACCCCCCCACCCTACACTGCAGATGGCTTTCTGCTTGGAACCCTCCCTTGGCCAGGCCTCCAGAGCCCGAGGCCCGCTGGGTCTTCCTCCTGAAGCCCTTCCTCTTCCCTCTCCAAGGCCTCTGTAAATTCTGGAAGCCAGAGCCCAGAGCCTCGCTCTCCTGAAAGTCTCCAGCGCCTGGAACGCAAGGCCCTCAAGAGCCATCGTTTGGACGCAGAATTAATAACCAATGCATGAAGCGACTAAATACGCACACTCAAAACTTGAAGTTGCCCCACGGTGGCCCCTTTGGCATGCAGATTATTTCAAGCAGAAAACAATCAAGGAAACCCCGACCTTCCCCCAACTGCCTAAAAGAATGTAGACAGAGGCCCTGGTCCAGGAAGGGAGCCTCCACCACAGAAGCTGCGTTCTACTCCGAACTGGGGACGGCAAGGCCCGTCTGATCAGAGTCCTCGCTTTGTCCCCCGTTCCTGGGCAGCCCAGCATCACCGCTTACTCCTTTCCACCCTCCTGTGAGTTGCTTTCTCCCCTCTGACATCCCAGACACCTCCTCTGGCTTCTCTTTGGAATCTCCCATCATGCGGGAAGTAAATTTGATTTTCTCCTGCTCATCTGTCTCATGTCAATTTAGTTCGTAGACCAGCCAGAAGAATTTTGAAGGGGAGAGAAAAATCCTTCCTCCCCCACAACCTTAATGCCAAAGAAAGGAAGGATCTCATAACACACAAAAGCCCCGGGTCACTTTCCTTTGGATAAACTATAAGTATTTCGACCTGCCTCTCTACCGCCAGCCTCCACTGCGGGAGGCCCCTGATTAGCCTGATCCAATCAGAATGGGGTCCTGGTGACTGGCAGGCAGTGCAGACGGTCTCCAGGGCTGATTCCTGGGGTTTCAGACACATTGTCGCCCTCGCCCTGGTCAGACAGACGGATCTGATGCAAGGGAACTGGGGACCCATTTGCCTCCATGAAGGCAGCCAGCCTGAGGACAAAGCAGGGGAAACAGAGAAAGATGAAGAGACAGAGGGACTCAGGACAGAGAGGGATCCCTGCGTCAACCCAAACCCCTCACTCTGGAGTTGAGTGTGTGCAGCCTGCACACAGGGGAGCTGGGTTTCTGGTCATCTTCGTTATAAACCACCCAAAGACTTTGAAAATCAGTGGGAATTTTTATTTTAAAAAATGAGCTCCCCAAAAGGAAAACAAGAGGCAGTTCATTGAAAACGAAACACAAATGACCTCTTAACCCTCAAAAACAGACTTGCAGCCCTACTGATCAGGGACGTGAGAAAGCCATGAGATACCACATCTACCCATCCAGCTGGCATTTATGACCACGGTCGATAATGCCCAACCCTAGTGAGGAGGTGGGTGGGGATGAAATCTAGAAGATACGAGGCGAGAGCGGCCGGGGGAGCTACTTTGAAGAGTCTCCATTGTAGGCGCGCCAGTCTGTCCTCCAGAGAGACTGGCTCCCCGGGGGACAGAACCCGGCCCGGCCAAATTGGGGAGCACGGTGGGTGCCCAGGACCGGGCTGGCTGTGGAGTCAGGCCCCGCCACCCAGCAGAGCAAGGGAGGCTGCCGCAGCGGGGCCTGCATGAGGCCATGGAGTGAGCGGTGCTCGGTGAAGACAGCGGCGTGCGTGGCCCGGCCCCACCAGTTTACAGACGCGCGTGCGCGTGCAAGCATCCCAAAGCGCACACGCCCAGGAGTTAAGGGGGTTGTGCTAAGACTTGGGGGGAAGGCCGGAGGCTTCCAGGTGCTCCGCGTCCTTTACTCCGAGGGTCGTGCACGCCAGCACCTGTTCCTCCTCCCACCACCGAGATCTGAAGGAAATGGCAGGACTGGGTAAGAGCAAACCTCAACGGGCACCTGGTGGCCTGACCCATGACGCACTCACAGCCAGAGCCGGGCACGTGCTTTTTCTAACTAGATGCAAAACACGGAAGCACAGGACTGGGGGGAGTCCTCAGCACCACCACCCCCGCAGCTGGCAAATGGGAAGGCAGAGTTTGAACCTCGCAGAAGCCAGGACAGGCCCTGGGGACAGGCACTCGCCCGCAGGACATTTTGGCTGAATCAGCAAATTCCTGCCCCCACCCCTGCTGCCTGATGGCACCCTGGGCTGCATGCCTCCCCCCTGGGGCCCCTGGAGCCCCTGAAAAAGGCATGCAGGTAAAAAGACCTACTAATACCCAGAGAGCTAAACGGGTCTGAGCTCCCCTTCAGATCCCCAGGCCAGGCCAAGGGCTGATTAGCACGTGAAGGGGGGGAAGAAAGAAGGGGCCTCCCGGGCAGCCCCCAAATGGCGGCTACAACAAAATGTCCACAAAATTAGCTCAACCTAAATCAATCAGCCTTGCCGACTCCACCACCCAGGCTCCCAGTGAGTGCCCCAGAAGCAGGCCTGGGGGTGCAGTGTGCGCAGCCTCGGGCCAGCCAGCCACTAGCCCGGGGCCCCCAGCAAGGCGGCCAGTGCCTCAGCGGTAAAAGGTGGCTGCGGCTCCCTGGTCCTGAGGGCTAAAGCAAGTAAGGCTTGAGGTCCCGTGGGGGCGGGGTCACATTCACAGAGAGGAGGGAGGAGGGCGTTACTGCATCCTGGGGACAGACTTTCAGCTTGAGAAGATGAGAAAGTTCTGGAGGTGGAAGGTGGTGATGTTTGCACAACAGTGTGAATATAGCCGCTGTAACTGTAACAGTTACACACCGTTAAAATGGTAACTGTTCTATTATAAACGTTTTGCCACAATTAACAAAAAGTAACACCCAGGTCCGCCTTGCCTCCACCGCCAGCTAAGTGAGGGAAGGGAACACAAAGCCAGCCTGGGGCGGCCACAGAAAGGAAGTGGCCACACTAGCGGGCCCGTAGGCACAAACAGGCAGGATGGACACATCCCTGACTAGTGACCCTCCAGTCTCCCCGACCCGTACCCGTCTGCTTCCCGACCCCCCCACCCCCAGAGGCCCCCAGCCCCTTCCCTGGACACCTTTAGGGTCTCAGGCTTCTCATCTTTTTTCCATTATAAAAACATCAAGGGGGGCGCCTGGGTGGCTCAGTCCGTTAAGCTCAGGTCATGATCTCAAGCATCGGGCTCTGTGCTGACAGCTCGGAGCCTGGAGCCTGTCTTCGGATTCTGTGTCTCCCTCTCTCCCTGACCCTCCCCTGCTCACGCTGTCTCTCTCTCAGAAATAAATAAAACATTTTAAAAATAATTTTATTTTATTTATTTACTTATTTTTTAAATGTTTTATTTATTTCTAGGAGAGAGAGAGAGACAGCGTGAGCAGGGGAGGGTCAGAGAGAGAGGGAGTCACAGACTGAAACAGGCTCCAGGCTCTGAGCTGGCAGTCAGCACAGAGCCCGACGCGGGGCTCGAACCCATGAACCGCGAGATCATGACCTAAGCGAAAGTCGGACGCTTAACCGACTAAGCCACCCAGGCGCCCCTAAAAAATAATTTTAAAAAACACATCAAGGAAATTTGGAAATGGCAAAAATTAAAAAAGTAAACAGGCTGCCTAGAACTTCAGCCCCTGAAAGGAACCTCTGGCCCTCAAGGAAGTCCCACCCGGGGCCCCTGGGACACCCTGCCCTCCACCCTTGGACTGGCCCAACATCACCCTTGGCAAAGGTGTCCACCCTCTGCCAGGATGGGCTGGGACTCTCCCGTTCCGTGCAGTGCCCCCCCTCCCCCCAATGCCGGTCCCCTCAGGACCCAGGGAAAAACCACCTTGACAACAGCCAAGGCTCCAGGATCCGGAGTCTTCTTTAACATATGAAAGTCCCTTTGAGAACTCTCTTTGTCTCTACTTCTCTGAACTCAGAGTTAAGTGTATAATCTACCTCCTCACAACACCAGTGCAGCTCTTCCTGCCCAGCGGTCCTCTCTGTGCCTTATTAAAACCACCTTTTTTACACCAAAAACGTCTCGAGAATTCTTTCTTGACCATTCGCTCCCAAACCGCCATAGCAAATCACACCATCAGCACCACTGAACAGCCACACCAGCCTCCCCGGCCCCCGGTCGGGCTCCTGAGGGACGGGCCCTGTCCGGAGCCCCCAGGTCTCCAAGCCCCAGGTCTGGGGTGGCCCGAGCTCAGGGGCTGGGCAGGCTGGAGCCCGTGAGTGGCTGAGCGGAGGAGGTGTCCCTCCGGCGCCCGAGCCAAGTCTTCTGCATTTTGGTTTCAGTTTGTTTTCCTGTAAACAGAGAGGCACAGTCAGGGAAGAGAGACAGAGGGGCCGCGAAGCAGGAAGCAGGAAGCAGGAAGCGATGTACTTGGTGGGGACGGGCCCTTGGGGGACCCAGCAGAGTCATCCTCCTGAGTGACCAGGGCCCGGCCCCCGCTCCCGCCAGTAGCAGGAAGGGCCACCCACGTGATCCGGCGCTGCTAGAGGCTCACAGACCAGCCAGCAGGTGCCAGCATTCCGTAGGCGGAGGCGGGGGCTTCGGGGACGGGGTGGGCCCCACAGTGACCACCGGGGCACTCATGGCACCCCCAGGTTCTCACCCAGACCTGCTCCACTGACAGACACGTCGGATGCCCTCAGCTGCACTCTGACAGCCCCCCATGCAAAAGGAAAGGAGGGTAGAGGTGCGGTGGGCTCTGCAGAGACCCCCCCAGAGGAAGGAGGTGCATTTTCTCAACGAGGTGGGTCTCTGGGGGCGCTGGGCCCAGGAGCCGAGACTCCTTCTCTGCTTGTCAGCCAGGGACCCCCACCCCCACCCCTCTTTACCGGGTTCCGTAATTCATTTGAACCCTGAGGCCCATGCTCAACCCCTGCCTCACCGTGACCCCTGACCCCTGACCTCCACTGCCGGCCAGTGCCAGTCCAATGGGAAAAGATAGGGTAAAATAGGCCAAGAGGGAAAGATTAGGACCTGAGGCCTCTGAGTGGAGAAAAGCACATATTTTAGAACAAGGCTGGGGGCATCTGATCACAGCAAACCCCCTCGGGCGCAAGGCGCTCTTAAGAATGTGACAGACCCCACCTACTCCCCCACAGGGTCCCCTTAGGAATCTGAGAAGACACCTGACTACAAAGTAGACCGTGAACCCCCACAAGGACCGGTGTGGTTTGGCCTGGACCCCCTCCCCCACGATGGGAACCAGCGGATCAGGGAGGGACGCCCCAGAGCTATCAAGCCGTAGAGGGTGGAGCAGAGCAGGGCTCAGGGGGAAGGGAAGGGGCGGCGACCAGGACCTTATACCACAAAGACCTTCCCTGCCCTTCCGAACGAGACTCTCCCACTATCTTACTTTCCGATCTTCCACCCTAATAAAGTCTGCGTGCTGGTCACCTCGTGGCCGCCTCTGCATTCGGCGAAAACGAAGCCCTGGGCACAGGTTCTTGCCTGCAGGCAGCAGGGGCGGGAGCTGCCCATCCACCCAGCCTGGGGGCAGGCGCTCCAGGGCAGACCCAGCAGGGGCCACCAGCCCGCCACCCTGCCTCCATTCCCGCGGGGGCGCCCGCCCGGGGCCCAACCCTGTCTCTGCTAATTGCTGGCTGGGGGACCGTGGGCAAGACACTCAATCTCCCCCCACTTCACTCCCGGCATCTGTGGAATGGGAATTTATGATCACTCCGCCCTCAGAACGTGGCACGGCGCCAGGCTCACTGACATTTAACCGACGGGTCTGATTTTGTTTCGTTTTTAGTCTCTGGGGTCCCAAAGACCATCCCCCCACCCTCGCATGGTCTCCCATCCGGGGATATGTACTAGCGGCCAGGGATGCCCCCCCCAACCCCCCGGCAGGTGGGAAATTCCCGCCACACTGAGTCAAGCCCCGTGGGGTCCACAAGAAAAGACAGGCTCCTGGGGTCTGGCCCCAGCCAGCCCTCCTCCCTGCAGCGGCTCCGGCACAAGAAAATCAAACAAAAATCAAACGAAAATCGACAGCAATCGCAACCGCCTCTTTGACCTCTTACAATCCAATGAAAGCATCCGTGACGTGAGCACCTTGTACAAAGGCTGTTCGAGGGAGGAACCAGTGAGCGCACTTTGGCAGGTTACCCAGAGGTCGGAGAGCAAGGAGGCCTGGTACTGACAGCATTTGCTCACACACACACACACACACACACACACACACACACACACACACACCCTCGCATTTAGAAAACACACAAGGCTGGTGTGCCTGTCTGGTTCTGACAGTACAGCATCCAACTCTTAATCTTGGGGTTGTGAGTTCAAGCCCCATGTTGGGTGTAGAGATCACTTAAATACATACAACTTAAAAAAAAAAAAGAAGAAGAAGAAGAAAGAAAGAAAATGCACATGGTCCTCTAGAGAACTTTCTTTGGTTGGTCCCAGAATTATTAATTCAGCACCTACTGTGTGCAAGGGACTTGGAGGAAAGTAGCTAACAAGAGAGCAAATGTCCCCTCTGAAGCCACAGGCCACCTGCTAGAAGGGTAAGCAGCCTGATGAGGGGTAACTGGGAGTGTGGGGGAAGGGCAGGGACCATTTTCCAGCGGGTGGTCAGAGTGGGGCTCCAGGTCCAAGACAGAGGAGCAAAGACTGATGGGAAGTGAGGGGGTCATGGTGCTGCCCTTGGAGGAAAGGTATGTTCCAAGCTGAGGGAACAGGCCGTGCAAAAGTCCTGTGGTCCCAGAATGCCTAAGAAGGGAAGGAAGGCAGAGGTCCCAGACACCAAGAGAGTTAAGGACCAACCTGAGCCGGGAGTGAGAGCCACCTGACATAGTTCCCTTTCATGCACCGACCTGTCACCCACCCAGGAAAGGTGGCTGCCCAGGCTGTGGGGGCCCCTCCCCCTCCCCAGCACCCGGGACACCACTTCCACACAGCATCCTCTGAAATCCGGCCCCTCAGCAGAGAACCTTTGAGTTCTCTCCAAGAAATGAAATTGAAAGTTTTAAAAAGCAACAGAAGCCTCCAGCAAAGAAAACTGCTCTCTTCACAACAGCCCTTCTTCCGGTAAGAGTTCTCTGGCCAAGGAGGACCTCGCTCTGCCCGCCCGAGCCGCCTGCGGGCGCGGTTTCCACGGCCCGGCCTGGGAAGCGGGTCGGAGCTGGTGCCCAGCCCACCGCCCCCACTCGGCCCTTACCTGCCACGGGGGCTGCAGGAAGCAGCCTCTGTCCACACTGGCTGCAGAACTTGGGGGCATCCTCTTTGGAGACATACCCGCACGAAGGACACTCCATCCCTCCCGGATGGGCCTTCTCCAGGCCGGCAAGCTCCCGCAGGTCTGCAAGGGAAAGGAAGGGTCCCCAGGCAGCTGACTATATACTGAGCCACCTGTCATGTGACCAACCCCGCTTCGGTTTCATTTTCTGGGAAAGTGAAATTGCAGCACTCAGAAGTTCCTCGGCTCAGTCGGCTCAATCGAAACCCATCCCGGGCACCTCCCCCGCCTGATTCCCCACCAAGGTCTCCCCACTCCCTCCCCAACTCCCTCCAGCCCCAACGGTCTCGCCCCCTCCCCCACCATTGGCTCCGGCCTCCATTCCCCTCCTGCTGCCCCTCGCCCCCGCCAGGCTCTGCCCTTTCTGGGCTCTCCATCACTCGGTGAGTCTGAAACTGCCCCCCCACCCCCACCCCTGGGCCGAGATTTGGGGCTGAGGCAAGTGAGAAGTAGGGGTGGGCAGAGGGGGGTGGTTCCAGCCTGCGCCAAACACAGGACTTGGGATAAGGACGCCCACGGTGTGCTGGGGACAAGGGGCTGGGAGACAAAAGCACCCGGCTCACAGGTGACATGAGAGGGGAGGCGGACGGCACTGCAGGAATGCCAGCGGACCCTGGCTGAGTCAGGCCCCACCAGAGGGACCAGCCTGCACAGGAGATGGGGGGGCACCCAGTCTGGACTCCCAACAGGCAGGCCAGGCTATGTCCCCTAGGCTGGGACCCTGCCGCCCGCCCCTGCCTCCCCCAGGCCCGGCAGGCTCTCCGCAGGCGGAGAGCCCTTGGGGGCAGGGCAGGCCTAGGCTGGTGTCAGCCAGGTTCCCTGGCGGAGCTGGACACGGCCGCGCCCTGCCCCCACCTCGCCCCTTGCCCCTTACCCTACCGGGCCAGCGGGCGCCACCACCCTCCTGGTCTGGGCTCTCACTCCAAGACTTTCAGTGACTCCCCACGCTGGCCGCTACCCGAGTCTCGCCCTCCTCTGCAAGGCTCTGCCCGCCCACAGCCCGGAATGTCACAGCAGGGCACTGAAACCCACCCCGAAGAGTCCTATCGCTTCGCGCCCGCACAAGGGCCTCAGGGCAGAAATGAGAACCCAGACCCCAGGCGCCGCTGCCTCCAGCAGAGCTTCCCACTTCTCCCTTTCCTCTTCCCAACTTGAGAACTGCGCCAGACTCAAAGCCCATCCCCCCGACCGCCACCACGGAAGGCAGGCGGCGGGGGGGCCGGGGGCGGGGGCGGGTCGGGGGCGGGTGGCCGCGCGCGTCTCTGCACTCCCTCCTCCTCTGGCCTCCCCGCGGCCGCCAGGTGGCCCTCGAGGCCGTCACGGCGGAGGTGCCCGTCTGGCCTGGGGACCCCGGCCGCGGGCCGTCCTAGAACCCGGGCCCCTGCGCTCCGGGCCGCGCGGTTACAGGGGCGGGGATGCCGCTCCCCTGAAAGGGGCTGTGGAGACACCCAGGGGCGCCGTTCGTTCGGTAACCACACCGCTCCGCTGCTGCAACCGGAGAAAGCGAGGGGTTCCGCTCCGGGGGAGGCGCGGCCGCGGGGGCCAGGCGGCCGGAGGGCTCCCTGGCGCGCGCACACCCGCTGCCCGCGGCCCGGAGGCGGGGTCCGCACGGGGCGGGGCGGGGCCGCACCCCGGAGCCGGCGGCGAAACCGAAACTGGGCGCCGCAGGAAGAGGCAGCCCGGAGGGGACGGCGCGCAGCACGCAGGCGCCGCCCCGCGCCCCCGCACCCCTGCATCCCCGCACCCCCAAGTCGCCACGGCCCCGCGCCCCGCATCCCAGCTCCCTGCATCCCCGCACCCCATCGTCCCCGCGCCCGCTCGCACCTACGGCGCCCCCGCGCCCATGCCACCGCCGGCCGGTTCCGGTCCTGACGTCCGGGGCCCGCCGCTCCGCCCGCCGGAGGGTGCGGCCGGAATGCCCCCCATGGCGCCCCCCAGCGGACCCGGCGCCCCGCCAAGGGGAAGGCGCCGCCTGCCGCTGCACGCGGGGCGGGGCTCGCGGGGCCCGGAGTCTAGCCCCGCAGGGGTCCGCGCCCCGGTCTCCGCCTCCTGCCGCGGCGCACAGCACCCTGGACAGTGCCCACCTCCCTGTAGAGCCAGCGGAGGGCCCGGGAGGGGCACAGAGGAGGCGGGTCACCCGTGCAAGGCGGAGGTCACCAGCCCCATCCCTTCGGGGCCTTGGGCTGATTAAGTGACCACAGATGGCAGTGGAGACTTCACAGCCCGCGCCTACCCCTTCGATGGTCACTGATAACCAAGAGGCCACCCCAGCCCGCGGCTGCACTGGTATCCCCCCCCCAACCGTTTCCTCCTCTGTGAGCTCACAGTCTGGCATCCTAGGGCTGTAGGAGAATTTATTATTAATAACAATACAGTAAACGCTGGTGTTCCAGGAGTATTACTGACTACTCAGTGCCTTCTCCCCCTCTCCCCGTCCCCAGAAACCAGCATTGATTATCAAATTCAAGAGGCCCGGGTTCCTGTCCAGTCACACAGCCCTTCGTCTCCCGGGACCGGCAAACTCAGGTCTTGGGGCTCCCCTCCTGCGGTGCCCCATCCCCGCCCCACAGGGCTGGCGTCTGCACTGGATCCCAGCATCCCTGTGGGAGCTCAGGCAGCACCTGGGGGTGCTCAGCACAGGTTGCCACATGCGATCTCATGCATACTCGAAGTCACCGACCCCGACTCACAACCAGCCGCCCCTGCCATCAAGTTAGTTCATCTGGATCTGGGCAGGACCCAGGCCGTGTCCAGTGCTGTGGCCTTTGACCCTGTGCTGACCTCGCATCAGACGAAGGAGAGAGTGCTCATCCTGAAAGAAGGGGGCTCCAGGCAGGGTACCAGGCTGGGTGGGGTGGATGGGGGGGCCCGTGGTGGGAGGGTGGCCGGCTGCACTGAGGGGGGCAGGGCAGGGAAGATTCCCGTGTCCCAAGACGCTCTGTGGTGGGGTCCCCCTAGCAAGGGAAGGGAGAGCCCGGTCCCGCCCTGTGAGATTTGGCGAGACACTGGCAGAGCAAAACCCAGACACTCTTCCAGGCCAGTCCCAAGGCAGCCCCGCCGGCCAGGTGGCACCCTCCCTGAGGGGCAGCCATGGTCCCCGAGCCCCGCCGGCACAAGCACAGAGCCCCGAGCCTGCCCAAAGTAACGGGGAGTCGTTGAGGGGCCCACACAGTGGGCACTGCTGGAAGCCTGCAGGTCAGCACACATGTCCCGGACAAGTCAAACAGCCGAGGAAACACAGCTGACCCGGTCGGTGTCAACGGGCCACCAATCCGTTCTTTTCTCAGCCCCAGGAGGCAGGCTCCCTTAGGGAAGGAGCCTGGGCTAGGGTTAGAGTTGGGTCCTGGAAGGTGTCAGGGCCCAAATCAACACCGGCTCAGCGGTCTCCCTGGAGGGCTGGGCTGATGGCACGTTAGGGTGCGGGGCCGGCTTAGGGTTTGGGTTCAGGGAACGGCCCGTGGTGTGTTCCAGGCTTAGGGTTTGGACAGGACCCCCTTCCGCAGCACGATTCTGACCTGGAAATGTCATGGCAAACTCGTAGGGTCCTCACTGAATAATTCCATGCTGGTTATGGGCCCTGAATCCATTCTCTTCTCAGACCTAGGAGGTGGGCCCCCTGAGGGCCAGAGCCATGGCCAGGGTTAGGGTTTGGTCCCAGGAGATGTCTGCCCCCTTCTCTGTGGTCTCGACCACTCTTTAGGAGAAAGAAAACAGTAAAAAGGGTTTTTTAAATCCAGCTTTTGAGAGATGGGGATCACCATCCTGTCTTCGGTCTGCTTCTGCCGCTCCCCACTTAATTTGTGGCTAAAGACGACTGAAGCTTCAGCTGGATCATCAGGTCACCTCCTCTTCCTTCAGCCTCTGGGAGTCCAGTCTAGACAGGGTGCCCAGAGTGGGGGCATAACATGCATTTACAGGCAGGACTGTGGAGTGGCACCCACCTGCGGCAGAGGAAGTCCCCCTTAGAGCCGGGCCGTGACTCGCTACTAAGATGTCGGGGTGTGGTGTGGTCGGCATGGAGATCCCATTCTGACAGGTACGAGCCACCAGGTGTTCCAAAGGAAGTAGGGGCTCCCGACACTTCCACCTCTAGGTGCTGAGAAGCTGGTAGCAAATGTCCCCCCGCCCCCCATCCACAGGACACGTACACTGTAGGGAGGGCGAGCGCGTCAAAGAACCAAGTCGAAACTCACAGAGTACACCGAATAAAGACAAAACAGAGACGGAAAACCAGGTGTTAGGAGCCCAGTCTGAATACCCACAGAAAAGGCCCCTTACATTCCCTAGTTGGGATCGTTGTAATAAATGTATATGTTAAAATATGCACACAATAAAATAAATAACAGCAAAACGTAAAACAATGTATAAATGTAATATATGATCTCATACCACTAGAAATAAGACAGAAAATAAAATACAAGCCAGGAACAGAGACCGACTGTCGGCGCAGGAGGAGGGTGGGGTCCTGGGATGAAGGAAGGAGGGAGTGAGGAAAGGTGTCAGGTTTGTCCTTAACCACGTGGTGACCCCGCAGCCTGACTCTCCTCCTGGTCCAGCGTTCACAAAGCCTCCCTCCTCCGCGTGGAGATCTGCAGGGGGGAGGCCTGTGCGTCGGCCATCCCGCGGTCAGTTGTGTGACCTCCGCGGAAGCCCGCGGACTCGGCCACGGGGTCTCCCTGACCAGACCCAGCATAGGATATCTTCCAGATGCCGTGGATGTCGGATCATTTGAAATGTCCTTGATCTTGATATCACAACCACCAGAGTTTGGGGCACGGATTCGGCGACCCAAACGCACCCGTGGGTGGCCTTGCTCCTCACCCGCGTACATCGATGCTCCTGGGCTCACTGCAGGAAGGACACTCCGCTGCTACAGTGCTGCCAGCGCGGGGAGGGGTGCACTTTGCAGGGAGCCTAAGTGCGAGCGGGAAGGGGTGGGGAGGGGTCGAGAACAAGGGGGCCTTATGAGGAGAAGTGGGTCTGCCCACGGCACAGCTCTGTGGCCCCAGCCCGGATCGGAGCCTCCAGCCATTTCAAAGCATGGCTTGTGCGAGCAGGCAGGGCTGAACAAAACCCTCTCACTCACCCCAGAGTTGTGCAAATAAAAACTGTGCCAAACAAGAGGGGCTTTGACAGTATCTGCTAACCGGCCTGCCTTCGGATCGCATTTTCGGCTCTGGTCCTCCCTGGGGAAAGGCAACACGTCTGAGCGAGAGACCGGGTCGTTGAGTTGCTCATTAATAGGCTTTGGGGTGCAGACTGGCCAGGGTGGAGTTGGGCTGCTGGGAGCCAGTTTTCCGGGCCTCGATATTCTTGACTAGGGGCCGTGCTCTTGACCCCATGGAGTAAAAACTGCCCGAGTCAAAGCCCCTCGGGTTAAAACTGTGGGGCCCGGAAACAGCCTCCAGCCTGAGTCCCAGACTTGGGCGGCGGCCCCACACAGAGGGAAGGGCGACGGTTCCCTATTTGTGGAGGGAGCAGGGGCCACAGAATGGAGAAGGTGGTGGCTGAGTGACTTGGTGGCTCCCGGACAGCACTCTCCTCACGTGTGTCCCCACCGTCTCAAGGACATCAGCCATCAGATTTAGGGCCACCCTAAACACACCTAATTACGCCCTCAGAAACCCTGTTTCCAAGTAAGGTCACAGTCACGGGCATCCTGGGTCAGGAATTAACTCTTTTCAGGGGGACACAACCCAACCGACTACAGGCACCAGCTCCGTGGGCTTTGTCGAAACTCCACGGAAAGACGCAGCCGTCTGGCACGGCAGAAGGCTTGTGTGGTCTGGATAATAAACGTGGGTCCTTCCACAGGATTAAGATTATTTTAGGGCCATCTGGGTGACTCAGTGGGTAAAGGGTCTGACTTGAGCTCAGGTCACGATCTTGCTGTTCATGGGTTCAAGCCCCATGTCGGGCCCTGTGCTGACAGCTCAGAGCCTGGAGCTGCTTCCGATTCTGTCTCCCTCTCTCTGCCCCTCCCTTGCTCACATTCTGTCTCTGTCTCTCTCTCTCTCTCTCAAAAATAAAAGCTAAAGGGCGCCTGGGTGGCTTAGTCGGTTGAGCGTCCGACTTTCGCTTAGGTCATGATCTCGCGGTTTGTGGGTTCAAGCCCCGCGTCAGGCTGTGCTGACGGCCAGCTCAGAGTCTGGAGCCTATTTCGAGTCTGTATCTCCCTCTCTCTCTGACCCTCCCTGCTCACGCTGTCTCTCTCTCCTAGAAATAAACAAAATATTAAAAAAAAAAAAAAAAAGAATAAAATACGACGGAACCACGGGGAGTCACGGATTCTATTTATTAACACGAGTCGTTCACAGCAAGGACTGCACGAAGGTACGGGTCACAGAGCACCGCGTGGGAGGGGACCCCGTCCGCGCCCGACCGTCACATACAACCCACGTGCTGACTACGGACAGACACGCACGCGGGCTGCGGGGATGGGGTCTGAGCTACCCCAGAGCGGACGGAGGAGACGGTTTCCGGCAGCTTTTACGAGAAGCGTTTACGATTTTTACAAAAACACCAAAGCCGTCACATTTTTAATTTAAAAAACAGCAACGACAAAATTATTTTTACCCAGACACTTTGAAGTCGTTCGGCACACCTTGGTTTTCTCCCCGACGACAACATGGACGCCGCCACCGAGACTAGAACCACCTCCGACCTGCCCACACAACCTCCCCTGTAACCAGGAAGGTGATGGGGCACGAAGGCCCCTCCCCTGGACCGGGCGGAAGTCCCGCCCCTTCTTTCTCATGTGGTCGGTCATTCCAGAAGGCGGTCTTCACACCACTCTTCAGGAAAAGGTTCGTGCCCAGGGAGCAGAAGGGAGGGAATCTTCAGTCACCCCAAATACAGGCACCTGTGGGTCCTGGTGTGTGGCTTCCTCCTTCTGGGGTCACCTGCTCAGCGCCCTCAGCCCGGCGTGCTCACAGGGCGGCGTCCGGCATCACAGCATCTAGAACTTTCTGCACACTCCCCAAGCATCAGACGCCCATCAGCGCCCCAATCAGGCCTTCAGCAGGGCCACCTTGTGTTCCGGAAC
The DNA here is from genome assembly GCA_017311185.1 of Proteles cristata cristata. Classification (NCBI taxonomy): domain Eukaryota; kingdom Metazoa; phylum Chordata; class Mammalia; order Carnivora; family Hyaenidae; genus Proteles; species Proteles cristata. The sequence goes on along the minus strand of JAESUZ010002862.1, from coordinate 236,264 downwards.
AGAACCTTCGCTGATGTTGTAGGGCTGGGTCCCTGGCTCCTGCCTCAGGTACTTCTCTGCAGAAGAAACGAGGTTTGTAAGCACTAAGGAGGAGGAAGCAAGGAAGGGTCGCTTCACAGAATGGGCTCAAAGGCTGGCACCTCGGCCCGGTGCACAGGGAGCCGGGGTCCCCCTGGCTGGCACCTCCACCCCCAGGCAGGCTTCCCGCTACGTCCCTGATCGGAGCCTCCTCACTTCCCACGCCCTCAGAACCCTTCCCCCGTGCCGGGCGGCCCCCTGCCCGGGCCCGGCCACAGCTGTCCCATCCGCATCCTGGGGGTCAGCTGTTTCCAGCCAACGACGCGGATGGGTCTCAGACGCCGCGCTGAGCCAAACAAATCAGACGAAGAAAGAGCCCTTATGAGCCCCTTTATGTCAAGTTCTCCAACAGGCAAAGCTGGCCTACGGCGGAAGAAATCAGAAAAGCGGCCAACTCTGGTGGGTGGGAGTCGTGGAGAGGGGCTGAGGGAACCTTCTGGAATGATAGAAGTGTTCCCCATCTCAATTGTGGACATCCGGCTGTATCCACCTGTCAGGCCTCAAGCTGCACGTTTAAGGCCTGTGTGTTCACTGAACGTAGACTGTGCCTTCATTCAAAACACGCCCCTAAAACAAATCCCCAGAATAAAACAGACCCCGACTCTGCGGCCCATGCTCCCCACCCCCGGACTTGTGCGTCTGACCCTCCGATTCCAGGGTTTCTGTCCCGACCCCGCAGGCGGGGGGCACGTGGGGCGCACGCGGCTCTCGGAGGCTCCGCCGCACCCACCTGCCTCTTCCAGCGTGGAGAAGTGCTGGACGCCCTTCAGGTCGGCGGACAGCAGGACGCGGAGAACGGGCACCTGCGGGACGGACAGACTTGAGCTCCGGGCGGGGCTGCTCCCGTCTCCGCACGCGGGCACACGCGGTCTGGAGCAGGGCCCCAGGCCCAGTGCCACCGGCCACGTCGCTGCCCCAGGCCCAGTGCCACCGGCCACGTCGCTGCCCCAGGCCCAGTGCCACCGGCCACGTTGCTGCCCTGAGGCCCAGTGCCACCGGCCACGTCGCTGCCCCCAGGCCCAGTGCCACCAGCCACGTCGCTGCCCTGAGGCCCAGTGCCACCGGCCACGTCGCTGCCCCCAGGCCCAGTGCCACCGGCCACGTCGCTGCCCCCCCGGAGTGTCCAGGGAGTTGCACCTTCACCTCCACTCGGGGAGACGGAGGGAAGAGACCGGGCCTCCCGGCTACGCTAGAAGAGGAACAGGTGTAAGTGGATGCTCTACGAGAGACGCAGAAGCGAGCTCTCCGGAAACAGGACGAGGAACGTGACGGGTGCGACAAAGCTCTGGAGCCAGGTGCCCGGGCCTGTGCCACCCTGGGCAGCTCACTCAGCCTCGCGGGGACGGGAGCAGCGCCGACCTCACAGGCAGGTTTGAGAGTGAGAAGGGCCGCCCGTCGCGACACCCACCTGCAGGCCGACGAAGGCGAGGGTGACGCCGTGCCTGTGGAAGTCCCCCAGGAGGTCCTCGAGCCCCAGCACCACGGTGTAGTCGATGCTGCAGACGTGGGTACAGTCCAGCACCGCGCAGCGCGGGGGCGACACTGTGGAAACAGTGGTCAGCGGGTCAGCGCCAGGGGGCACGGGGGGGCCGTGACGGGGAGGGTGGGGGCGGGGTCAGCAGGAGCCGAGACCACAGAAGGCGGCCGTCCAGGGACGGAGCAGCAGTTCCCTTTAGAGGACAGGCCCCTCCCCCTAAGTACTGACTCTGGGAAGCAAGGTTGCTCTTTAGGAACAAACATTAGGTAACAGCCCCCCACCCCCTTGCAGAGAGATGGCGGGCACCCACCCGAGGCACCCTGAGACCCCCCGGGCCTGAGGGGATGAGCTCCCCGACAGCCAAGGATGGGGCCCCGGAGTCTTGCGGGAGCAGACGGGGCACAGGGAAGGTGGCAGGCAGCCAGCGGGCACCGCAGCCCACGCACCTTCCAGAGCCCGGCTCAGTATCGCCTCCCGGAGGGCTTCGATGGCCGGGAAGTGCAGGCCACTGGCCGGCTGCAGGACCAGCACCGGGCCCTCGGACACCTGGGGACACAGCAGGGGACAGCCAGCACGTCCCGGAGCCATGTCCAGCCCGGCAGTTCCGAGAGGGCGGCCCCTCCAGCAGGAGGCCCCAACCCAGGCCGACAGAATAGAGCGGGGAGCACAGGCGGTGGGCCCTCACCCCTACTCACGGCTTCACATGCCGGGATGGGGGAGCACAGCCGGTGGGCCCTCACCCCACCCGCGCCCTCACGAGCAGGACAGCTCTGTGGCTCTTGGCGGGAGGCTGACACCCATTCACCACGTGAATGGTCACTGGGTGGTGCCACGGGCCACGGTGGCACGGAAACAGTGCAGGCCCCCTGAGGGCGGCAGAGCCCGGCGCGGGCGGGCCAGGCGGGCCGGTACCTGCATCCTGGGTCTGGCCACGGAGTGCAGGAGAAGCAGGGCGGAGAGCAGGGCCCCGGCCAGGATGCCGTACTGCACCTCCCAGAAGCACAGCAGGAAGGTCACGCTGAGGGGCAGCAGGTCCAGCCCTGGAGGGAGGGGTGCAACTGAGGGCGGCGCCCGCAGCAAGCCTGGCTCCGGCGAGCCCGAGCCCCAGAGGGACGGACACGGGCCGCGGGCCACGCCGGCTGGGGGCCACGAAGACCTGACGGCCCAGGACGCTGCCTCCTGGGAGGTGGTCAGCCGTGGGCGCCTGTCGGGGGCCTGAGGAAGGGACGCGGGGAGTCCTTGGGCAGCACACGCGTCTCCTCTGAGCCGCAGGAGGGAGGGCTTGGGCGTCAGCCTAGGATGCGACCCTGACACGTGTCACTGAGACGAGGCCCCGCCTCCCTGGGCCTCCCTCCGTGTGGGCAGAGACACCTGTGGGCGGAGGACCTGTGGGCCACGTGTCCCAGGCTGTCCCAAAGATGGCGGCGGTGACACAGCAAAGAACTGGTGCGTGTGACGCGTGCTAAAGTCACCAATGACGCTCGGGGACAGACGGGAGGAAGCAGGTGAGCCCCGTAAATCCCTCTCCAGCTTCAACCAACAAAACAAACGCTTGAGCGCTTGTTCCGTCGAAGGCACCGGAGGCTCCAGGGAGCCCTGAGAGGGGCCGGGGCCGCGGGAGTCACCCTGAAGTCCCTCGTGTGTCCCCGGCTAGGCCAGGCTTGTGGCTGGAAGGCAGAGGAGAGGGAGGAGAGAGGGAAGAGGGAGGAGGGGGAGAGGGGAGAACAGGGGAGGAGGGAGAGGAGGGACAGAGAAGACAGAGGAGGAAAGGAGGGAGGGGAGAGGGAGAGATGGAGAGAAAGGAGGGGGCAGGGGGAGGGGAAAGGAGGGATGAAGGGGGAGAGAGTAGGGGAGAGGAGGAGGGAAGAGACAGGGATAGGAGAGAACAAGGAGGGGGGAAGGGAAGAAGGGGAGGGGGAGGAGGGGAGGAGAAAGGATGGAGAGAGAAGAATGGGAATGGGGGAGGGGGAGCGAGGGGGGAGGTGAGGGGAAGGGGGAGGAGTGGGGGGAGGGTGTGGGGGAGGGGAGCAGGGGTGCCCGGTAGTTTGCAGATGCCCTCAGCACCGCATGGAGCAGGTCTGGGGCGCTCTCCGGCCTCCTGACCCACAGCCAGCAGGGTCCCGGAAGACGGTGGGGGAGAATCCAGGGTGCGTGCGTGTGACAGGCGAGGGCACACGTACTCTTGACACGCCAGAGCGTCCCGAAGACCCCGGTGTCGAACAGCGGGGCCACGGCCATGATGATGACGGCGGCCAGGGCGGACTTGGGGATGTAGTAGAACAGCGAGGTCAGGTAGTCCAGCGACAGCAGCACCAGCACTCCTGTGGGGGCGCAGGGCGTCACGGGAGACCCCAGCCCCACCCGCCCGCACTCCCGGCTCAGTGGGGGGTGCTCACCTGTCACCAGGCCCCCCGCTGGGGTGCACACCCCCGACTGCGCGTTCACAGCCGTCCTGGAAGGAAACACAGACAGCTCCGTGGCTGAGGGGCCCTGGGCCAGGAAGGGGACTTCAGGGCCCTGTGGACACAGGCACCTAAGTGGGGACGCGGAGGGGCAGCCGACCCCGCAGCGGGGGAGGGGGGATAACCGCGCCAGCCTGTGGCATTGTGTCACGGCAGCGCAGCCAGAAACGTCACTTGTGTTCACGGATACGCGGACGTGCCGGTGACATCGAGCGGGGGGACGTCCCTCTCTGTACACGCATCACCTACACGCGCGCGGGAACAGAAAGAAGCCCGGGGAGAGACGCCGCGTCCAGACAGTGAGCCTCCTCCCGGAAGGGGGACAGGAAGGTAACTTCGCGGCTTCCCTTTCCCTGTTGCCTGTTTGGAAAGCTGGGTTCAGACCCGCATCCCAGGAAAAGGCTCCTCTGCCCAGGGACTCGTCCGGGACCCACATTTCCCTCTGCCACCGCGAGGGCCACAAAGGAAGGGCCCCCTGACTTCGGCTCTCGATCACCCGACGGCGACCTGTGCCCACCCTCGGGATACGGCAGTCGGTCGCTCACGGCCAGGGAAAGCCTGCGTCCTCCTCCCCTTTGCGGCGCCGGGCAGGGGCTTCACTCCTCAAACACTCACTGGCTTCTCCGGTGCCCATCACACGCAAGGCACTGTGCCAGGCGGGGGCACAAAACCTGTGACCTTGAGGGACAGGTCACATCACAGGAGGGAGTGGGAAGATAGACTGAGTGAACACGGAGGTTTTATCTCGCAAACAGCCCAGGGCCTGCAGGCTGCCCGTTTCGTTCCATGTGCTCATTCACCCGCCAGTAGCTGATTCGGCCCCACGTGACTCCTGTTTGTGGGGGAGCACGCGGACTGTGCCCTGTGGCACCCCTTGGTTTAGGGGTGTCGCAAGGTCCAGTACTCAGACGGGGCCAGGCCAGCCGTGCTGGGGCTGCGGGCGCTGCTGACCGACGCCCCCACTTCTTCCAGCACAGGTCACCCCCGCCTTGCAGGGTCCCTCGGCGACAGCACACGAGGAGGCTGTGACCCGCGCCCCATTTCTCCACGCACAGCGTGATGCTTCCCATCCCCTTTAGGAACGCGCTCGGGTACGAGATGCGGGAATGTCTGGGGGGTAAACCGCGGCACCAGAGATCAGGGAAACCCCAGGTGAGATGGTGCAGGGTGGTAGTCGCCCTCAGTCCTGCCCCCCACGGACGCCGCTGATCTAGGGATGCGGCTGCCACAGGCCAACTTCTGCCCCAGAGAACAGAGTGGCATCGAGATGTGGGCAGGGGCCCGACAGGCTCTTCGAGTGCATTGTGGACCCTCTGGCCTGGGCTGGGGCCTTCCCTGCCCGACGCACAGAGAAGGAAGGGCGTGGTCACTCACCGCCCAAAGCTGCCTGTGACCGGGTAGGAGGAGACGAAGGAGCCCAGCACGTTGGTCAGGCCTGGGGAGAAAACAGAAAGAAGAGGTTCATCCGAGAGCGAGAGGGATACCAAACAGACGGGAGGGATCCCCCGAGGTGTCCTACGTCCGTGTCTCTGTGTCTGTCACAGGAAGGAAACACAAATCACGACCTTTGCCAAGTTCACTGAGGTTGACCCTAACTTTAAAATAACTCTGGCCCCGGCCTTACCCTGGTGAACTGAACATGCCTTTTCTACTGGGCCCAGAGGCCCATGTGCCCAGAGGTCAGCTGCCCACCTCCTCCACAATCCTTTCGTGAGATGACCAGCTGGGGCACAAGGCCATAGCTGGTAAGTGCTCCAGCCCTGTGACACTGACCTACCCACACCTGAGACCCGGGCTGGGACCTACAAACGGAGGTAAGTCATCAGCCCACGTGTATATCACCCACGTGGCGAGCCCCAGGACCTGCACAGACACCACAATCCCACACAGTCCACAAGGCCATGCTGGGCTCACAAGTTCAAGCACCTGCCTGTGACACCGCTCAGGGTGGAGCCCACTCAGAACCAGGCCCTCCTGGCTCCCACAGCCGCCGCACGCCCCGAGAGCAAGGCCAGACGTCAATGGACGTGGCAAAGGCACTGCGCTGACTGCACGTGGCCACTCTCTTTCCCACGGCCCCTTGAGTCTCAGGTCAGAGACATGACCGCGTGGTGTGGGCGTTCCACGGTGCCATCCACCATGAGCTCTGAGAGGGGTCTCCCAAAGTCCCCGTGACCCATCCTGGAGCCCCACACCACGTGCGGTCAGGAAACTCAGTGGCTCAAGCCCAAAATGCTGCTGCGAAGTGAAGTAGCACTGGTGGAAGGGGGCGCGGGGGGGTTCCCGTGGACCCCCCGGTAGGCCCCCTGGGAAGGCACCTACTGGTGCTGCCCAGTCAGACCCGTGCCCGCCTCACAAGGGGCAGGAAGGAAAGACAGACAAGCCTGAGGTCCACAAATTAAAAACAGTCGTGTAACTAAATTTAAGATCCATGCCATGCCCTCAAAATGAATCATCAAGGAGGCCAGATTCGTGGAGACAAAACAAAAATCCAGACCACCTGGCACGGACCCATCCAACAGCGGGGTCTAGCCAGGTGTTCACTGATCTACCTGCCCAGCCTGCAGGTGGTCACGGGTGGGGGCAGATAGGGTCCTGGAGCTCTACCTGCCCATGCTCCTCCGCGATCTGACCCCAGAGGGGAACATTCCTGGCATTCCTTGACCCAGAGTGAGGCGGCTACAGACCTCAGGGTCTGGTACACAGCAAGCATTCAATAATGCTCAGTCAGAACGGACACCAGAGGCCAGCTGCCTACTCCGTGTGACCACACACAGAACCGTCTGGGGACTGGCCCGACTCTGGGCCACCTCTGCTGTGTGTACCTCCCCACAACAGTCACCACGGTCTGCGCAGCCCAAGTGAGATGCACAGACGCACACTCAGGGCTCGGGAGGGCCGCCGCGGGGGTCTTACCGATGGCCAGCAGCTCCTGGTTGGCGTCGATGCGGTAATTATTCTGAGAAGCTACAGAGAGAGAATAAAAACACAGTCACTACATACACGACGCCACTGAGTCAACGTCCATCAGATAAAAACATAGATCATAAACATCTACCCTCCGCATCACCCATGTTATGTAAACGTAAACGTGTAAACACGTATATAAAACGTGTGCAAACACACACGCGTAGGTGTCTGCATGTGTCTCACAAGACAGAGCAGAGACGGATGGGAAAGTGCAAACAGCAGCTAACCGGGTGGCGTACGAGTCTCCACTTCCTGCGTTTCCTATGACAACACACGCTGCTCTCATGAGAAGGGGCAATTCTGAAGCTAAAACCTCTCTGATCACGAGTGAGGGGCACAGGGAGGGAGGGCGCGGACGAGGCGCTCACCCCCAGGTAAGCCAGCGGGCACCGGGGGTACAAGCAGCCTCGGGTCCGAGGTGGCGGCCGGCACGCATTTCCGTGAAGGGCCAGCTGGGAACGTTTCAGGCTCTGCCGGCCACGCTGTCAGAACGACCCAGCACATGTCACAGCCGGAAGCTGCGTGGGAACTCGCATCTCGCGGGCATGACCGCGTCCAGGAGCGCCTTTTCTTACATGAACACCGAGATCACGAATTTCACGTGCTTTTCACGTGTCACGAAATCCTAATCTTTAGAATTTTCAGACACTTAAGAACGGAACAGCCACTCTCAGGCCACGCGCAGCAGCGTGGGTTCTCCAAGCCCGTTTCAGGAATGACAAGCGTTCCAGTCAGGACAGGACATCAGCTGACTTCAAAAGAAAAGTTTTGTTTTTTTAATTTTTTTAATGTTTACTTTTGAGAAAGAGAGAGGGAGAGAACGAGCAGGGGAATTCGAAGCAGCTGTCAGCACAGAGTCTGACATGGGGCTCGAACACACAAACCATGAGATCATGGCCTGAAGCAAAGACAGACACTTAACCAACTGGGCCCCCCAGGCGCCCCAGAAAACAAAGTTTTAAAGTGAGGCAAGAGGCATAAATTCCATGAGATGCAGACTCCAAAATGCCCCCAAACCTCCCCCATGCCAGAGAAAGGTAATTAGGAAAACAAGAGCCGTACAAGCAAGATCTGATCAGAACGTGGCCTCGAACAGCCACTGGCCTTTGGAAGAGTGTTTGGCAAGACTCTCCTCGGAAGAAGGGTGGGGCTGCTGGCACTCAGGACGAGGAAGCGACACCCCAGGGCACCCAGAGCCGGTCTATGGAGTGACTGCGGCGCACGCGCCGTTACCGGGTTTCATCTTTAGAACCAACCTACATCCCGGCGCGAGAGCTTAACGTCACAGAACGACATGGAAACGCCGTCCACACGGACAACACAAAGCTGGACGTCCCGAAGGGAGGGGACAGGATAAGGACCAGCAGCCTCAGCTCAGAGGGAGGAACGAGAGCGAGATTTAAGTAGATTAAGGTTTCTGGGCCTCCCTGGGGGCAAGGAGGGGACAGGCCAGCTCTGCTCAGCCAACTGGAAGGAGCACATTGTTAACATTTTTTCTTTAAATTGTTTTTACTTATTCATTTATTTTTTAGAGAGCCAGTGAGCATGAGCAGGGAGGAGCAGAGGAAGAGGGAGTGAGCCTGAGCAGGGAGAAGGAGGGAGAGACAGATGGGGAGGGAGAGAGAAAGGAGAGAGAGGGAGAGAATCTTAAGCAAGCTCCACGCTGAGCAAAGAGCCTGACACACCCACGACCATGAGATCATGACCTGAGATGAACACAAGTGACAGGCACTCAACTGACTGAGCCACCCAGGCGCCCGACGCTGTTAAACTTTTAGGAGTTTTGGGAATTTGCCATCAAACACAAGCATTACTATTATGTGAAAATGTTCAAATTATACTAAAAATAAAGATATGCTTAAAACTCCTCCCTTCCTGATTTTCCTAGAATGAGGTCAGGTCACTGCAAACACAAGGTGGGGGCGTGGCTACCGCCCAGGGGCATGGCTACCGCACATCTCATCACTAGAGGCGAATTCCCAGTTCTGCTGGGAGCCAGCTGGGTGGGGAACGCTTCTGCCAAAGAAAAGGCAAAGGCAAAATGCAGGGCCTTCTCTCTCTGGAGAGCAGGCTCCCAGGCGTTAGCAGCCACCCCTGGATGAGGTGTTTCATTGCGAATCCACTTTCACTACAAACTTGCTGCTTAAAGCAGGAACATGTACCACGTGGATAAAAATTCAAGCTGCGAAAAATCAAAGCAGAGAACAGAAAGCCCAAGGGCAGGCAAGCGAGTCAGGCTCCGGGGCAGCACCTGGGAGGCATGGGCGGCGGACACCTTACCGAAGGACTTGGCCACGGCGATGCTCTCCAGGAGACCCATCAGGGGCACCACGGCCAGCCCAGCCCCCATGTCCTGAGAGAGGAGAGAGGGGCCGTAAGCGACCCTCGGTCTGAGGAAGGAGCGCAGGGTCTGAGCGGGCAGTGACCCGTCCTTCAGCGGTGGGGCCGTGAGCTCACACAGGCAGGAAGGCAACTCCATACAGCGCGTGCACAGAGCAGGACGCGTCTCTGGGCTCAGGGCAGGAAAACGAAGGTGGTGTTCTCTGAGCTTGTGCCCGATCTGGAACTCCTGCACGCCCGTCCCTGCACCCAGAGGCGCTCTGCCCTGAGGACTCAGGGGCCCCGGCTGGGCTCGGAGCTCCTTGTCATGAAGCAAACGCATCAGGGCTCAGACCCAGGCCCAAGGCCGCCACGGCTCAGCCTAGCAGGCCTGGGTCCCCGTCTCCACCCACCTGTACCAGCTCGCTGAAGGAAACGGTCCCGTTGGCCGTGGTCACCGAGAAGGGCGGGAGGCGAGCTGGAGGGAGCCCCTCGGCCGTCTGCCCGGTTAGAACAAAAGGCTGGTATCCCGTCACCTCGAAGGAGTAAGCAACCAGGGCGGCGAAGGAGACCACCAGCGCATTGCGAGCTAGGACAGAACAGGACCCGTCGGTGACACCTGGCTCCTCTGAGCAATGGGGGTGACTGCATCCCACCCCAGCCACGACCCCAGACGCTCCCGCCTGGGAAGCAGCACGGGCACCAGCGGCCAGGGCACAGAAACCAGCAAACGCTAGATGGCAGGTCAGGTGAACGGTGACATGCAGGGCCCTCAAGTGTCACCTACCGGTTCACCCTGGGCCTCACCCCTCAGGCCTTGCCTGGGCTGTGCTGGCTGCTTAAATGGGGGCGCTACCTCTTCCTGGAATATGAGCCCCATTGTCCAGCCAGCTCAAAAGCCTGTGCCACATTGCTACGCTGACGCTGCTGTCTTAACTACAATCACTCCAGCCGTCTAGAACCTTTCACGGCACAGGAAGGGCCCAGGGCTCTGTGACCCACTGTGTGACGGCAACCAAACCAAAGCCGCACGCCTCGGACAGAGCCAGGTGGTCTATTAACATTTTTCCCCCGGGGCCTGGCAGGCTTCCCGGCCGCGGCATCGCTGTCATTTTGGACCAGATCACTCTTTGCCACAGGAGGATGTGCACGGCAGACATTCGGGGCCACCCTGGCCTCTCCCCACCCAGGTCTCCAGAACTTTGCCAAACCTCCCGGGGTTGGGGGCAGGGTCGAAATCACCCTTGGTTCACATCTCTTGCTACGAAAAGGTGCTCTCCGCCCTGACTGCCAATCAGAGCTACCCTGCGGGTTTTATATCCCGGTGCCCAAGTCACGCCCAGACCAGAGACAGGAGGATCCCCCCCGCCGTGTGCAGGACACCCCTCACCTGTTGTGGCCGTCCAGACCAGCCCGTGGCTGAGCCGCACGCCCGGGGGCATCTCAGGATGGACGGGGGGCACGTGGTCCCGCATCAGCTTCAGCACCAGCAGCAGCACCATGCAGACCAGCCCCAGCACAGCGTCGCCCACCCTGTAGACAGACACTGGTCACGCCCGGCCTGGGCGCCCAGCTACCCCGGCGGGTGCCCCTTCGGCGGGAGACTCTCCTCTCTCGACTGTACTTCCCACTGTCTGCTAAGACACATGTTTCTCTGTTCTATTTCAAAAGTTTATTTAAGTTAGTGACCAGACAAGTCAGCGCAGGCCTGAGAGCAGAGGCCGGGGTCCCGGGGCAGTGGGGCGCGGGCTCACGGTTTCAGTCACAGTCACGAAGCTCTGTGAGCCTTGACTGTTGCTGAAAGTTCTCCTCCGGGAAAAACTGCCTAAGGAGATCTGACCTATTGGTGTTCTTACCCTGCCTTTCCTCTGGGGGAGGCCCCTCGTCTGAAGAAGCCCTAGGACCCTCGCTCGGGCACCCGCACCCACCAGACCCGTCCCTCGGGCACCCACGCCCCAGCCCCCCCCCGGCCCTCAGGCACCCGCACCCCTGCCACTCGTCCCTCGGGCGCCCGCACGTTCCTCGCTCCCCCGTGGCCCGTGTTCTCCTCACTGAACACAAACTGCTGCTCTTCCTCTGCGGGGGGCCCTCCCACTCCTAACCACCCAAGGCTCCGCGCAGGGGCCCGCGGGCCGGCTCTCAGGTCAGTGGGCGCACCGACTCCCCGAGGCCCCCGCCGGACGCTGCTGCCGGAGCAGGTCTGCACACAGCTGCGAGTCTGCATCCCTGACCAGCTGCCCCGTGACCCTGGGTGCCGCCCTGGGACCCCTGTTGGCACGGACAGGCCCCAGAGGACGGGAATGAGCACCCCCTGGGGGGGGGCGGGGAGAGGGCTTCCGGACACGGGGCAGGACCGTCGGGTACCTGGTGTCCCCGATGCTGCGGAAGGTGTGATACACCTGCAGGAAAAACTGCCTGGGGGTTCCCTGCAGACCCAGCAGGTTCTGTGCAGACAGACACGCAGGTTAGACAGCCCTCCCGCAGCACCCCGGCGCTGTACACCCAGAGCCCGCCCGCCAGGGCCCTGCTGGGGGCGCACCCCAAGGCCCTCTGTGGACCATGCGCCCGCTTCCACAGCCCCCGCGGCAGATCTGCACTGTCCGTGGGGGAAGGAGATCAATGACACGTCTTGGTGAACAATTCTCCCTCGTGAGGAAAACCAGTCTGGCGATCTGAAAGCGGGGGGACCTGTTCTCGGGCGCGCTGGTCAAGGGTCCGGGGTCACTGCCTGTCCCGCCCCGCCCTACAGGCCCCACTGCCCTTGGCTCCGTCCTGTCCCTCATGCAGGGCACCCCAACCCCCACCCCCTGCCACAACCCACACCCGGAAGCCCGCCCGCCAGCCGGGCAACACCTCCTGCCACAGGGAAAACCAGGTGGCGAGGGGCTCCTGGGAAGGGAGGGCGGGGTCCTTGGAGAAGAGAAGGGCCTCTACCCTGCGTTTAAGTTCTGTATCCACTTTAGACAAGATGGGAAGGGCTAGCGAGGAGGTTGAGGCCCAGACTCCCCAGTCAGGCTGCAAGGATCCCAAAACCTGCTGCACACAGCTCCACATGGGGGCAGTCACTGGGGTGCAGACACACGGGTTCGGGGACCTCGGGGGCTCCTCCCAGGGCAGGTTCAGGAGGACCCCCACTCCCGCCCCCGCTCCCCAGCCTAGGGCTCTTAAATGACTATCATAACCTGCTCAAGGTGTTAAAGATTTGGGGGACCTGGCATTGCCAAGCACACGTACGTTAAGAAGCTGTCCTCTAGGGGCACCTGGAGGGGGAGGCTCAGTCAGTTAAGCGTCTGACTCTGCGAAGCTCAGCTCACGATCTCATGGACTGTGAGTTCAAGCCCCACAGCGGGCAACATGCTGACAGCACGAAGCCTGCTTGAGATTCTCATTCTCTCTCTCTCTCTCTCCCTCCCTCTCTCTCTCCCCCCTCTCTCTTTCTCTCTCTTAAAATAAACTAACTATACAGGGGAAAAAAGCAGCTCTCTCTGTATTACAGTCGCATAAAAGAACATTCTTGACACCGAAAAGGAAAGAGAGTGTTTCCAGAATAAAGGACAGACCGTCCCACGAAGCAGCACTTGCCAAGCTTCCCCGACATATGTGTGTGCAGGATACACAAACGTGTCCACCCACACCTTCCCAAGCAGCCCCTCCTCTCTAGTGCGGATCACGATAAACCTGCCTCCCAGGAGCAGCCTGAGAACCAAACACAAGGGGGGGTTCGGCCCAGCACCTGGCACGTAGCAAGAGCGCAAAAAGGGTGCGCTACCTTCCTCTGGCTCATGCTCTCCTGACCCGGTGCTGGGCCAGCCGGGAGCAGAGCCCGGCCATGGGATCCAGGTCTTAGAGAGGCCGGGAGGTGACACCCAGGCAGGGGCGGGCCTTCCATCTCCCACGGGGTGGCGGGGGCGGGCTGCATTCCCACACCCGGGCTCAGCTCTCCTCTGCGCACCCCACTGAACACTCGTCTCCCTTCTACAAAGCACAGGGCTGGGCGACCGCAGCCCTAAGCAACCCATGCCCTTCGGGAACTTAAAACCCAGCAAAAGGACAACTAATGATGACCTCAGATAAAGAATGACAATTGGTTCGACTATTTCTTACAGTTGTGTTTAACAGAAATATAAAAAAGCATGGCATTTGAAAAATACCAAATGGGCACCTGCGTGGCTAGATCAGTTGAGTGTTCAACTTTTTTTTTTTAATTTAATGTTTTATTTATTTCTGAGAGAGAAAGAGAAACAGTGTGAACAAGGGAGGATCAGAGAGAGAAGGAGACACAGAATCTGAAGCAGCTCCAGGCTCTGAGCTGTCAGCACAGAGCCTAATGCAGGGCTTGAATCCACGAACTGAGAGATCATGACCTGAGCTGAAGTCAGACGCTTAACCGACTGAGCCACCCAGGCGCCCCAAATGTCCAACTCTTGATTTCGGCTCTGGTCACGACCTCAGTTTGTGAGTTCGAGCCCCGCATTAGGCTCTATGCTGACAGTACAGAGCCTGCCTGAGATCCTGTCTCCCCCTCTCTCTGCCCCTCTCCTGCTCACTCTCAACCTCTCTCTCACTCAAAAACAAAGAAACTTTAAAAATGTATACACATACACACCAGTAAGTTTTTAAAAATTAAAAACAAAGAAAAAGACTCCACAGGAATTAGGAAAAAGAAAACTCCGGCGAGAGCAGACTGTCGTTACCAGTCAGTCCCCCAGGTTACTGAGCACGGTTCTACCGACACTCAGCATCTCCCCCGAGGGCTCATGGTATTGATGGAGACCCGCCAAAGCGACCGTGCTCTGAGCTCCGGAACAGCAAGACATCAGCTGGCCCACACGTATGGACCCCAGCCTCGGTCCTACTACCCGGGAGGTGCCCAGGGACGAGCTGCTGTGCCTACCTTGATCTGCCCGAAGCCAATGGTGATGGTGGCAGCTGACGTGAAACCTTTGATGACGGGGCAGGAGATGAAGTCCAGCAGAAAACCTGGCCAGCCCAGAAAGAACACTAAGCTGGTCCCAGCTCTGCCCAGTCCTGGAGGACGTGGCTGGATGCGGGCTGGGACAGGCGGGCTGGGCACACTGAGGCTAAGGACTGTGGGCACATGCCCTGTTTGGCCTGGTTTGGACCATGGGGAAGGGAGGCTAGGGGCTGAGGCCCAGGCCCTTCTCCAAGTAGAACAGTGGAGGGCTGAGAGGACCCCCCCACACCCACAGGAAGAGCGCTTGGAACACAGAGAAGGAAAGGCGGAGGCCCAGCGCATCCCCAGGAGGCAGGGGCCTGGGTACCCCCGCTAGGCAGGCCCGAGAGTCTTACCCAAGCGCAGGAAGCCCATGGCTAACTGGATGCAACCGGACAGGAAGGCCAGCAGCACAGCATAGGCAGGCTCGTGGAAAGTGTAGAAGGAGACCAGGAGGGACATGATGGCCGTCGGGCCCAGTGTCACGTCCCGGGAGGTGCCCAAGAAGAAATACACGAAGCATCCCATGAAGGCGGAGTAGAGGCCGTACTGGTGGGGGGAATGGCAATGAGCATCAAGAAAGCACACGGCAGGCCCACGGCGCCCTGCGGATGGGTGTCTGGGCACAGGATCTGCGGCGGGTGGCTGTCGTGTACTACAGGCGCCCCAGGGCACGGGCGGGGTGAAGCTCTCAGCCCATTAGCTGCCAGTGTGGACCTACAGAGCTGGAGGCCTCTTTCCCACCTGCTTCCCAGTTGGACGCCCGCAGGGGTACAAAGGCCTGAGCCCTTATCTCAGCCTAGGAGTCTAAGAAAACGTTCTTAGGGCCACCGTGAGTCATCCTGCTGTCCCCTTAGGGCCACCGTGAGTCATCCTGCTGTCCCATCAGGCAACCCAGCACTAGCTGAGCGCCTGTGAGTGTGACAAGAGCCGTTACAGGGGCGTGTGTCTGCCCCAAGGCAGTCACGCGCTGTAGACGGCACACCAAGCCTCCTGGGGCCCCACGGGGCTGGAGTTCTGGTGCCCTGCCTGTCTGGAGGGGACACTACGCATTTCTCTTCGATTCCCGGGTGGGTAGGTGCTGAGGCCGGAGTTGGGGCAGACGTCTCACCTGGGGCGGGAGGCCAGCCACCTCGGCGTAGGCCAGCGCCTGCGGGATGACCGTGAGCCCGACGGAGAGCCCCGCGATGAAATCCATCTTCAGCCACTCCACAGAATAGTCTGGCAGCCAGGCCAGGACGGGCAGCCGCCGCTGCAGGGCTGCAGGGGAGCAGCAGCGGGCCTGGGGGGCCATGCTGGCTCCAGAGGGCCTGGTCTGGCCCAATGCCTTCACAGAGGAGGGCATACCTGGGGGGGTGGGGTATGGAGGCGACACAGGCCAGCAGTCAGGATCTAGGCTTGGGAGGGTCCAGCCGCAGGGCAGGGTCCAGGGCAGTGAGGAGGGGGCGCATGGGCATCCTCTAGGGGACCTGAGCCAGATGGATTAAATCTGCCCCTTTCCTGCTCTCAAAGCCAACAACCAATACAGAGGGAGCCTCAACAAAAGACGTAGTGGCCCGCCCTGTCCCCTCCTCGCTGCCCTCCCTCAATGCCGCCTGCCGGAACCCCAGCCGCCTTCTCTCCATGGCCACTCGGCAGAAAGAATGGGATAAACGGTTTCTCAATGAGAGACCTAAGCACGAATTAGACTCCACGTCTCATTTCTTCCTCTTTCCTCGCCAAGCAATTTAACGGGAGCAGCGCGGGGACCAGCGGGGTCCAGGCGGCTCCCTCCCTCGTAGGGCGGGCGGCGTGCGGGTGGGGGGGGCTGCGGCCTCGGGGGCCCCGCGGCTTTCCAAGTGCGCAGCACCGGCGGGCTCCGCCCACTACGGCGGACTGCGGCGCTGAGGTGGGGGTCTCGCGCCTCAAGGCCGCGCCTCACCACCCCCACCTGTGGCATGCGCACCCCTAGAGGAGCTCCAGGAACTCCAGCGGGCGCTGAGAACGTTCGAGGCCCATTCGTTCATTCAGAACGCGCAACACCCTCTACGGACCTGGCGCCTCTCACCCCGCCGCGCGCAGAGCCGGCCCGGGACCACCCCGCACCCCCGGACCCGGACGCGCCCCGCCTCCCGCCCTTGAAGGCGCTTGCCCCGGACCCTGGGTCTTAGGATGGGCACCCCGCGCCTGCTGACCGTTCAGCAAGGCCGAGGGCGGCGGGGACCTGGCGGGGGACGCGGTGGGGAAGGGTCCCCGCGAGAGGAGCCCGCCACCTCCGGCCCCGAGCCTCCCCCAGCGACCCCAGCCCGTCCCCCGCGGCTCGCCCACCCCGCCCAGGCCCCGCTCCCCGCCCGCGACAAACTCACCTGGCGCCGCAGCCCCGGGTCTCCGACGTCTCCGCAGCCGGGTCCGCAGGCACCGCAGAGGGAGAGGGAGGGAGGGGCGGGGCCCGGGCACACGTGACCGTGTGGGCGGGGCCTGACCCACGTGACCGGGCGGGGCGGCGGACCCGGAGCCGCCGCCGCCATGCGCCGTCGGGGGCCGGCCTGCTGGGGGCTTCTGCTGGTGTTGGGGCTCTGCCGCGTGCACGGGGCGCGCCCCCGGAACGTGCTGCTGCTCCTCGGTGAGTGCGCCCCCCGCCAGCGGGCCCCGCCGCTCTCCCCGTCTGCCCTCTCTGCTGCCCCAGACCCTTCTCGGCCGGGTCCGCGCATCCAGCCCCCCACTTCTGCCCCCCTGGCTCCGACCCTGCACCGCGACGCGTGCCGGTAGCCCTGCGGGCCCCCAGCTCGGGCAGCTGGGTGGCCTAACAGAACTCAGTGGTCCACAGCCCCCAGAGGGCATGCGATGGAGGATGAGCTGGGGCCCAAGTCCCCCCGAGACGCCGCTGGGTGTGGGCGGGGGTGTCTCATCTCCCAGCTGGAAATCCTGTAAGTCTCCCCTTCCCTGTTCAGACCCGGGAGCGCTGTGGCCCAGCTCTCTCCTGGCTGAGAAGCGCAGCCCCCGCCCCCCAGCTGCCCTCTCCCCTAACCCTCTCCCCTCCCAGACATCCCAGTTCTTCTACCGCTCTGCCATTCACGAGACTTGGTGACCGGAGCGGGGCTGTCACAAGACAACCCTGTTCTTTCCTCTTTTGAGGTCTGGAGTTCTGCCAGATTCACACTTTCTGATAAACTTTGTGGTCTCCAACCCGCCCTTGAGCTGATTGTAACACCCAGATCCCGAGGGCTCCTCCCTGCTGGGGACACGGGGGCAGAAGCCACATTTCCTGCAGGGTCTCCGCAGCCCAGGGCTGCCCGGTCACCCCGCTCGCTCTCCCGGCCACCAGAGTATCGCGTCTCGGGCATCGTGCCTCCCTGAGCACCAATCCCACCCGGTGTCACGCCTGCCTGCCGATGCCTCGCCCAGCTCTCCTGCGTGCCCGGTCGCGTTCCCCCTCGGGTGGGACGCCTGCGCGGATATCATGCCCGCGTGGGTCTAGCCGCCTGGGCGTCACGTGCTGGGCACCAGTGGCCCAGCCCCCCACGGCCTCAGTGCCTCTGCCTTCCTCAGCGGACGACGGGGGCTTCGAGAGCGGCGCCTACAACAACAGCGCCATCGCCACGCCTCACCTGGACGGCCTGGCCCGCCGCAGCCTGGTCTTCCGCAATGCCTTCGCGTCCGTCAGCAGCTGCTCCCCCAGCCGCGCCAGTCTCCTCACCGGCCTGCCCCAGGTGAGGGCCGCAGGGGTGCGGGAGGAGGGCCTGTGCCTGCCCTCTCCAACCGGATCCCAGCCACGCGGGTTCAAGTATGGGCTGGGGGCACGGACTACCCAGCGCGAGCCCTCTCTGCTGCTCTGTGCGACCGTGAGCAGATCACAGCGCGCCTCAGTCTTCCTACCTGTTACATGGGGTCTTGGTAACACCTTGTTCGTGGGGTTCTAATGGGATTGGCCAAGCTTGTCCTTTATACAGAAAGCGGCCAGCAAGGTGCCTGGCACGCACTCGTCCATGATTAACTCCTGGCACCGTGTCGTCCAGGAGCTTGACGTGTAAACTTTTAGTTTGTATTTTGCATGTGTGCTGGGATACGTATAGGGTAAAACTTACCGTTTTAGCTCTTTTAAAAAAATTTTTTTTTAATGTTTCAGTTATTTCTAGGAGGGAGAGAGAGAGACAGCGTGAGCAGGTCAGAGAGAGAGGGAGTCACAGACTGAAACAGGCTCCAGGCTCTGAGCTGGCAGTCAGCACAGAGCCTGACGCGGGGCTCGAACCCACGAACCGCGAGATCATGACCTAAGTGAAAGTCGGACGCTTAACCGACTAAGCCACTCAGGCGCCCCTTTTAGCTCTTTTTTAAAATACTTTTTAAATTTTTTTTAGATTTATTTTTGAGAGCACACCCGTGCAGGAGTGTGGGGGAGGGGCAGAGAGTGAGGGAGACAGAGGACCTGACGCGGGCTCTAGGCTGACTGTGCAGAGCCCAACACAGGGCTTGAACTCCTGAACCGGGAGATCATGACCTGAGCCAAAGTCAGAAACTTAACTGACGGAGCGCCCCAGGCGCCCTCATTTCAATCACTTTTAAGTGCGTGTGGCTCAGCGACACGTTATCGCGCAGCCTTCCATCCAGCTGCCTCCGGGACTTTATCACGTTCCCAAGGCGGAGCTCTGTGCCCACCAACACCCCGTCCCCTCCAGGCCCTGGTAACTTCTATTCTGCAGTCTCAGTGAACACAGTTGCTACACTATTTGTCCTGTGGGGACTGGCCGACTTCACCCAGTGCGCTGGCCTCGAGTAACGTCATAGCAGGTGTCTGAATGTCCTTCCCTGTCACGGCCGAAGCGCTGAGGAATATTCTGTCATGCGGATACGGTGTATTTTTGCTTACTTGTTCATCTACGGACAGTGAGGTTTCTTCTACTCCTGACTATCGTGAATAACGCTGTTATGAACTTGGGTACGTGAGTACTTACTCCTGATGTGTCACCCCGAGACACCGTCTCCCGGGGAGCCAGTGTGCCCTGGGCATCCCCGTCGGAGAGAGCGAGGCCACGCGGAGGCACACGCTTCCTGGAAGGTTAATCAGGCAGCTGTGTGCGAGCCGCGCTCCCGCCTGGGAGAGGGCTGCTCCAGCTTCCCTTCGTCTTTCCGGTTTCGGTCTGTAACGTGTGCAACTGTTCTTTTACGCTATTAAATATCCAGTTAATTGGGGCGCCTGGGTGGCTCAGTCAGTTAAGCGTCTGACTTCGGCTCAGGTCATGCTCTTACGGTTCACGGTTCAAGCCCCGCGTTGGGCTCCGTGCTGTTGGCACAGTGTCTACTTGCCAATCTCTCTCTCTCTCGCTCTCTTTCTCTTTCTCTCTGTGCCTCCACTACTCATGGTCTCTCTCTCAAAATAAATAAATAAACTTAAAATCCCGGTGAGAGCGGTTTGCCGCCCCCTTGCCCGCTGTCGCACGCGCGCGTAATGAAAAAGCTAGAAAATCCAGGCAGATGAAAAAGAAGCAAACAAAAGCCACCTCTTGGGGCACATCTCTCCGAGTGTTGTATTCCCTGCTGACGTCACGGAAGGGACCCCGGGGAGAGGCCGTGGAACTCGCCCTGGGTGCTGCCCACCCGAGTCTAAGGGGGGAGCCCCGGGAGGGCTGGGCAGACGGGCGGTGGGGAGAGCGGCCCCGCCTCACGCGCCTCTGTCGCAGCACCAGAACGGCATGTACGGCCTGCACCAGGACGCCCACCACTTCAACTCCTTCGACGAGGTGCAGAGTCTGCCGCGACTGCTCGCCCAGGCTGGCGTCCGCACGGGTGAGCGGCTTGCTCCACCGCGGGGGAGGGGCGAGCCCAGGGTCGCCGGCTCCGAACCCGAGGCCCGAGGCCTTTCCCCTGAGCCCGGTGTCCATGAGGTCAGGGCCACGGCTGGCCCCCGAATGGCCATGCCAGGGCAAGGGGCTTGGGGGGGAGCAGAAGGGGGCGGGATGCCTCAGGGGCTCTGGACGGCCTGCGTCCCCCTCTCCAGGCATCATTGGGAAGAAGCATGTGGGGCCCGAGCCTGTGTACCCGTTTGATTTCGCGTACACGGAGGAGAACAGCTCGGTCCTCCAGGTAGGACGGAACATCACCAGGATTAAGCTGCTCGTCCGGAAATTTCTGCAGACTCAGGATGGCAGGTGCGAGGCGGTCCCCACCCCCTCACCCCTCACCCCCTGGGCCAGGTCTCCGCACAGTTAACACTTGATCCCAGAGTCTTTAGTTGGGGTCCTCGGAGACCCCAGGAGGAAGAATGGGGAAGGGGAAGAAGGTTCCAGATACTCACTCTGGTCAGAGGAAGAGGGGAGGGGACAGTCCTGGGGGTGTGCCCTCCTGGTGGCAACAGGCTGACCTCCAGCCTCAAGCCCCCACCCCCACCCCCCCAGCAGGCCCTTCTTCCTCTACGTGGCCTTCCACGACCCCCACCGCTGTGGGCATTCGCAGCCCCAGTACGGGACCTTCTGTGAGAAGTTTGGCAGCGGGGAGAGCGGCATGGGGCGGATCCCAGACTGGACCCCCCAGACCTACAGCCCACAGGACGTGGTGGTAGGAGAGCCCCCGCCGCGCCTCGAGACGCCAGCTTACCCATCTCCTGCCTCCTAAGTCCGGGGGGACTTGGCAGCCCGGGCCCGGGTGTGTGACGTCAGCACGTTAGGGAAGCACCCCTCTGACCCACTGGGTCCGGTCCCCATCCGTGGGGCCCATGGGGCCGGCAGACAGCAGTGTTGATGCGGGGCGGGGGGGCTGATGCAGTGCTCCCTGGCAGACCCGGGTTCAGGCCCTGGGAGGGGGCTGGCCCCTCGTCTCCCCCCCCCCGGTTCCGGGACGGACCACCCCTCCCCCAACCGTGTGCTCTAGCCTGGCTTTGCGGCCACCTGCCCCTCCAGGTGCCCTACTTCGTCCCTGACACTCCCGCGGCCCGAGCCGACCTGGCCGCCCAGTACACCACCATCGGCCGCATGGACCAAGGTGGGTCCCCGTTCTGACCAGAGGACCGAGGTCTGTGTCGGCAGGGCCGTGGCCCCCCGCTCTGGGTCACAGAACAGCCTTGCTTCTTCCAGCGTCAGGTGGCCCCGGTGTCCCTCGGCTCGTGGCTGCCTCCCCCCAGTCCCTGCCCCCGGCCTCCCACGGCCTCTGGTGCATCTGTGCTGTGCCTGTCATCCCGACGCTTGTCGTAGGCCCCAGGGCCCTCTGGGCACCTCAGGAGGCTCTCCTGCAGATCCGTGGTGGCGACACCTATAAAGTCCCCTTAACCAAACGAGGTCACGTTCTGGGTTCTGGTGGGTTTTCTTCGCAGGGGCCACCGTTCGGCCACTACAGGAAGTTGGAGCCTTTATCGTTTGGTGCCATTAGCGGGTGGTGACCTGGGAAGGGGCAGGTGTAGGGGGCTCCTGTCTTGCCTCTGCCGCCCCATGAAGTCCCTGCTACCGACGCTGGGCAGGCAGGAGATTCCAGAAGACAAACCACTGCGGGGCCACGGATGTGCTGAGGGATGGCCGGTGTGCTCCAGGACGGGGTGCTGGGGAGGGGCGGGGGGCGGGGGGGATGGCAGGGGCGTGAGGTCCAGCAGGTGGATGGAGAAATGTGTGAGTGCCTGTGCACCCCCACCCCTCCACGCCCATCCGTGGCTGAGCTCTGCTGTCCCCTCCGCACCCGCGTCCGTGGCTGAGCTCTGCTGTCCCCTCCGCACCCCCGTCCGTGGCTGAGCTCTGCGGTCCCTCCGCACCCCCCGTCCGTGGCTGAGCTCTGCTGTCCCCTCCGCACCCGCGTCCGTGGCTGAGCTCTGCTGTCCCCTCCGCACCCGCGTCCGTGGCTGAGCTCTGCTGTCCCCTCCGCGCCCGTCCTAGTGGCTGAGCTGCTGCTGTCCCCTCCGCACCCCCGTCCGTGGCACAGGCTCTGCTGTCCCCTCTACAGCACCCGCGTCCGTGGCTGAGCTCTGCTGTCCCCTCCGCACCCGCGTCATTGGCTGAGCTCTTCTGTCCCTCCGCACCCGCGTCCGTGGCTGAGCTCTGCTGTCCCTCCGCACCAGCGTCCGTGGCTGAGCTCTGCTGTCCCTCCGCACCCCGTCCGTGGCTGAGCTCTGCTGTCCCCTGCCACCGCGTCCGTGGCTGAGCTCTGCTGTCCCTCCGCACCCCCGTCCGTGGCTGAGCTCTGCTGTCCCCTCCGCACCAGCGTCCGTGGCTGAGCTCTGCTGTCCCTCCGCACCCGCGTCCGTGGCTGAGCTCTGCTGTCCCCTCCGCACCCCCCGTCCGTGGCTGAGCTCTGCTGTCCCTCCGCACCGCGTCCGTGGCTGAGCTCTGCTGTCCCTCCGCCTCCGTCCGTGGCTGAGCTCTGCTGTCCCCTCCACCCCCGTCCGTGGCTGAGCTCTGTCCCTCTGCACCAGCGTCCGTGGCTGAGCTCTGCTGTCCCCTCCGCACCCGCGTCCATTGGCTGAGCTCTGCTGTCCCTCAGCACCCCCGCGTCCGTGGCTGAGCTCTGCTGTCCCTCCGCACCGCGTCCGTGGCTGAGCTCTGCTGTCCCTCCACCAGTCAGTGGCTGAGCTCTGCTGTCCCCTCCACGCACCCGCGTCCGTGGCTGAGCTCTGCTGTCCCCTCCGCACCCCCGTCCGTGGCTGAGCTCTGCTGTCCCCTCCGCACCCCTGTCCGTGGCTGAGCTCTGCTGTCCCTCCGCACCCCCAGGGATTGGACTCGTGCTCCAGGAGCTGCGCGAAGCAGGTGTCCTGAATGACACCCTGGTGATCTTCACGTCGGACAATGGGATCCCCTTCCCCAGTGGCAGGACCAACCTGTACTGGCCGGGCACTGCCGAACCCTTGCTGGTGTCGTCCCCAGAGCACAGGAAACGTTGGGGCCAGGTCAGCGAGGCCTACGTGAGCCTCCTAGGTACGGCTCTGCGGCTCACGTGGGAGGGGAGAGGAGGGGAGGGAAAAGGGGGACCTGCCGTGTCCAGACCACACTCTACACCCATGGTCTATACCCACGGTCTCACGTGGTTCCCACACCACCTGGACAGGGAAGGGACGGCCACCCCCTTCTACAAATGCAAAAATGAGGATCAGAGAGGTAAGGTGAGTTGTTCAAGGTCACACAGCTTGTAAGAGTCAAGATGGGATTCTAGCCTTGGTCTCGCTGCCTTTGAGACTAGCCTGCTGCCAAGCATCAGAGCCACCTGGAGTGCTTGGTAATGGCCACACGGCAGGCTCCGTCCCCAGAGCGTCCAAGAATTTGCATTGCTGATGAGTTCCTAAGTGACACTGGGGGAGCCGACTTTGAGGGGCCAGGGCAGCAGGGGCCACACACAACTTGGGGCCCACATCTCCCTTTGCCCCAAAGCACAGGTTCCGTAGCACTGCGGCCACAGCACAGGACAGGAATAGATGAAGCCCTCTGTGGGGGCTTTCTTACCGATCGAGAAGATTTGACCAGGATGCCTAGTATTACCCAGCCGGGGCCGGGCCCTAAACCATTAAAAGCATCACGTCCTTCAGTTTTGGGGCGACGCTGGCAGGTCGGGCCCACCGCAGCTCCTCGGGGCTGAGCAAGGTGGCCCACCAGCGTTCAAGAGAGGCCTGGATCCGGCCCGTCTGTGGTGGGGGCTCTTGCGCCCTCAAGGGCCACCGTGCCAAGATCCCACCTCCTTTGCAGACCTCACGCCCACCATCTTGGATTGGTTCTCCATCCCTTACCCGAGCTATGCCATCCTCGGCTCGAAGACTGTCCGGCTCACCGGCCGGTCCCTCCTGCCGGCTCTGGAGGCGGAGCCCCTCTGGGACACTGTCTTTGGCAGCCAGAGCCACCACGAGGTCACCATGGCCTACCCCATGCGCTCCGTGTACCACCGGACCTTCCGCCTTGTGCACAACCTGAACTTCAAGATGCCCTTTCCCATCGACCAGGACTTCTACGTGTCGCCCACCTTTCAGGACCTCCTGAATCGCACCACGGCCGGCCAGCCCACAGGCTGGTACAAGGACCTCCATCACTACTACTACCGGGATCGTTGGGAGCTCTATGACAAGAGCCAGGATCCCCACGAGACCCAGAACCTGGCCGCCAACCCTCGCTACGCCCAGGTTCTGGAACTGCTCCAGACCCAACTGGCCAAGTGGCAGTGGGAGACTCATGACCCCTGGGTGTGTGCCCCCGATGGCGTCCTGGAGGAGAAGCTGTCCCCACAGTGCCGGCCACTCCACAATGAGCTGTGAGGGTGGCCGGGGGCACGTGGGAGGCCTCCCCAGACCCGGCCCCCACCTTTCCAGCCAATGTGGAGGGAGGGGCAGGGATGACAGCATCCCGTCTGAGGAGGGCTCTCTCTCATGCTGGGGTCGTTGCTGCCACTGCCCTGACCAATGTGGTGGGCGTGCGCCCCAGTCCCTTCCGTCCCCCGTGGGGGCGGGGACGTGGCTGTCCTGGGGTCTGAGTCATGTCTCAGCACAGGACCTCCAGGGGTCCGGGAACAGGGCGGGATCCCCAGCCCGTGACAGGTGGGGATGGCCTGGGCGAGGAGGCCTTGTCTTCTGGGTTCAGTTGGGGAGCTGCCAATGAAGGGCCTGGGACCTGGGGCTTAAGACTTTCGTTCCTCGGAGCCCACGGATGTCCCTGCATCCCGAGGAGATGGGGCTCCCAGGGGCCTCGTGGGTAGTGGCGGGTCCAAACCACACTCTGTGGGAGCCCAGCGTCCGGCTTTTATCAGTCCGTGGCCTTTAAAAAGTGTTTGAACAACGCTTGGGGGTGTTTTGCTTCCTTTCCTTTGCCCCATGGTCAAGTTCCCGGCCCCGGCTGGGTTTCCATCAGGCTGATGACTCGTGGCAGGCTCGCTTCCCGAGCGCCGGCTTTCGTTCCATGGTCTGTATGGCAAAGCTCACCCTCTGTGAATGTCCAAGTGTAAAGACCCCCAGCCTGTGGCTCGGGTGGTTTTGTCCGTCTGGAAGCCAGCGCGGCAACACACCTGCTGCTTGTAGATGCTCCTGACCTGCCCAGAAGGCGCGGCTTTTCCCTCCAGTGGCCTCGGCCCCTGCTGCCCTTCCCTCCCTGCTGACTCCGTCCCGGGAGCGTAGGGAGAGAGCCACGATCCAGGTCACTGTAAAAGCTTTATTTCAATAAAATACACGAAAGTTCACGTTCTGACCGTGTCTGTGATAACGGCGGCCTGAGTTCCGCCTGAGGCGCTCCGACCCGGCCGCTGCTGCCAGAATTCTGTTCAGTCTGCAACCGAGGCAGAGCTCGGTGGTGAGGGGACCCCGGGGGGGCCTTGCCCGAGCCTCACCCGAGCGTCTCCTGAGCTCTGGAGGTGGGGTGAAGGTGCTTTCCTCTGGACAAGGAGCTGCGGGGGTGCCCGCCTAGCGGGGTGCAGTTCCCAGGCTCAGGGGAACGCAGCTGGCATTTGCACGACATGTGTGTGGGAGGCTTCTCCAGGACCCCCAGGGGGCCCCGGACCCACCAGGCACCGCTGAAAATACTGTTTCCGTCACCGGGACACCAGGCACACATCTCTCTAAACTGGAGTCCCGAGGCATGTGTCAGCCGTCAGGTGCTGAGAAAGTCAGGATGACACAAGGGGGTTAGGAGGGACCGCGGGGGGCCTCAGGGCCACCAGGCTGCTGCCACCATGGCTTTGGAATGAGCCCTTTGGCATTGAAATGCAAAAGGGAAGTGCAGGATTCGGGTCCGACGGGTGGCCTGCAGCCCTGGGAGGCCTCGGGGGACGCCCCACCGCGGACCTGCTCTCAGGGCCTGTGGTTCAGACCACGCGGAGCCGTGGAGGAGAAGGTGGTCCAGATGCCCAGAGTGTGCTGCACGTGGTGCAGGTTCAAGGGTGGACCCCGGTGAGAGAGTGGAGCAGATGCCCGCAGAGCTGGGCCTGTCGGGTGAGCACCCCCAAGGCTGTGCCTGCGAGGCCCCGAGCCCAAAGCACAGGACCACGTGATCAGGGACTCCTGTGGGGACTCGGAGGTCCCACACTTCCTGGCGGGACCTGAGGGGGCGTCAGCGGGGTCTCTGCTCTGCCCACACCACCTTCCTCTGTTCGTCCACGATGGCCAAGCGGACGCAGCCCACCAGGGTCTCCAGGTCGCTCCAGCCGTCGGGGGCCAGGCTGCCATACAGACAGGGCACCTGGTCCAGCTCGCTCTCCTCCCGCCGGCTCGCCTCCAGGAGCTGCTCCTCCGAGGTACCGAGCCGCTGCAGGGCCTTCCTGCACACGTGGGACACGGAGGGCCACGGTCAGTAGGAGTTCCGGGGGACCCGCTTTGGGGGTCCACGTGCCTCGTAAGGAAGACGGGAGTCGGGCCCCGGGTGACACTGCACTGGTGGGGGCACGGGCTCTCGTTTACAGCCTCAGATACAAACTGTAAGGGGGCCACACCCCAACTGCGCATACCCCAGCCAACACCCAGGCAGCCTTAGCCAAGCCTGATGCCAGGCCTCCCTCCCCGTCTGGGCTGCTCCTGGGGGTAGGGATTCCAGTGCCCTGTCCACCAGGGGCTGGCACAGGTGAGGCCTGGAGACCCCAGGCACGTGGCACCAGGTTCGGAGCCACTGCGAGCCTGCGGGGCACACCTACTTGAGCTTCCTTGCTGCCTTCTCGTTGACGGGAATGTGGACGATGATGGGGAAGATCTCCATCCTGTGCAGGGCACACACGCTGTCCAGCCGGACGTCCAGCAGGGCATGGGTGTTCTGCAGGGGAGAGGGGAGACGGCCCAAGGCCCTTGGCCTCAGAGGCAGCGAGAGGAGCCCACACCCAGGAGGGGGCGGCAGGAAGAGAATGTCGTGGTACGAGGGCACTTGCTGTACAATCTTAAGTCTGTCCCTCTGGGTTTTCACTGGCAGAATCTAGGAACTACGAGCCGCTGGGGTTGAGAGAGACTTTGTGGGGGGCCAGCACCCTCGGGGTCAGAAGGCTCCATCAGCCTCTGTGGGGGGGGGTTCAGGGGGGCATCTGCCTCTGGCTCACAGCTGGGCCTGCCCATCTTACGTCCCCATCAAACTGCATGGTTCAGGGTGAGCTGCCTTTCATGTATTTGTTTGAGCCTTAAATTAGTATGGAGGCTTAGCTCCATTTTATTCCTCATTTTAACAAATACTACTCAACGTTGCCTGTGCCGAGGAATCCGGCTCAGGGAGGTTAATGGATCCCAGACGGCAGAGACAGGGCTCCTTTCCGCGCTACGCCCTCTGCACACTGAGCACCGGCACGGGGTGCCCCTGGCCTGCAGGTGGGCCACCAGCATCTCTCCAATCTCAAGGTCAGTTCTTCCCACCCTATCCCACCACCATCCACTGGAGATGGGGTCCCCAAACCCCCAGAGCAGCCCCTGCCCTGCCCATTACCTTTTCCATGAGGGACTCAACAGCCCGGCGGGTCACCCAGTAGCGGCCACCGGATGCCTCCTTCTCCTGGATGATGTCCCCCCTCTGGCTGGAGGCATCGTACTCCTCCTGGCTCAAGTACTCTGAAGGTGACAGCAGATGGGGACATCAGGCACCTAGCTCTGCAAGGTCCGGAGGGAGCTCCGTGCTGAAAGCTCTCACCCCCGTGCCCCAGCTCTGGGGAATGCTCTGCCTAGAGTGGCTTCTGTGTAAACCTGGCCCTGCTCTTCACACTCAGAGGAGTCTGTGCTCTGCACGTGCACCTTCAACCGTCAGTCATGTGCTGGGCCAGTCCCAGGATGCGGGGGGATGGATGGAAGGAAGGGGGGAAGGAAGGGAGGAAGGGTGTGGCTAACCCCCTCCCCCATCACCCCCAAGCTCCAAACATGCACGTCCAGCTTCTCACCCCTAGAAAGCCCTCAGAGCCCACAGGTCAGAGCTCCTCAGCCAGGGGCTGGGGGCCCCCAAGCAAGACCAGCCAATGTCGGTAGGCATTTTGGGCTGTCACAGCTCAGGGGGAGGGGGTGCTACCGACATCTGGTGGGTGGAGGCCAGGGACATTGCTCAACACCCTCCCAGCACAGAGCGTGAGGCCGCCCCACCCCACGGTCAGTGCCCAGGTGGAGAGCCCGTGCCTGGAACAAACCAGTCAAAACACGCCCCCACTTCTGCCACTCTCGGTTTTGACACCCATTCTCCGGAGTCAAGGGTCGTGCCCCCAAAGCGCTCCCACGGTCAGGCGACCCCAGCCCGCGGACAGCCCCTCCCTAAGGCCTTGCCCCCCCAGCGCGGCCGCGCCTGCAGCCGCCCTGGCCCCCGTGGCCCGGAGCCCCCCGCGCGTCTGCACACTCTGCCCGCTCCCGGACTCCTGCCCGACCGTCAGAGCCCCGCGCGGCGCGCCTTCTCTGAAGAACCCGACTCCCTGTCAGGCCGCCCGTGCAGCCAACACCCGGTGGCCTGCGGCGGCACCAGGAGGCTGCCTCAGCTCCCTGCACAGAGCCTGGCACACGGCCGCTGCCCACAGAGGAGCCCACCGGCCGGCCCCGGGCCCTCTGTGCGTTCCTGCGGGTAGTGCAGAGCCAAGCCGCGAGCGAGGAGTGAAAGCTCCCACAAAGCCTGTGTCCCGCTCTCCAACCTCAGAACCATCTTTGCTGCTGTGTGGATGCTCAGACGCTGTCCCCTGGGTCCCGGAGCCCAGAGGGCCGGTTCCTCTCAGTGACTCTCCACTGAGCAGCTCTGGACGTGAGCAGGCGGATGGAGCCCTTCGTGTCCCCGCCCACAGGTGGGTGGGGCCCTTCGGTGACCCTGCCCACCAGTGGGTGGAGCCATCCAGTGCCCCGCCCCTGTGGTGGGAGGAGCCCTTCGTGTCCCCGCCCAGAGGTGGGTGGGGCCCTTCGGTGGTCCTGCCCCGGTTCTGTACAAACCTATCTGTCAGCAGTGACTGCGCTGGATTGAATAGCATCCCCCAAAATGCATGGCCTGGAGCCTCAGAATGCGAGCTTATTCGGAAATAGGGTATTTGCAGATGTGATTAGTTACGATGAATTCATCATGGAGCAAGACGGGCCCTAAAGACTGGTTCCTTATAAGGACACTGTGTGAGGGGCCCCGGGGTGGCTCAGGTGTTAAGCATCGACTCTTGGTTTCAGCTCAGGTCACGATCTTACCGTTTGTGAGCTTGATCCCTGCACCTGGCTCTGCACTGACAGCAAGGAGCCTGCTTTGGATTCTCACTCTCCCTCTCTCTCTGCCTCTCCCCCCTCTCGCACTCTCTCTAAATAAATAAATAAACTAAAAAAGAAAAAGAAAAGACTGAGGACAGAGACACAGAGAGGGAGGTCACATGACAAGGAGGGAGAGACTGCAGTGACACAGACACAATCCAGGCCCCCCCGGAAGCCAGAAGAGGAAAGGAGTCCCTCCCCTTAAAGCCTCTGAGTGGGGGCTGGGGCAGCCCAGAGACACTGGGACCTCTGCCTTCTGGACTGCGTCACCTGGGAGAATACACCCCTGCCGTTCCGAGTGCCCCAACCTGTGGTCCCTTGTCACAGCAGCGCCAGGACGCTCACACAGTAGCCTCCTGGAAATCGCTCTGCCACCTGACGGACGGGTGGGGCTCCCAGGCAACGGCGTACCTGCGGCGCACTTCTCGAACCCCTGGAGGAAGCACAGCTTCTCGCTCAGGATCCTGCCAACCACCCTGGGCACGAAGAGCACGGGCCGGGGCCGGCCGGGCCTGTGGGGGCGCACCAGGCTGTAGGGCACCAGGGTGAAGCAGCTCTCCGCCCAGAAGCAGGCGGTGGAGGTGGAGGGCTCTGCGGTGGAAAGCAGGGTGAGGGGCCGGGCCGGGCAGGGCGGCTCACCAGCCCCCACGGCCCAGGATGCACTGTGTCAGCCTGGGACTCCTGCCGGGACACGGGAGCACCCTCTGCTCCCACCAGCGACACCCGCCTCCCACACGGGCTGCTGGCGGCTCCTTGCGCCCTTTGATTTGAGGGCCCTCCAGGCGCAGCTCCGCAGGCCCACGGCGGGAAAGAGAAACAGTTCTCTGCCTTCCCCACGGTCGGCCTGCCCCCTGGCTCGGGGTCCTCACCCTTGCTGGACCCACAGCACCAGGCCTTCCCTCCCTCCGGATCCTGTCTCCAGCAGCCATGTTACGCACCCAAAAAACCTTCCAGAAAGAAGAAAACTCACTCTAACAATCCACTTCCACTGTCTTCATTTGCACGGTTTGACCTGATCGGGGGGTGTGCCGTGCTGACCTCTGTTATGACCTCCCACCCACGCCTGGCATGAGGGGGCTATCAAGGAGCCTCTTGATCCGCTTCGGCCACCGCACCTTCCAGCCTGCCGCGCTCCAGCAGGGCCCCATCAAAGGATGAGTGCAGGGGGCCGGCCTTGGTTCTGTCCACGCTGATACGGACCAGCTTCTGGGGTCCCCCAGAAGACTGCTGGAGGGGGCGGAGGGACGCGAGGTGTCTGTGCCGTCTGCACACGGCCAGGCCCAGGCCCCTAGAGCACCAGGCTGTGCTCACCCAAGAGCTGGGTGGCGCAGCCCCATGCCAGAGAGAGGGCAGGAGATGAAGGGGGGCAGAGGCCCTGAGCAGGGCGCCCACAGAGAGGCAGGGCTGCCTGAGGCAGGAGGGAAGGGCAGGGGCCCCCACGGCCGGCCCTGCCCAACCCTGGGAACCTGGCCTAGCTCCCTGCCCGGGCGCAGCTGTGGGCTCCACGTCAGGCCCTCGGAGGGAAGGGATGGGGTGCAGACAGGCAAACGGGATGAACTGGCAGTGTGGCAGAGGGCAGGTGTGACCTATCTGCACACATTAGAGGAACTTGCAGGCTGGGTGTCACGTGCAGGCCCAGGTGACCGCTGGAGGGCCCCCCAGGGAGAAACACGCCAGGGGTCACGCCCGTGGGGTCAGCAGGCCACCCCAGATGGGGTCAGGGCCCTCCAGGTGGGACCCACCGGCAGATCATGTAAGCCGGGAGGAGGCGGGCCAGGGGAGAGAGGCAGGGCCCGCCGTAGCAGCGGCCTGTGTCAGGGATGAGATTGCCCGTCTCGCCCCCTCACCTTGCGGGCACCCAGTCCCACCTCACCTTGTGGGTGACCGTACTCTGCTGTGCCATGTCCTGGATCAGGGCGATGAGCAGCTGCTGAGCCCTGTGCAGAGGAGCACAGCCCTGACCCAGGGGCAGGGAGGCCCCTCCCAGCGCCCCAGAGCACCGCCGTGGCCCCAGGAAGCAGCCCTCGGCTCCGGTGGCCACTGCGGTTCGCTGGGGCTCTGGAAAACCCGCAGAGCCCCGGCCCACCCCCGAGCTGCCAGTTGAGCTGTTCCGAGTCGGGGCCCTGGTGACTCAGGGTGAGCCAGGGCCTGGGCCATGTTCCAGAAGCTCGCCAGCCAGGTACGGCCACGGGTGAGAAGGCTACGCGGTACCGGGCAAGTCGCCCGCGCTCTGTGTACTACGCTTGGTCCAGAACACGGTTCTCCGCGGGCGTGTTGTAGCTCCCAGGGAGGCCGACCCCCGTCCAGTTGGCCCAGGTCTGAGGGCGCCCCAGGACGCGGGGCTTGCTGAGCTCAAACCAACACAGTCCCGGACACACCAGGACACCCTGGGCTTTAATTGTCACAACTAGGGGGCAGAAGGACCGCTGACAGCTCAGCCCAATGTCACGTGGTCCTCAGTGCTCTAGGATGGAGGCCACCCTTCTCACAAAGAAACCCCACGTAAGCAGTAAGAGGGAGGGCGGCACATCGGGGGCTCCATCCACTTGGGGGCGTCTCGTCACACCCGCCCTCTGCTCCTGGGCAGTGAAGGGAAGCTTGGGGAGACCACTCTTCCTCCCTGGCAGGACGGTTCGTCCACGAGCAGCCAGGCCAGGCACCCCCGGCAGCGCCCCGGCCCAACCCGGGACAGCTGCTTACCGTGCGTAGTTGGGGATGGCGCCGCGCTGGGCGCCCTTCGTGCTATAGGGGACCACGCGGTGGGCGTGCCAGCAGCCACGGCCCTGGAACATGGTGTCAGTGACATGCAGGATGTCGTTGCACTGGGCCGGCAGCCCCCCCGCCGCCCGCGCCTCCAGGGCCAGGGTGACTCGGATGTAGAAAGAGTCCCCCGAGGTAGCCGCTTTGGTCTCCAGGTCCTGGACCAGCTTCTTATAACCTGATCAGAGATAAGCCTGGGGCTATGATCCCGCACGAGGAAAGGTCTGGAATGTGAGAGCAAGGGAGAAGGAAGGAACCCCCTACCCCCACCCCAGAGTCTTAGGAGCCATTTCGGTGCTGGAGTCCGTGGGCAGGAGATTCCAGCCGCCCCGGGGTCCTCTGCCGACTGGGGGCACAGCCTGGTCCTGGAGTGGGCGGCAGGGCGGGCCTCCGTGCAGCCAGGGGCCCGCGGACACAGGACCCCGTGGCTCAAGTCTGCAGTGGTGGGCTCACGGGGCGGGTGGTGTGGGGGACTGTGTACCCTCCATGTTGACCTTCACAGACAGGCAGCAGAAGCCGTTCACCCTCTGGAGAAGTCCGACAGCCTTCTCCAGGGTGGTGCCCTCGAGGGTGGCCTTGAAGGAGGACTCCGTCGCCTCGTAATCCACCTGAGGGCAAATCATGGGTGTCGGGCCCTGTTGACCCGGATTCTGCCGTCCCAGTCTGAGTACAGGTGTGTGCCCTACAGAAGGACCCACTCACCCTCCCAGCATCCACACACACCCATCTCAGCCCTGGTCACCCGCCCTGTCTCAGGACATCCTGACGTCGGCGGCTCTGACTACACACATTCCCGACCCGAGAGTCAGCCACCATCCTTTCTCCTGATGCAGAAGGATGAGACTGGACCGCTTTCTGGCACCGCACACAAAAATAAATTCAGAAGGGATGAAAGACCTAAATGTGAGACAGGAAACCATCAAAATCATATTGGAGAACACGGGCAACACCTCTCTGACCTCGGCCACAGCAACTTCGTACTAGACGCATTTCCAGAGGCAAGGGAAACAAAAGCAAAAATGAACTATTGGAACCTCATCAAGATAAAAAGCTTCTGCACAGGGAAGGAAACAATCAACAAAAGTAAAAGGCAGACTACGGAATGGGAGAAGACATTTGCAAATGACATATCAGATAAAGGGTTAGTATCCAAAATATATAAAGAACTGATGCAACTCAGTACCCAATAAAACAGAAACCCAGTTAAAAAATGGGCAGAAAACATGAATTGATGTTTTTCCAAAGCAAACATCCAGATGGCCAACAGAAACATGAAAAGATGCTCAACATCGCTCAGCATCAGGGAAATACAAATCAAAACCACAACGAGATACCACCTCACACCTGTCAGAGGGGCTAAAATTAACGACTCAGGCAACAACAGATGTTGGCAAGGAGAAAGGAGATCCCTCTCGCACTGCTGGTGGGAATGCAAACTGGGGTGGCCGCTCTGGAGAACAGTGTGGAAGTTCCTCCGAAAGTTACAAATAGATCCTACCCTAGGACCGAGCAATAGCACTATGGGTATTTACCCAAAGGATACAAAGATGCAGATCCGAAGGGTTACACGCACCAGATGTTCACAGCAGCATTATCAACTGTAGCCAAATTGTGGACACAGCCCAGGTGTCTATCCACTGATGAAATGGATAAAGAACATGTGGTTTACACACACACACACACACGCATGCACAGAATGGAATATAACTCAATATCAAAAAGAATGAAATCTTGGGGCGCCTGGGTGGCTTAGTCGGTTAAGCGTCCGACTTGGGCTCAGGTCATGATCTCGCGGTTCGTGGGTTTGAGCCTCGCGTCGAGCTGACAGCTCGGGGCCTGGAGCCTGTTTCAGTCTGTGACTCCCTCTCTCTCTGACCCTCCCCTGCTCACGCTGTCTCTCTCTCTCTCTCTCTCCTAGAAATAAATAAAACATTAAAAAATAAAAAGAATGAAATCTTGCCATTTGCAACAACATGGATAGAACTAGAGGATTACAGTACTAAGCAACATAAATCAGTCAGAAGGACAGATGCCAGATGATTTCATTCATATGTGGAATTGAAAAAACAAAGGAGCAAAGGGAAAGAGAGAGAGACAAAAACCAAGAAACAGACTCTTAACTACAGAGAACACCCAGATGGTTACGAGGGGGGTGGGTGAGGCAGGCGGTGGGGAAGAAGGACGGCACCTGTCGTGACGAGCCCTGGGTGACGTGTGGAGTCACTCTTTGTCCCCCCGAAACTAATCTTACCCCGTGTGTTAAGTAACTGGAAGTAAAATAAAACCTTAAAAGTAAATAACTAAATAAATAATAAAACATATATTACAACACGTTTTCAGGCCGTTAGACCTGAACTGGCCCCATTTGGATGCCAGGACTGTCTCCCCAAACATCATAAAGGGCTGCTGTCGCTTTAACCACAAGGTAGGCTGATGACTGAGAATCTTAAGGGGCCCGTTAGGGATGTGAGGAAGGGCCGCTTGCACACACACGTGTGTGTGTGTGTGTGTGTGTGTGTGTGTGTAAAACACACTCCCGCCAGCAACTCCTGCCCCTTGCACCAGAGCAGGGACGAGGTTGCGGGGCCCCGACCCCACCTCCCATCCCCCGCCCCTGGCTCTTCGCGCCGCCTCAGCCCTGGGGAACCGCCCACAGGAACAGGACGACTCTGTCCCACTTTCAGGCCACATCCACGTCACCTTCCTGCCCACGTATTCACTTGACAATAATTAGGTAAGTGGTGAATTTGTGGGTTTTGCAGTTTAATGAATATTTTCCAATAAAAAAGCTTTTTTAAATGCCCCCGATGAAACGGTGAATCCTACGTTAGTGTCACGTGCATTTTACTACACTCACACCAAGCGGTCAGCACAGCAGGGAAACAAAAGCCCCAACCCCAGAACAGGCCTGGGTCTTCGTCACATGGCCGTAGCCTCGAGCGAGTGGAGCCTCAGCCTGAGAGCTGAAACGTCCCCGTCCAGTCAGAGCTGTGCTGCCGACCCCGCCGGGTCCTGGGGGCTCGAGGCCCGGTGCCACACTCACCATCATTATCTGGGTGCCCGGCCGCAAGGCCATCTCGTCCGCCGCCGAGCCTGGGGCCACCCGGTGAATGAAGATGCCCGAGAGGTTGCCGCCAATGATGCTTATCTGCTCCAGCAACGCGTCCCCCTGGAAGGCCAGCACGGTGACCTGGCTCAGGAGCTTGCGGGCCGGCCTCCTCCACACTGGGACACTGCTGCGGGAGGGGAGGTGACAGAGCCCACGAGCCACCCAGAGCTGGAAGTCAGGAAGGGCCCTGTCCCCACCGGCCCCAGCATTCTGGAATTCTCACCACCCAGCCACCACCCCCTCCTCAGAAAGGCTGTCATTTCCCAACAGTGATAGGACATGGTCCTCACTCCGCCCTGCCACCGGCTGGCCCCAGCGCCCCCTCCCCCGCCGTCTCCCCGCCCCCCACCGCTCACCTGACAGGGAGGCCCCCAGAGGACGGTGGCTGCAGGCTGCTCTCACACCCAGGGAGGTCTGGACGCAAGCAGAGGGCTCAGACACTGGCCAGGCCAGCCCCCGAGGTCACCCCTCCTGACCGAGCTTCTGCTCACCTGGGCAACCTCCCCCCCCACCCAAGCCTTAGCCACCACCCCCCCCAACGCTGGTCTGTCTCCTTCTGCTGAGGCTGAACCTCCTCTTCCTCTTCCCTCTCTCGCTGCTTAGGACCTTAGTTTCCGGGCTCTGTGCTGACAGCTCAGAGCCTGGAGCCGGCTTCAGATTCTTCAGATTCTGTGTCTCCCTCTCTCTCTGACCCTCCCCTGCTCACGCTGCCTCTCTCTCTCAGAAACAAATAAAAAAACATTTTAAAAAATAAAATAGGGGCGCCTGGGTGGCTCAGTTGGTTAAGCGTCTGACTTCAGCTCAGGTCATGATCTCACGGTTCGTGGGTTCAAGCCCCGCTTCAGGATCTGTGCTGACAGCTCAGAGCCTGGAGCCTGTTTCAGATTCTGTATCTCCTTCTCTCTCTGACCCTCCCCGTTCATGCTGTCTCTCTCTCTCTCTCTGTCTCTCAGAAATAAATTAAAAAATAAAATAAAATAAAATAAAAATAAAATAAAAGAACCTTGGTTTTCTCTTCCCCCAAACAGCAGTGGGAATTGACCTACATGGTGTCCTATGTGCTAGCAGAGTAGCCAACATTGTACAGGACAGCTGGGGTCTGGATTTCTGGCTACATTAAAAATTAAATCCACGGTGGGCAGAGTGAGTGAAATAGGAGACGGGGGAATGAAATGCA
Source organism: Proteles cristata cristata (assembly GCA_017311185.1). Classification (NCBI taxonomy): domain Eukaryota; kingdom Metazoa; phylum Chordata; class Mammalia; order Carnivora; family Hyaenidae; genus Proteles; species Proteles cristata. The sequence goes on along the minus strand of JAESUZ010002862.1, from coordinate 199,879 downwards.
CTTGTGATGCGCACTGGGTGATTACAATAAAAACGGAAAATCAGGTCAAATCTGGCATAACCCTGGGCCCACATTTCCGCATGGATCTGCATTTCTGCAGGGCGGCAAGTGCCAGCACTGGCCATCAGCTGCCTGGTCAGGTGACCCAAGGGAGCCCTGGACCCCTCCTGCCCTGAAGGTGTGGCTGTTCCAAACAGAGCAGGTTGCGCGCGCCCCCTGGTGGTCACATGGGTGAATTCCAGCCGGGGTGCTAAGCACCTGCTGTATGTGTGAGGCTCACGGCTGGGGGCAGGTGAGCAGGGGTGGACAAGGTGAGGAGGCTGTCCCTGGGGGGCCCATCGCTTGAGAAGGAGGGGAGACCAGCTACGTCACAGATGTGAAGAATAGGCCCTAGTAAATGTGGAAGGTCTCAGGTGGGAGAGAGCTCCCAGCGGCTGTCCCTCCCAGGAGCAGTGAGGGCTAACCCCCTTTGCCTTTGATATTGCTGGGAAACTTAAGTGTCCCCGGGCCAGAGCAGGGAGGCACGGAGAGAGAACTCGTGTGAGTGCTGATGCTGAGCTGGGCAGGAAGATGAACACAGCTCCCTCGGCCTCCAGGCGAGAGAAAGGACTCCCGGTAACAGGGCACACCTGGGCACGGGCTTGAGTGACCCGGGGTCTGCACTTCCCAGAGGCCGGGGGCAGGGCAGCATGAAGCTCGCCTCCCCTGCCCTCTGAAGAGGAACCGGGTGGTCTCACCAGCCCCCCTGAAGACCCCCGTTCTCACTTGTCCTCCTGCTTGGCGGCCCAGCCCGGGAGAGGTGAGCCGTCGCAGAGGTCCGTGGGGAAGGGGTGGGGGAGGGGGGAGTGCACTCACCTGCCTGGTCTACAATCTCATAATCCAGGTCTGTGTCACCTGCCTTAGCCCCCGGGGAGGGTCCCCGGTCCACCTGCAGGCTTTCTGGGAAATTACTGGAAAGTGTGGAAAGATTGCTTACTCCCTGGCTCAGACCCAGAGACCCTGATACCTGCCCAGCCCTCAGCCGGCGTCCCAGTGAGCCGCCGGGGCCCGCGCCATCTGAACCCCATTGCCAGTCCCCTACCTGAAAGAACAGGGATCTTCCCAGAAGTCCTCTGTGGCCCGCTTGTACAGGGACTGCTGGCTGGGCGGCACGGGGCTGCTGGAGCGGAAGCTGTCCACCAGCTCGCGGTTGGACGAGGCACTCAGGTCAGAGCAGAGCTGAGACTGGGAGGGGAGGGGGGGTTGGCGGGACAGAGGTCGGCACAGGGCTCACCCGGGGACCCCGCTCGACACCTCCCCGCTGCTCTGCAGGGCCCCTGTCGGGGCAGAGGAGGCGAGAAGGACATAGCACAGAGCAAGGTCACACTAACTGAGCACCTACTATGTGCCAGGCACCCTGCTGGCTGCTTTCTATATTTCATGTGGCTCAGTTCCGATAGATAAATCTACGTGGTGGGGTAGTATGGTCCCACTTTACATACAAAGCAGCTGAGGCCCAGAGAGGCCAAGTTCCTGGCTGCTGAGGGCCACGTGTGGAGCGAGGCACCAGAAGAGAGCAGGTGCACTGTGTGGGTCTGAATGCAGGCCCACCCCCCCCGCAGTTTCACTTCACAAGGATTTCGTTACCACCTGCGGGGCGCCAGGCGCCTGTGTATCCCGGTCGGTGGGGACGCGCCTGGCCTGGCCCCAGGAGAGGACGTGGCGGCCACCATACCTCAGTGGAGCTGGAGCAGCTGCAGTCACTGTCGTCCCGCGGACAGATGGCCAACATGCGCACCAGCCGCTGCTTCCCCTTCGGACAGGGCTCCCTGGCGCCAGCTTCCTGCTCAGGCTGCCAAAGACGGGCCGCAGGTGACAGTCTGTGCAGGAAAGCTTCCTCTCGGATGCCCTCGGGTGGGGGAGGTTCCAGCAAGTCACCTCCCTCCCAGGTCTCCCTCCTGCCTCCACCTCCCACCTCCTCCCTCCAGACACTGTTTCCTCATCACGTCCCCCCCTCCGAGCCTGGGGGCCCCCCCCCTGCACCACAGGAGCTGACCACTGAAGAGACGGAAAGCAACCAGCTTGGTGATGCTATTTTAGGGATTATATGTTGTCCCTTACAGGTTATACACATGACATATGCTTCATGAATAACCCTCGGGCTCCGTACAGAATACTGGGGGCAAACAGAAATGGTTAGAGGAGAAAATAAAATGCACCCATCCCCCACACTCAAGAACAAGACCATTAGCATTTTGCTGTCTGTCCCTATTTTTATGTGTATATACATGCATAATGTATGTATGTATATTTGGAACATGGTTGATGTGGGCAGGGTGAAGGAGGAAGGGGCTGGGGGCCTTGCCTCGGCCTCACCAAGGACCCGGGCGCCTCTGAAGAGGCTCACCCCCCAACCCCCGTGCCAGAGCTGGGGCTGTGGACACATTGTAGCAGGAGGTTTTTAGGATCATTTTAGCTCCTGAGGAAAGCAGTCCCTCAGCGTGGAGTCAGCTCCTGGACTTGGGACTTGCAAACTTAAGATGCATCACCTACAAAAGCAAGTGGCTGCCCGCCCCGTTTCATATGCTTTCCTTCTTCATCGAACACCATACTTTAGAGGTTCCGGAACCTTCCGCCAGGCTAGCCCTCTCGTGCCTTGCATTAAGAGTACCATCAAAGGAGGTGCAGACGCAGACTCAACTTGCCCAGATGTGTGTATCTTCAAGGACCCGCCAACACGGTTCACCCGGTTCATCCGCGAGAGCCGGTGTGCGGTGGACATGGCACAACCCGACGACCCAGCGGGGGGGCCGTGATTGGCCTCCCAGCCCCGCCCCCGGCATCCCCGAGGGGTGGGACCGAGGCACTCACCCCTCGCTGGGTCCCAGCCTGCGGCTGGTGGAGCTGCTGGCGAAGCTCACAGACCTGGTCCGTCAGCTCAAACACTTTCCTGCGGAGGGCGTCCTTCTCCGTCAGGCTCTGAGAAATCTCCATCCGGGCAGCGTCTCGCGCCGAGTAGGCCTGGGAGCCAGAAGGGGAAGCAGGGAGGATGGCACGCGGCGAGGGAGCGGGTCTGTGGGCGACAGCGGTGGGGGGCCCCGCCCTCCGGCACCTGGTCTCGCTCTTTCTGCACCTCCAGCAGTTGGCCCTGCAGGGAGGTCACCTTCTCCCTGTAGATGGCGCAGTCGGCCTTGGTCTTCTGGAACTGCAGCAGGGTCTGCTCCTTCTCCTCCCAGAACTGGCGGGGGACAGACAGACAGACAGCCCATGCGGGCCTGCGGCTCTGGGGACTGAGGGCCGCGCGGGGCCGGGGCGCCTGGGGAGGCGGAGGGGGGGGTCCAGGCGGTAAATGCTCATTTCTTAGGTGCCAAGTTCCAAGGTGCGTCCCCCCACAAGGCTGCTATGCTGACTATATCTGAATTTAGTTGGCTCTGGATCTCGGGGTTCTGAGTTCGAGCCCCACGCTGGGGCGCAGACTACTTAAAAATAAACTCTTAAAAAAACACGCACGGTCGTTGCACGTAAGACTGTGTTTTGTGTAGTCTATGTCCCCGAAGATGTAAGCACTTGCCCTGCGTGCGGCCTCATTCTGTCTACGGTCTCCCTCCTTGCCTCCCGCCTTGCCTGCTGTGGCAACTAACTGGAAAGCACCCGCGGGTGTACTGCTCGTTTGTCTGGTTGCTTTCGGCCTTCCACCAACCAGACGGGACCTCTAGCCTCGGGTCCGTGTAGCTTCCGTGAAGGATGAGCAGACGGACCGGCGGGTTCGTGAAGCAGAGTTGGATTCAAGCTCAGTGTGGTTTCAAGGGCCTGTGTCCCCCGCCCGTGCAACGCGACCCGCGACCTGGGACGCGGCCCGGGAGGGTCACCTGCTTCCGCTGCCTCTCGGCGGCCACGGCCCGCTCCCTCAGAGAGTGGATGCGCTCCACCAGCTCCTGCTTGCTCTCCAGGGCCTCGTCCAGGTTCTGTTCCAGGATGTCCTTCTCCGCCTGGGGCAAAGACAGGTCAGCCGGGGGGGGCCCTGACCCCCCTGGGAAGCACCCCATCATCCTTCCCGAGAACGGACAACAGGAAATCTCGAGGCCGGGCACGTGGTGGACTTGGCCTTCTTCCGGCGCATCTCACAGAAGGAAAGGCTGGGTCAGCAATCAAAACGGGAAATGAGCATTTCACTTCTACTTCTATGAGGTCGAGGATGGAAAGTAAAGGAAACTGAAAGCCTCTGGGGTGGCAGCTCCCCCCCGCCCCCGGAGGCAGTGTCGGGCCGCTGTGTCCCCAAATCCACCCACAGTCTCTGAGAGATGGCATGTCCATCGGTTCACTCGCGCCCGCTCTGCGGGAAGGGGCTTCAGAACGGTGGTCCCGATCCGGGCCGTGTGACAGCACCAGTGTGGCACCCGCGAGGGTCTATCCCTGCTCCGTAAATGGACATTTTATTGACTGAAAGGAATCGAAGAGGAGAGGCAAAGGGCTTGTGGAGTTCTGAGGCTTTGGTGTGACCAGCGTACGTGTGGGCCCGACAGCAGGCACTCTGCAGGCAGAGGGTCCCCCCACAGCCTTGAACCCCGTCGTGTATAATCAGCGCAGAGCTCTCCACACCCGCGCAGCAGCAGCTGACCGGCCGCGGGGGCATCGCCATGCACGTCCTCCAGCTGTGCGACCCGCCCACGCTGGGGCCGGGGAGGCGCGGGGAGGGGACGCAGGGCATCGCTAGATAGCAGCCCACTCCTCGCCCCCCACCCCCAGCCGACGACCTGTCGGGAGCCCTGCGGCCCGTGGGAAAGTCCAGCCGGCTGCCAGGGACGGGGACCCACCAGGCTGAAGGTCAGCGAGCGGAGCTTCTCATTCTCCTCCTTCAGGCGGGTCAGCTCCCTGTCCCCGGGCCCCAGGCTGCCGGCCATCTGCAGGGACCGCTCTCGAAACTCTCGCTCGTGGGAAGAGGACACCTTCTCGCGCTCCAGCTCTTGCTTCATCAGGTACAGCTGCCGCGGGAGGCGGAGGGGGAGGGCAGGGAGAGGCCGTGACTCCACTGGCCCAGGGGCCCAGGGGCCGTCTGCCTCCCTCAACATGTCTCCTCAGCGATGCTGTCGCTCCTCTCAAAGGGGCCCCTCCCCCAAGATCTCAAAACCCGTCAAAGAGTTTACCTGGTGACTCGTTCCTCTGTGAAGAGAAAGGCTTTCTAGCTGTATTTTACAGACGAGGCATAGCAGCTAAATGGCCAGGCAGGGGCCCCAGGGACCAAGCAAGGAGCTCCAGGAATCACTTCTCTGACCATCCTGCACAACTGAAACCCCCATGGCTGGTGGTAAGTGGCCAGTGACCGAGCGTCTTCCCGCTCGCCCCGGGGCTTCCCTGCCTTTCCAGATTCTGCTAAGTCCAGTGCATCAGGGGACTGGGAGGTGTGAAAACCAGTAAGTGTAGAGAAAGAGGAAAGTCAAGTCAGACGGAGCAGAGATGCCTGGTCTATGCAGATGCACTTGTAATCCACCTGCAAACACGTGCTCCGCCCAGCAGGCTGCTCGTCTCTGGAAACTACATGCCTGGCCTCGGCCCTGCCGGAGAGCGCCCCGAGGGAGGCTCGGGTCTGGAACCAAGAGCCTGTCCCCCGGGGAGAGGAGACTTTCCTCCAGAGGCAAGCCTGGGAGACCTGGATGTCGGGGTGGAGTCAGCACTCACTCTGGGGTCAAGGAGACAAGGAAGAACCTTTCCAGTTGGACTTTTTCCCTTCCTCGTCTACTTAAGCAATAACAAACTTCCTGCTATGGGCCACCTGGGTTAGATGTGTCATACGCTACATATTCAAGAAGCAAAATTAAATCGTAAAGATTGGAATGAGGGGGCACCTAAAACTGATAATAAACCTAAGCAAATGAAACTAATTATATTTCAAACACGGTAACCACAATCGGGGGGGAGGGGGATAGAGACACCAGCAGCCGCGACAATTCCGGGATGCGGGGCCTGAACCGCACACCCTCCGCCGTCCTCGGCAGCTTTGCTCCCCTCGCAGCCTGAGCACGGCTCTTCTGAACGTATTTTCCACGCGCCGCAGGACGGAGCAAGGGAGTGTTCGCGTGGGTGGGACTCTCACGGGGGGACGGGCGCCCGAGTATGGAATGGGGGAGGCCAGGAAACGCGCTCTGGGGGTCGCCTGGAATTTGAGGTGTGGGGGTGACCTCCTGGCTTCTAAAATACAAGTGTGTGTGTGGGTGTGCATGCACGCACGCCTGTTTGTATGCGTGCTCGTATATTTACGCGCACGCTTCCTCGTTCTGCCTGCGGAAAGGGCCAAGGAGCAAAGGCACCCAGGAGCAATGAGCTCACCTAGAGCCCTGACCTTCGTCTCTGCAAGGGGCCAGGGCCCTTCGGGGAGATGGCTGAGCCCAGCGCTGGGGGCGGGTGGGGACCTGATGACCCCAGAACCTCCCGTGACGTCAGAAAGGGAGTCCGTGCACATCCCCAAAAGCAAGGGAATCAAGAGCAAAAATAAACTATTGGGACCCCCTCAAGATTAAAAGCTTCTACACAGCCAAGGAAACAACCCAGAAAACTAATAGGCAACCAACGGAATGGGAAAAGATAGTTGCAAATGACATATCGGATAAAGGGTTAATATCCAGAATCTATAAGGAACTCACCAAACTACACGCCCGAAAAACAAACAACCCAGTGAAGACATGGGCAGAAGATATGAACAGACACTTCTCCAAAGAGGACATCCAGATGGCCAACAGACACATGAAACGATGCTCAGCATCGCTCCTCATCAGGGAAATACAAATCAAAACCACACTGAGATACCACCTCACGCCAGTCAGAGTGGCTAAAATGAGCCAATCAGAGAACTCTAGATGCTGGCGAGGATGTGGAGACACGGGCACCCTCCTACCCTGTTGGTGGGAATGCAAACTGGTACAGCCCCTCTGGAAAACAGTGTGGAGGTTCCTCAGGAAACTAACAACAGAACTCCCCTAGGACCCAGCACTAGCACTGCTAGGAATTGACCCAAGGGACACAGAAATGCTGAGGCATAGGGGCACATGGACCCCAATGTTCATAGCGGCACTCTCAACAATAGCTAAAACATGGAAAGAGCCTAAGTGTCCATCAACAGATGAATGGATCAAGAAGATGTGGTTTATCTATACCATGGATACTACACGGCAATGAGAAACAATGAAATCTGGCCATGTGTAGCAACATGGATGGACCTTGAGGGTGTTCTGCTGAGCGAAATAAGTCAGGCAGAGAAGGACAAATATCACATGTTTGCACGTATAGGAGGATTAGGAGGAACTTGACGGAGGAACAAGGGGGAGAAGAAGGGCGGAAATGGTGGGGGAAAGGGAGAGAGGCAAACCATGAGAGACTCTTGAATGCTGACAAAAACTGAGGACTGATGGGTGTGGGGGGGAGGAGGGGTGGGCATGGAGGAGGGCACTTGTGGGGATGAGCACTGGGTGTTATGTGGAAACTAATTTGTCAATAAACTATTTGTAAAAATAAATAAATAAATAAATTTAAAAAATTTTATAGAAAAGAAAAAAAAAAGGAGTCCGTGCTCGGAACACGCGGGGGCATTCCACAGGACAGGGAGGAGACGGAGGGGCTCCCGCGGGCCAACCCGGGACAACGTGAGCAAGCCCAGTCGCGACAGCGACGCGCCACAGACGGCTGGAGCAGGAACGCGCGCTGTGCGGACAACAGACGCCCGCGCAGGGGAGGAAGCCCCCGCCTCGGCCTCAGGGTGTTGAAGGCCAACTGGTTGACCAGAGGAGTGGCTGGAGATAGGCTCTGCGGCCACCAGACCAGAGGCGAGTTTGGGCGAGAATCCCCAGTAAGGCTCTCTAGGGGGAAATGTCGAGGAGGCCAGGGTGCTTGCTGGGTCCAGAGCACCCCCCGCCCCAGGCTGCTTCTCAGCTGCACGAGGACAAAGGACAGCAACCACAGCGGAAGGAGCGACGGAACCGGGCCAGGGGGGCGCGATTGACGGCAGCATCGAGGGGCGCTGTGTGGGTCCCGCCAAAAAGCCGTAACGCCCGTCCAGTCACGAGGACACAGTACACAAACCCGAAAGGAAGAGCCATCTATTTCAGAGCAGAGGGGCTGCAGGGCGCCTGGGGAGCTCAGTCTGTTAAGCATCCGACCTCAGCCCAGGTCATGATCTCACCATTTGTGAGTTCGAGCCCCGCCTCCGGCTCTGTGCTGACAGCTCAGAGCCTTCTTGGGATTCTCTCTCCTTCACTCTGTTCTCCCCCCCATCTCAAAATAAATAAATAAACTTTAAAAAAGGAGTGAGGGCCTGTATTCTTAAAAAATATCCACACTACAATAGAAGCTGCAGAAATGTTCCGGAGGAAAGGAGGCGGCAGAGACAGGACCAGCATGGGGTCTCCTCCTGGACTGGAGGAAGATGCCACGAAGAATGATATTTCGGTGGTGATAAAACTGGACACAGACGGCAAGTTACATGAGCAGGTCGTGTCGATGAAAGTGCACCAGGTTGATAACTGAGCTACCGTCACATCAGAGAAGATCTTATTTTTAGGAAACACACATTAAAATGTTTAGGGTGCAGGGCCCTGATATGTGTAATGCAAGTGGTTCAGACAAAAGAAGAGAGAGAGGGAGTGTGTGTGTGCGTGTGTGTGAGAGACAAGCATAGACACACAGAGAGGGGGACAGTGATAAAGGAGGGGTGCACGGGTGTCCTGGATACTACGGATGACACGTAGAGAGCGAGAGGTTGGGGGCACCGACCCCCTGAGCCCCCCTTGTAGCCGGAAACCTGTATGTAACCTCTGACCCTCCCCGGATTTAACTACCATGTAACTTCTGACCCTCCCCTGGACTTAACTACTATGTAACCTCTGACCCTCCCCGGGACTTAACTACTAGCAGCCTGCTGGTGACTGTACGCCTTCCCGACTGCCCAGCCCACTAACCCGTTCTGCGAGTTACGTGCATCCTTGACACTATTCTTCCAGTAACCTCAGCTAGAGAACAGGTTACGAAGAAGAGGAAAGAACACAGTCCTGCAGTTACGGGGAAAACCCAGGAGCGGGTGGGTCCCTGCACTTCACACCACGTTGTTCAAGGGGTGGCGACAGTTGTATGTGTATATTTGTTTACAAATTTGAGATTATTTTCTCAATAAAGTTAAAATTTAAAAACTAAAACAAGCACACGGAAGCCACAGTTAAAGGCAAACAGCCAGCGCCGGAGTGACAAGGGATGAGTGTCCTCAGTGTTGAAAGAGCTCTTACAAGTCAACCAGAAGATGGCGGCAGGGGCGCCCGGGGGCTCAATGGTTAAGCGTCCGGCTTCGGCTCAGGTCATGATCTCACAGTTTGAGAGTTTGAGCCCCGCATCTGTGCTGACAGCATGGAACCCACTTCTGATCCTCTGTCCCTCTCTCTGCCCCTCCCCTGCTCATGCACACTCTCTCTCAAAAATAAATAGTCACTTTTTAAAAACTAAAAAAAAGGTTAAAAAATAAGGAAAAAGAGGGGCGCCCGGGCGGCTCAGTGGTTAAATGTCCGACTTCGGCTCAGATGACTTCACAGCTTGTGAGTTCAAGCCCAGCATTGGGTTCTGTGCTGACAGCTCTGAGCCTGGAGCCTGCTTCAGATTCTCTCTCTCTCTCTCTCTCTCTCTCTCTCTCTTCTCTCTCTCAATCTCAAAAATAAATAAACATTTAAAAAATTAAAAATAAATAAAAATTAAATTAAATTAAAAAGAAGAAGATCATGGCCCGAAGCGGAGAAATGATCAAAGGTGTGGCCGAGTCCAGGGGCCTCGTTAACGGCTCGCGGCTCCCCGCAGGGATGCAGGCCCCGCTGAGAGAGACCCAGGAGGAGGGGGCGGAGGTCCCAGGGGGGCGGGGGGCCGGGGCCCCGGTACCTCCTCCTGCAGGCTGCGGCAGCGCGTGGCCGCCAGCTCCTTCTCCTGCAGCGCGTTGCTGTAGTGCAGCGACAGGCTGAGCATCTCGTCCTTGAGCTTCAGCACCTGGTGGAAGTGGGCGCTGACCTCGCGCCTCATGCGGTCATGGTCGGCCTCCAGCTGGCCCAGGCTCTGCGCGCGGGCCTCCGCCCGGCCCAGGCGCGCCTCCAGCTGCCCGCAGCGCTGCCGCAGGGCCTCCTTCTGCCCCTTCTCCTGGCTCAGCTCCTCCTGCAGGCTGCTGATGGCCCCGGCCAGGCACTCGGTCAGCTTGGACGTCTCCATTAGCCCTGCGGACGACGGCCAGGTGGGCCACCTCGCCCCCCGCCCCCGTCTGCCCAGGGGCCTTGGCTTCCGACGCCCGGACTCTCTGCCCGGAGCCCCACCCTGATCCGTCCGTCTCCTTAAAAACTAGCGGGCTCAACCGGACTCAATATTTGGTTGAATAAGTATCACGACTGGCGACTTTGGTGCCGGGTTTTCGTCTTCTCGGCGTCCCTGTGGGCCCGCTGTCCAGACCTGACCCCCTCGCCAGCTGAGGTGTGCTCGATGCTAACTCACTCCAATGTCCCCCTAAGAAAATCATAACAGGGACCATGAGTCCGTACAGTGCCTGGCGGAGTCTAACATAAACGCGGGCTGGATGCCAAACAGGCAGAAACATTTTCTTAGGGGTTTGGGGTGATGTTAGTCCTGCCCTTTGTACAATACAATGTTTCCAAATCTCCAGGCTCCCCTCCTGCTGGGCTCCTGCCGGGGCCTCTCTTCCCTAACCCTAACCCTAACCCCTCCCAGCCTCCCAGCCGAGCCGCTCCAGGCCCCAGCCGCCTCCCCCGCCGCCGCCAAGAAGCACAGCGCCAGCTCAGGCCTCTCATCTCAGGAGCACTTAGGGAAGGATGTGCTTCTCCTCCGCCTGCACCTCTCAGAGGCAGAGCCTGTGCCCCGTGAGGCGTCCGCCCTCGGCACCCGGTAATCAGGGACAGATTTCTTTTAGGACCAAAGGCCACCGGCTCTGTCTCCTGCACTGTGGCTGGTGGGGGCCTCCTCACGCCCTGTGCTGGGGCACTGGGACAGGAGCCTCTGTGTGTGTGGGGGCGGGGAGGGGAGGTCAGGAGCCTGCAGGCACCGGGATCCAGAGGTGCCCAGCCCCCCAGAGAGCCAGCTCTCACCACTGAAGTTGCTGAAGTCCCCTTTGGGCTGCAGCCCTGTGAGCAGCGTGTACACGTCCGGGTTGTGGAACCTGAGGCTCTCCAGGAAGGCAATGGCTCCATTCTTCCCTCGCATCTTCAGCAAATCCAGCAGGTGCCCTAGGGTGCGAACAGTGTCAGCTAATGGGGCTCGCGGGGGGCTTCCTCCGGGGATGCATGGGGAGGACCCATGCACATCTGGGCATCAGGGGGTGAGAGCGGAGCCCCAGGATCCCGGGGGGGGCCTCACTGCTCTTGTGGGTCCCTTCAATTCACACGATGGCAGCCAGTCCGCAGAAGGGCCACGCTGACAGGCACTGAGTAACACGACAAGCCAAGTGCTGAGGGTTGGCCGTAAAGGATGAGGGAAGATGACCTTGGCTCTCAAGCCCTCCTGGTGTGTTGGTGGACACGTGCAGACCCTGTGTGTGAACCCCATGGAACAAAGGACACAAAGGGCAGCACCCCAGGGCCCCGGGTCCCAGAGAGCCCACCGCGACCCCAACGCTCTCAAGCCCGACCCACTGGCTTGGGTTCCTTTCTCCTGTCTCTAGGGTTCATAAGCAACAGGCAGAAATAAGATCACATTACTAGCTCCTTACTGCCTGCTTCCCATGGCCTCAGCCTTGAGATGAGTCTCATTCAATCCCCCAACGACCTGATTAGCAGAGGCTATTCACTTCCCTGTTTTGGGTGGATAAACACAGCTAGTCAGACTGTCAGAATCGGCTCCAAAGACATCTGGAGGGAGTCGAATTGTGTCCCCCTCCCCAAAGGTACATCTACCTGGAAACTGTCAGTGGCACTTTATTTGGAAAAAAGGGTCTTTGCAGATATAAGTACAGTAAGGACCTTGAAATGAGGTCATCCGGGATTATCCAGGGGGGCCTCAATCCAGTGACAAGGGTCCTCATAAGAGACAGAGGAGGGGGGAAGGGGCGCCCGGGAGGCTCAGTCAGTTAAGCGTCCGACTGCGGCTCAGGTCATGATCTCGTGGTTCATGGGTTCGAGCCCCACGTCGGGCTCTGTGCTGACCGCTCAGAGCCTGGAGCTGCTTTGGATTCTGTGTCTCCCTCTCTCTCTACCCCTCCCCTGCTCATGCTGTCTCTCTCTCTCTCAGAAATAAAATAAAACATTAAGAAAAAAAAGAGAGAGACAGGAGGGGGAAGACACAGGGAAGTCTGCGTGATGACAGAGGCAGACGCTGGAGGGATGTGGCCACGAGCCGGGGAATGCCCGGGGCCACCAGGAAGAGGCGAGGAAGGAGGTGCCCCTGAGCCTTTGAGGGAAGGCGGCCCTGCCCACACCCGGATCCCAAACTGCGAGCGAACACATTTCTGCAGGCATAAGCCGCTCAGTTCGTTACGGCAGCTCCGGGAGAGCCCCCAGTGTCCCCGCGTCTGGAACTCGGGTCTTTAAAGTCCTGCACCCCTGCCCAGGCACCGGCCGGCGTGGAGCTGGTGCGGCAGGAAGGGCCGGGGGGGGGCGGTCCTCACCGACTCTCATGACAGTGTTGGTGAACCTGGGGCTGTGGAGCACCTCCTCCTCGTCCAGCTGGCCCAGCACCTTGGCCTGGCGCAGGTAGGGCGTGAGGCGGCTGGGGCAGATGCGGCTCACGATCTTGTGCCGGTGGCTCTCCATCATGTCCCACAGCGCCTCCTCGTCCAGGCCCGTGAGCGTCGAGTCTGTGCGGTGCAGGGTCGCCATGACCGCGTGCTCGGGACGCTGGAGGGAGAGGGGGTGTGGAGGGCTGGGGCCAGGCCCTTCCGGTCAAACCTCCTCCCCCCGGGTTGTGCGCAGGGAGGGAAATGACCCGTCGGGGGGGTGACACTCGCCTTGGCCCTGGTGTCCCAAGACCAACGGGGGTTATCCGTCCTCGTCCTCAATTGCAAACCAGTCCCTCTGCTCGGAGCAGAGAGGACGCTGAACTTGGGGGGCCGCCTGGGGGGCTCAGTTGGTTGAGCGTCCGACTTCGGCTCAGGTCATGATCTCGCGGTTCGTGGGTTCGAGCCCCGCGTTGGGCTCTGTGCTGACAGCTCAGAGCCTGGAGCTGCTTCGGATTCTGTGACTCCCTCTCTCTCTCTGACCCTCCCCTGCTCACGCTGTCTCTCTCTCTCTCAGAAATAAATACAACATTAAAAAATTGAAAAAAAAAAAAAAGGACACTGAACTTGGCTTTGAAACACAGGAAACTGCCCTTGGTGTGGGGAGCCGGTTTCCAAGATTGATCTAGAACATGCGTTCTCGAGACGGGTGACACAGAGCCCCCAAGGGGCTGACAATTGGTTCCTGGGCAACAATTCTTACTCCCCTTCGTGCAAAGCACAGCTGTGCATAAACAGACACTGAGTCCTCAGCATCCTGACGTCTTGTGGGAGGGAACACGGCGGGGGGATGTCTAGCAAGTCTCCGCAGGGGTGAGGGTGACAGAGGGTGACACCACCCTGGGGGAAGTGTGAGGGTTTGGGCGGCCCATCCTGCAAGGTAGGGAGCAGAGGGGGTCCCAAGGTCCACGGCGAGGGCGTCGGGGGCCGTCAGGTGGGAGCAGGCCGGGACAAGGTGCCCACAGGAGCCGCACCGACTCCCCTCGGCAAGGCAGACGCCTGTGGTTTTTCAGTGGCCCCAGGACACTTGCACTGAGACACTCAGGAAGTGTGCTAGGGAACGACACTTTGTGAAGTGTATTACAAAACAATTTACAACTAAAACCAAGGACTCAGAGCAAGTAGTAAAGGCCACGACCTCTTGGTTGGCAGGATGGGCGGATTAAAGACGGGCAGGTCCCCGAAGGCGCTGAGCTGCCGCTGGTCTGGGCAGACTCTCCGACTGGGGTCCCAAGCTCCTGGCCTGTCTAGGTGAAGATCACGAAACAGCTCACTTTGAAAGTACTGGAAAAGCCTCCAGGGCAGGGGGTGTCGAGGCTGACTGATCTAAATTCCAGGACCTTCCGTTGGGAGGACCTTGGAGGGCGCCACCCAGCCTTCCATCCAGGGACACGGAACACGCCCTGGGTGATGCCAGCTTCGCCACGAGCCGCCTCCGTAGCTGAGTCCCTGCCTGAGTCTCTTCCCTCCTGGCCCGGGCACAAGGTCATTACACCGTGAATCCACCTAAATCGTGCTAAAATGTTTCCAAACCCTGGGCTGGTTCAAGCAGATTTTAAAACATCTTTTTTACATGTATTTATTTTTGAGAGACAGTGCAAGCAGGGGAGGGGCAGAGAGAGAAGGAGACACAGAATCTGAAGCAGCTCCAGGCTCTGAGCTGTCAGCACAGAGCCCGACGCGGGGCTCAAACCCACGAACCGTGAGATCATGACCTGAGGCCCCAGGCGCCCCTGGTTCAAGCAGATTTAAAAAGTCCTGCAAATACACAACATATCCGTGTACCCATCATGCAGATTGGACGTTTTGCACTCATCAAGCAAATGCATTTTTGGAGATGACAGCTCAGCCCCGCGGCTGCGGCCTGACCCCCTTCTCTCCCAGAGGCAGCTGCCGGGCCACGTCTTGCACGTGTGTGCCTACAAATATGCACCTGCTTTTGCACGATTCTTGGTGCACAGAGTGAGTGTGGATAAAGAGTATCTTTACTGCGGCCTCTCACGTGACATAAGCAGGGTCTCGCTGGGCACGAGGCTGAGGTACACGCCCCCTTTTCTCTTTTTTATTTTTATTTTTAATTTATTTCTAGGAGAGAGAGAGAGACAGTGTGAGCAGGGGAGGGTCAGAGAGAGAGGGAGTCACAGACTGCAACAGGCTCCAGGCTCTGAGCTGGCAGTCAGCACAGAGCCCGACACGGGGCTCGAACCCACGAACCGCGAGATCATGACCTGAGCCAAAGTCGGACGCTCAACTGACTGAGCCCCCCAGGCGCCCCCCACGCCCACTTTTCTAACTGGTGCCGGATTCCGTGCTGGGAGCAAACCACAGCTGAGCTACGGACGCCCCTGTGGGCGAGCGCTAGGTCGCTCCCGCGTGTCCGCTGCACTCAGTGCCGTGGTGACGTCCTTGCACACAGGCGCCTCTCAGACCCCTGAATCCCTGTGATCTGGTCCTTCACAAAGCTAAGAAGAGTGGTGGGAAGACCCGTGTCCGTGCACAGCCCCCCACGATCCCTACGAGGACCCCAGGCTGCCTGTGCTCACCGAGGACGCTTCAGCTCGTTTTCCCAGCAGCTCCTCACGGTGGATTGGGATTGGTGTCCCCTCTGTGGCCAGGGGTACTGGCGGCTCCTTTCTCTGCAGGCTGCAGGGCAGGACGGGGCTGGGCGCCCGCACCCACGGGGCCTGCCTGCTCTCGCTCCAAAACTCAAAGTTCAGGCACCAAAGTCTACGGCAAAGGAGGAAAACAAAAGGCAGATTCTGATCCAGGAAATAATTTGACAGACCTTTGACCTCTGTGGTTTGCTCAGGGACCACAGGGCTTGGAAGCGGGTTCCTCGAAGGAAATGGATCGTGAGCCCCAGAACAGCCAGGGCCCTGACAGATGCCGTGGTTACCCACAGTGCCCGGGCCCCCCGCGACTGCCGTGATGGTGGCTCCTGTCTATGAATATGCGAACAGCCATAAGCTACACGCCTTAATGGTGAATTGTCCAGTATATGAATTATATTTGAATAGCGTCTTTTTTTTTTTAATAAAAAGACCTCGGAGCTGCCAGTAACCATGCCCGCTTCCCTCTGGGCCCCACTTCCTGCCAGGCTGCAGGGGAGGGCGCGTGGTGAGGAGGTCCCCTCGGGAGCGGCCTGCCCCTGCCTCCCTGAGGCCACCTGCCGCGCTCGGCATATGGGATCGCAGCCCTCTGGTCTTCCTTCTTCCTTCTGGTCCAGGCTGGGCCCACAGACGCCCTGATGCCCGGGCCCTCAGCCGGCTCTGTCCTCTGCCCTCCACACTCCCTGACGGCCTCTCCCTTCTGTCCCCTACGCTTGCTCGGTCCAGCATCCGAGTCCCCTCAGCTGCCCTGCGCCCCCACGAGCCCCTCTTCGATGATATCAGTGAACCCCACAAGCACGGCTGCCCCCCACCACATCCAACTCAGACTCCGGGTCAGATTCAACATACATGATCGGCGTGAGGCAGGCCCACCGACCTCTCTGCCCCAGCCCCTCGCAATGTGGCCAGAATTCTATATATTTACAAGGAGCAGCCCCCAAGTGAGGAAAGTGTTCTGCCAAAAACTTTGAAAACTGGCCTCTGAGAACAGGGTTAGTCTGCAGAGGTGGGAGAAAGCACCCCAAGCTGCCCCCGACTTCCGCTAGAGGAAGCTCCACAGAGGTGGGGGTCTTCCTGGGGGTGCGTGCGCCCTGCACAGGGTGGAGGAAGGAACCCTGGACCCCAGGCAGCTCCCCTGGCCCCGCGGTGAGCACTGGGACCATGTGATTTCGGACCCCCCTCCCCCGCTTCACACGGCTCCCACGCAGGGTCTGCCAGCACTTAACTGCTGAGAGTCCTGCCCCCATCGGAGGGGGCACAGAGGGTCGGGGAGCTGAACACAGGGGTCCCTCCAGGGCTCCCCACACCCCGACATTGCCGCCGTCTCCTGGGACCCTGGGCCTCCCTGGGGTCGGGGAAGGGGGTGTAGCCGGGTGGCAGCCGTTCCGGACCATTCTCTGTGCAGCGAGGCAGCTGACGCTGAAACCCCGAATGGCAATAAAACGTGTAGGAGCATCTTTGCAGTTCAGTTCTGATTTATTTTATTTTTAAGTTTATTTATGTATTTGGAGAAAGAGCAGAGGCAGAGAGAGAGAATGCATGCTGAGCTTGGATCAACGTGGGCCTCGATCCCACGAACTGTGAGGTCACGACCTGAGCCAAAGTCGGAAGCTCAACTGACCGAGCCCCCCAGGAGCCCCTCTCAGGATATTTTATGGTTTTTTTTATTTTTTTATTTTTGAGATAGAGAGACAGAGCATGGGTGGGGGGGTGGGAGAGAGAGAGAAAGGGAGACACCGAATGCGAAGCAGCTCCAGGCTCTGAGCTGTCAGCACAGAGCCCGACGCGGGGCTCGAACCCACCATGAGATCGTGACCTGAGCCGAAATCGGACGCTTAACCGACTGAGCCCCCCAGGCGCCCCAGGATATTTTAGACTCTGTAAAAGTCTCCTCTCACCCTGTAGCCGCTCCAGGGAGAAGCCAAGCTCATATGAGCCCCGAGCATCTGAGATGTCGGACCCCCGCATCTCCTCGTAGCTCAGGCTCACACTTCCCTCGCCTGTAACGGAGGGAGGAGAAAGCACATCCACGCTCGAGCTCACGCAAGCGCTCACACCCACACGTGCTCACACTCATACCTGTGCTCACATGCACATGTGCTCACACAGCGCTCATATGTACACACGCGTGCATATGCATACCCTGCTCACACGCATACATGCGCTCACCCATGCACACACGTGCTCAGTGCAGTGCTCACACCCACACATGACCACACGTGCTCACACCCACCCATGCTCATACACATGATCACATGTACCTGGGCTCATACGCACATGTGTGTGCACACACAGTCACAGGCACATGTGCACACACATGCTCATGTACACTCATATGCACACACAGGTTCGTATGCACATGGGCTCACACGCACAGACGTGCTGGAACATGTGCTCGCACACATGCACGTACAGGACTCCAGGACTCCTCGCATAGGAGGACGTGAGCCGGCGAGAGCTTAGAAAATCCAGTGACTTGCACACACGGCAGGTGGGGCAGGTGGTCACCCAGCGAAGAAAGAGGTGCCTCCTTGCACCCTCAGCTAAGAGCCCATCCAACGCCCCCATCTGCACGTCTGGCTGTGTCCTCACCACCAGTACCACCCGCTGCACTTAGAAGCCTTCCTTCCCCCTTCTTTCACCTGGGGCAACAGTGCAGAGATCAGAGCACGTATCAGAGCGTTTCTTCTGTCCGTCGCGGCCCCGAGCCGCCAGAGCATGTTCAAGTAATGTAGTCAAGCAAGATGGGGCGCACTGTTCCCGCCTCTCGTCCACAAAGCCGGCCTCTCCACCCCTCATGAGGCAGAGGCCCTGACCCCCCCCAGCCCCCTCCTCACCCCCACCGAGGACCCAGTCCCAGCTTCCCGCCCCCGGATGCTGACCTGCTCCTGCTGGGACAGACTCCGTGCCCTCGCCTTCCTCGTCCGTGAGAAGTGGGGAAGGAAAGGCTGGCCCAGCGACTGGGCTGAACAGCCACCCAGCAGGGCCGACAGGTCTTTCCGTCTGTCCGGGCCCTGCCCACAGAGCCCGTGCCTTACCCTGCGTCTCCACGGACCAGCGAGGCTCCAGTACGTTCTCACAGCAGGGAGGACGCTTGCTTTTGTAAGAACCCCAGAATCCACAGGAGGTGGTGACTGACAGGGTGCCGGAGAACCTTGGGGTCTTGGGGTGCTGGGAATCTTCTCTCTGCACCGTCAGCCCAGTTCATCAGAAATCCCTCAGGAACAGTGAGATCAGGATAAATCCTGGATTTTTCTTTGGTTCTCATGACCAATCGTGGAGAGTATCTTAGTCATTCCAGTGCAGCCTCCTAAAATCAGCATTTGGTAACTACTAGTTAGGGCTAGACAAGAGTCTTGGCTCACTTCTCACTGCTTGAACCACCGTGCACCGAGCTCTGTGAGGACCTCCCCGCCGCCTGCTGCCACACACCCCCTCCCCCAGCCAGTTCTTAACACGGCTGTTCAAGGATGAGCCAGGACAGGTCGCTTCCTTCTGTCCTCACGTCTTCACCGTGACTGACAGCGCCCTGCATATCTCGTACTTGCTGATCTCCTATCCATTTACCTGCTCCACACGGGGGCCTGCTCAAAAGCCTTTGAAAGCCCCAGGCACACTTCAGCCCCAGGACCCTTGCACGTGTGGTTACTTCTGCCTGAGATGCTCTTTCTTCACTCCCTTCAGGACTGCCCTCAAGAGCCATCTTCCCAGAGAGGCCCTTCCAGTCCATTCTATTTAAAGTCACAGACTCCCCACTCTGGTTACCCCTTCCCTTTTCCCTGCTTCTTTCTTCTCTATTGGACTCCCTGCTTCTGAGTATAGGAGACATTCTAGTTCCTTGCCTGCCTCCCCAGCACGAGCCTGTAGCCTCCAGAGGACGGAAATCCTTGTTTCTCCTGTCCCCTGTGCTGTCTCCACACCCAGGACACCGGTGCCCCAGACACATGGGTCGGGTGAATGAGTAAACAGTGGCTGGGTGCCTGGTTCCCACAGAGGCAGAGATGAGTGAGGAAAGAAGAGAAATTCATGGCTCTATGGGCTGAGCACAAAGGACCTTAAAGATCGTCAGCCCCGCAGACAAGGGTCAGTTCCCAAGGTCACACGGCTACTTCATGCAGCACAGCCCCAGAACCCAGCCCTCCCGGTGAGGAGGCGGCGGCTGCGGCCGCCTGGGAAGAGGGTGCAGGGGCACAGACCTGAGGTCACACTTGGACACAAGCTCTCAGCCGGGCTCCTGGCCTTGCTGCTCGTCAGCTGTCCTCTTGGGAAGGTCACTTAACTCCCAAGCCCTGGCTTCCCACCCAGTCCAGCGGGTTAATAGTGGCACCGCAGCACGGGGCAAAAGCACTTCCCACCATGCCCAGCGCATGGAAAGTTCTAGATGGTTATAAAAACCTCAAAGAAATGCCAGCATTCTAAGTCAAAGAGGAGGCCAGCAAAGGTGCTGGATCCTCGGTAAGCCTCTGCCTGTCTGTAACTCCTTTCTGTAGAGAACAGATATACCAAGGGGCGCCTGGGGGCGTCCGACTTCGGCTCAGGTCACGATCTCACAGTTCACGAGTCTGAGTCCTGCGTCGGGCTCTGTGCTGACAGCTCAGAGCCTGGAGCTGCTTCAGAGTCTGTGTCTCCCTCTCTCTGCCCCTCCCCCTCTTGCACTATGTCTCTCTCTCTCTCAAAAATAAATAGAAACATATTTAAAATATTTTTTAAAAAGAACAGAAATACCCAGAGAGTTGTAGGAACAGAGTTGAGGAAGCCCCCAGTTGCCCAAGGGCCATGAGCTCAGAAGGAGGCGAAAAACCGTTTCTTAGTCACCATGGCTACGTCGGTGGACCCTGACTGACCATCTCCCCACACTTCCAAGGTCAAGAAAGCAGCATTTCTGTTAACTGTATTTTTGGTTTGGCTGAAAGAGTGTCTTCTGGAGGAACCCCCAGGAGTGGGGCGGGGGACCCGGTGGGCGTGGGGACAGCGCCACCTGGTGACCGCATCCCAGAGAGGTGATCAATAAAGGATCCTGCAGCGACCCACAGTTGCGTCGCGCTGCGCGGGGCCGCCACCAGCCACCAGCACCTGTGGAGGTGCTTTTGTCTGTAAAACGTACGGAGTTTGAGTGGGGGCTTCTGGGCTTGCTTTGCAATCATGGCCTTGGCAGCGGGTGGGGGTGCACGTGCTAGGTAGGTTAGGGTCCTGTACAGAGAAAACGAGACCCGATGCAGAGGAGGCCGGAGAACAGTTCAGGTTCGGGGGCCCCCAGCCCACTGGTCTCAGGGGCAGGTTCCAAAGAGGGGGTGACGTACCTTCCAAAGTGGGGGCTCTGCTTCTTCGCTCTCCCCACTAATGCTGGGGAGGGTTCTGGAGCTTCTGGGCAGGTTCTTGACCGCTGAGCTGGAG
This sequence comes from Proteles cristata cristata, assembly GCA_017311185.1. Taxonomy (NCBI): domain Eukaryota; kingdom Metazoa; phylum Chordata; class Mammalia; order Carnivora; family Hyaenidae; genus Proteles; species Proteles cristata. The sequence continues at coordinate 179,167 of JAESUZ010002862.1, read as the reverse complement.
GCAGAGCGAGCATCCGGGGCGGGGCTGGGTGCGGCTCTGAGGCTGGGCTCTCAGCCTGAGCTGGCGGTGTGGACCCCACACCCACCTGTGCAGAGCGTGGGCCGAGGGGGCAGGAAGCAGCTATTTCCACAGGAGCAGGTAAAACCGGTCATTCTCTTACTTTTCACATGTGCTTCCACCTGCCTGACAATCCCCCTCGGAGGTCTGGGCATCTCAAGTCCAACCCAGCCAGACCAGGTCCATGAGATTTTCTTTATTTTTGAGAGAGAGAGAGAGGGAGGGGGAGGAAGAGAGAGAGGGAGGGCGGGGGAGGGTCAGAGAGAGAGAGGGAGACACCGAATCCCAAGCAGGCTCCAGGCTCTGAACTGTCAGTACAGAGCCCGACGCAGGGCTCGAACCCACGAACTGTGAGATCATGACCTGAGTTGACGTCAGATGCTTAACCGATTGAGCCCCCCAGGTGCCCTCAAACCAAGTCCATCTAAAAAATTTTTTTGTTAATTGAGGTGAAATTCACACAACCTAAAATTAACCATTTAAACAATATTTGTAACATTGATTAATTGATTGAGAGAGCAAGAGAGCACGTACGAGAGAGAGAGAGAGAGAGAGAGAGAGCGCACAAGTGGGGAGGGACAGAGAGAGGGAGACAGGGGATCTGAAGCAGGCTCAGGCCTGTGAGCACAGAGCCCAATGTGGGGCTTGAACCCAGGAGCCGTGAGATCATGACCTGAGCCAAAATCAAGAGTCAGCTGCTTAACCAACTGAGCCACCCAGGCACCCCTAAAATTAACCATGTTAAAGTGAACTGAATCAGTGGCTTTTAATGTTTTAGTTTTGTTTAGAGAAGGAGAGAGAGGAGCATGAGCAGTGGAGGGAGAGCGCGAATCCTAAGCAGGCTCCATGCTGTCAGCGCAGAGCCTGACTCCCGGCTCGATGCTCCAAACATTGAGATCATGACCTGAGCTGGAATCAAGTGTCGGACACTTGACCAAGGCCCCCAGGCGCCCCTGGCGTGGCATTCAGTTCACTCCCAGTGCAGTGCAAACATCACCCCTATTTAATTACAGCACTTCTTTGTCGTCCACAAACCGAACCCTGTGCCCATTGAAGCCCTGTCCCCCCCCACCCCTCCGCCCACTTCCTGGCACCACTGATCTACTTTCTGTCTCTATGGATTTGCTCCTTCTGGACATTTCATAGAAATGGAATCCTAGGTATGTGACCTTTCGTGTCTGGCTTCCTTCGCTCAGCATAGTGGCTGAATAATATCCCATCCGCTGTGTGGACAGACCACACCGTGGTTATCATGCGTGTCGCTCACTGGACACCAGGTGGTTCCCGCCTTCCGGCTCCCGTGAGTCCTGCTGCCTTGAACCTGCGTGACCTTGTATTCTTGGGTCTGTTGATTTCGCCTCGAGGCCGCCACACGCTGCTGTCCCACGGCTCCCCCGTCTCACGGGGCTGCCACTCAGTCAGTCTTCGTCCTCCTGAGCCCTGAGTCCACCTCATACGTCAGCCCTGTCCAGACTCTCCTGAGTCCCCCTGGCCCCATCTCCACGGGCTCGGGCAGCCGCCACCACCTGCCCGGCAGGGCTCTGCGGCCCTCAGACCAGCCTCTTCCCTCCTGCCTCAGCCGGCTCCTCTTTCCAAACCGCTTATCAGAACACATTCCTCTCTTCCCAAAGAAAGGTCACCCTGAAGCGACGCCCATGGCAACCAGAATGCACTTATTTATTTTTCTGAACTTTCACTTTTCTTTATTTTGTAAATGTTTATATTTGAGAGAGAGAGACAGACAGACAGTGCACCAGAGCAGAGGAGGGGCAAAGAGGGAGGGAGACACAGACTCCGAAGCAGGCTCCAGGCTCTGAGCTGTCAGCATGGAGCCCAATGCTGGGCTTGAACCCATGAACCATGAGATCATGACCTGAGCCCAAGTTGGACGCTTAACTGACCGAGCCCCACAGGAGCCCCTAGAATGCATTTAATCTCCACTTACAGCCTGTAAGACCTTTTATGATCTGGCCGCGCTCATCTCTTGCCCCACCCCCACGCTTACCCACACTCACGATGCCGCCACCACCGTGGCCTTCTGCCCCCTCTTGTACCAATCCCCTGCCTCCCTGGGAGTGTCTGCACGCCTCGTCCCTCCTTCCGGGAACACTCCTCCCTGGGCTGTTCCCATGGCCACCTCCCTTAACAACTTGCACCACACCTCCCTCCAGTCGCCCAGTAAATCAGCGACCCACTGTCTTCCCCTTTTTTTTTTTTTCCCTTGCAATACAGCAGTGATAGAACCTGCAATTATCTCATTGGTTTGCATGTTTCGTCGGGCCTGCCCTCCTAGGGCACACAAGCCCATGCCAGGCACTGCGGTCCACCCCGCCCACCAGCCAACCCAGCGCCCGGAACAGACCCCCCTGTGCACCGGTACCTCCGCTGCCCACGTGCCGGGCGCTGGCAGCATGTAGTCCGGGCTCCAGCCAGTGCGGGTGGGAGCTTAGTGAGAGAGGCCCGCTCCTGGAAAGGGACAGTGGGGTGGGCGGAGCTCCCTGGCAGGAAGTCCATCTTTGGGGACAGTCCCTCGGATTCAGGGCATCAGCTCCTTCGGTGATGATTCATGGGAGCCCGGCCCAGCTGAGCAGCGCTAACCCACACCTCCGGCTGCCCCTGGACAAGACAAGCCACTTTGTCTCCACCGCGAGTCTAACACAGGTACAGAGAAAGCAGCAGGTGGGCTCCTGTGGCGTGGCCCACAGATCTGTTCCAGTCTCCCCACGGCTCCGGGATGAGCTCAGGGGGCTCTTGGACGCCAGACCCGTCCTGCAATCCTCTTGCCCTCCTGCTCCACGCCCCCAGGCACCTACTATGTGCCTGGGCCCTGCCCTCCCTGACGTTAGTCTAGCTGGGGAAGGTAGCCTCTCTCCCCCAAATATAAAGGGTGTGGGAAGTGAGGCGCAGGAGACAGACGGGGTACAGAATGGGTGGGTCCCCTGTGGGGACAGGAAGGCGTGGGATGCAGGGCCCCGGGGGTGAGAAGCCATGGAAATCCACTTTTTAGGGGACTCAGAGTGGAGCCATTTCTAGCCGGCACCTCCTAGCTGGCATTGTAACCGAGGGGTCCAGTAAGAGTGGAAACATTAATCTGCATGTTCGAGTGGTGGAGATGTGCACTGATGGCCAAGCTGGGTGTCAGTTCTTCTTCTTCTTTTTTTTTTAATTTTTTTTAATATTTTTTATTTATTTCTAGGAGAGAGAGAGAGACAGCGTGAGCAGGGGAGGGTCAGAGAGAGAGGGAGTCACAGACTGAAACAGGCTCCAGGCTCTGAGCTGGCAGTCAGCACAGAGCCCGACGCGGGGCTCGAACCCACGAACCGCGAGATCATGACCCAAGCGAAAGTCGGACGCTTAACCGACTAAGCCACCCAGGCGCCCCATCTTCTTCTTCTTTTTTAATGTTTATTTATTTTGGGGAGAGAGCAGGAGCAGAGGAGGGGCAGAGAGGGGGACAGAGGATCCGAAGCGGGCTCCACGCTGACAGCGGCCAGCCGGTGATCCCAACGCGGGGCTCACACTCACGAGCCTCGAGAACATGACCTGAGCCCAAGTCGGACGCTCAACAGACAGAGTCGCCAGGCGCCCCTGGGTTGTCAATTATTGCTTCGTAAGCAGGCGCTTACGCCCAACACAACACAGTGACGTAGAGCCAATATGCCAACCAACAAAGCAAGTCACTGAGGCACGTTCTCAGTACACCACCAACTAGTTATATTTGCTATTGGTGATAAAGCAAAATGCGCTTCAGATCTGACTGGCCCTTTGGCGCACGTTGCAAAGGCTTTGTGAAAACTAGCGCAGTACTGGAGCAGGAGAACACCTCCTGAGGGGCTCCTCGGAGGCTCAGTCGGTTGAGCGTCGAACTTCGGCTCAGGTCATGATCTCACAGTTCGTGGGTTCGAGGCCCGCGTCAGGCTCTGTGCTGACAGCTAGCTCAGAGCCTGGAGCCTGTTTCTGATTCTGTGTCTCCCTCTCTCTCTGACCCTCCCCTGCTCATACTGTCTTAAAAAAAAAATTAAAAAACAAACAAACGAAGGAGAACACCTTCTGAGGGTGGCTCTTTCCCTGGCTGCACTTACCAAGCACTGTCTGTCCCACGTAATAAACATGCTCGGCCGTCATCAGTGGAACCCACTCCCAGCTCCAAGCTCCCTAGAGTGGATTTACCCTCCTTATTCTCCCAGAGGCCTCCTGGCCACCAAGGGGGACCTGCCTGTGATGTTCACATGCACCCCTGTGTCCTGCACCTCACTTCACGCGCTATATTTTGGGGGAGGGTGTCATCCCATCTGATTATATGAACCTCAGGGACAAAGATCAAGTTTGCCTTGTTCCCCATCGCTCTCTGGAGAGCACAGCTTATGAGAGATGGCACTGCTCTTCCTGTCCCCCTCCCACCCCGACCTCCTGTCCTTGTCATGACGCTGGCCTAAAACGTTGAAAAGTTATTGGCCCCCAAAGAAAAGGAAGAGGCTTTTAAGATGTGTATTCAAACTCAGCAAAAGAGCATTGCCAGAACACTGACATTAAATGCTATGAAAGTGTAAAGGTGAAAGACAAGTCAAGGTGGATCGTAAATAAGGTGAAAAATCTCCGAACAGGCACAGAGGCAATTCTCCCCTTTGCACTTAGTAGGAATGCAAGTTTTTCTCTCCTCATTGAGGTCAGGGTTTGTAAGTCTTCTATCTACTCTTCCCCCGTGTCCTGCCAAGGTTATTTTATGTGCTAAGTACCTAGAGCAGCATTGTCCAATAGGGATATCATATGCAGTGTGATTAAAACATTCTAGAAACTGGGGCACCCGGGTGGCTCACTAGGTTGAGTGTCTGACTTCGGCTCAGGTCATGATCTTGGGATTCAGGGGTTTGAGCCCCATGTCTGGCTCTGTGGTGCCAGCTTGGAGCCTGGAGCCTGCTTCGGATTCTATGTCTCTCTGTCTCTCTGCCCCTTTTCTGCTGTTCTCTCTCTCTCTCTCTCAAAAATAAATAGGCATTAAAAATAATAATTGGGATTAAAAATAAGTGAAATTAATTGAAATGACATTTTATGTAACTTAGTATAAAAGATAGCCATTTCAACATAATAGTCAATATAAAAGTTACGGAGCTATTTTACACACTTTTCTTACAGTGAAATAAAATAGAAGTTGCTAGGTCTTCTCCACAAAGGATCATGCAGCGCCCTCTGTGGTTGTACACAGGATTGCAAGCTGCGCTGTGCTGTAAGATGCACACGATTTCAAAATCGAAGAAAGTCCACTTTCGAAATACTGAGTATTTGACTAACGCCCGCACGCTCAAGAGGCATGTTTATCAGACCAACTATCTTGTAGAGCTTGGACATATGCTGCCCTCGGGGAGGGTGCTTCGGGGGGCCGGGGGTCACTTGTACCGCAGCCCATTGCACTTACAGGGTCTGGTTTCCTGGAAGAAACGAGTATCCACGTGCAACTAAGTTAACCTTCACGGCAGGAGAGCGTCCAGCGCCCTCGGAAAGAGACCGCGGATGTGGAGGAGAGACACGCCCAGGATGCGAGCCGGGCCACCGACGGGAAAGGGGGTGTCAGCCTCACGAAATCAAATGCACAGAGGACGGAGCCAGGTCGGGGGCTGACGCCGCTCCAGGGGCGAGTGAGGCCAGTTTAGGGTCAGGTGCAGGCCTGGCTGTGTGGACAGGGCGACAAAAGCCAAGGCCTCGGCGGTTCCCTTCCTGGCAGCGCACACGGGCAGAGCACACCCCGCAGGGGCTCTTCCCTAGCGGCTTCTAACCCGGCCCCCTAACCGGAGCCGGCAGCGAGGCTTTCCTAACGCAGTCCCTTTCCATCGGGGGCCCGTGACGAGGAGGGGCGGCCTGTTCCCCGCGCCGAGCGGACGCCCTCCGCCCCGCCGGGACCTCAGCGGAACGAGGGCGCGGCCGGGGGGAAGGCTGGCTCGGCGGCTGCCGCGGGCGGGGATCGCGGGTACATGTGTCGGGTGGGCGTCCCCATACCCGCCCGCCAGGGCGCAGGCTCCCCCGGCCCGGCGTCCAGAGCGCGGGAAGCTTCGACCTAAACGACTTCCCAGAAGATACCGGCTCCCGGCCGCTTCGGCCCTATTTATAGGGGTTGGGCGGGCTCCGCCCCTCGCGAGATCCCGCGGCAGCTCAAACCTCGCGAGAGCAGCGGCAGCACCGCCTCTCTCCCTGAGGCCCCCTCCCTTTCCCTTTTCTCGTGAAGAGGAGCTCCACCGCCCCACCCGAGACGCGGCCCGACGCACGCTCGTACGCACGCGCGCGGTGGCGTCAGTTCCTGGCGCCGGCGGCGCGGGGGGCCCTGCTTCCGCTTTCCCGTGCGGCGCGCGCTCCGCTCTCAGCCGACTCGCGATCATGGCGGCCACGGCCACGATGGCGACCTCGGGCTCTGCGCGGAAGCGGCTGCTCAAAGAGGAGGACATGACCAAGGTGGAATTCGAGACCAGCGAGGAGGTGGACGTGACGCCCACGTTCGACACCATGGGCCTGCGGGAGGACCTGCTGCGCGGCATCTACGCCTACGGTCCGGGGCGGCGGGGCGGGGGCCGGGGCGCGGCCGCGAGGGAGTCCTGGGGCCCGGCATGCCGCGGCCCCTCCGTGTCGGCGTCGCAGGCCTCGGCCTGTCGTCGTCGGCGCACAGCACGGTGCTCGGCCCAGCGAAGGCTGGGAAGGCTTCCGGGCCCTTGGGAGCCATTCAGGCGTTCGGTAACGGGCTCGTACCCGCGCTGCTCTGGACACTGAGGGTTTGGCAACGAACGCGGCAGGCTCGTGCCTGGAGCCGAGGCCGCTCCAGGCAGGGGTGATGGCTGTGATTGGGGGGTAGCGGAGCTGGTAGGTAAGGAGGCGCCCGGAAGGGGCTGATGTTTGAACTGAGGTTTGGATTAAGGAGCAGGTTGTGAGAGGACCCGGCACAGGGCAGGGCTGCTGTCAGGACCCTGCAGCTCTGAGTCCGTGCATCCCAGGAACAGAAAGAAGCCTCCCGTGGTGGGAAGCCCAGGGGCGACTTTGGAGGGACAGACAGGGCCAGATCTGGCAGAGTGCAGTGTGAGGTGGTGAAGAGTTTGAGTTTTATTTCTAAGTGCAGCGGAAAGCCATTGGAGGGCTTTAAGCAGAGGTCAGATTTGCGGTTGCAGAGGTTATTCTGGGAATCTGTGGATTGGAGGGGAGGGGAGGGGAGGCTGAAGAAGGGGCGGGGGGAGAGGTGATGGTGTTGGGGCAGAGGTGGTTGTGAGCAGCAGAGGAGAGAGGGTTCCTGGGTGTTGTGAGCAACTGGTGGCGGTGCTGCTGTTGGCTTAGGTGGGGAGCACGAGAGGGAGGAGGGAGGCGGAGGCGGGAGCTCTGTCTTGGGTGAATCTCCCGGGCCTGTAAGCCATACAGTTGGAGGCAGTTGCCTGAGTTGGGAGCCTGGGAAGAGTTGGGGTGAGGGGTCCAGACGGGAGTGATCAGCGCCTGTGCTTAATGCCTGGGACTGGGCTGGCTTTCACCCGGCAGTCTTTGATGTTCTGTTCAGCAGTCTTTGCAGTTTAGCCAGCAAAGAGAGGGTGCTGAGGGAATGGGAGGTGAGAAGTGCCATTGTGTCCAGGCCTGGCGGTGAGGCTGACAGCCCTCCCTGCCTCGGACTTCAGGACATCCCTGCCCAAAACAGTTTTTAGTTTCCCAGCCGTGTGCTTGGTCACGATGAGGGTTTAAAAAAAAAATTTTTTTTTTAACATTTATTTATTTTTGAGAGACAGAGCGTGAGCAGGGGAGGGTCAGAGAGAGAGGGAGACTCAGTATCGGAAGCAGGCTCCAGGCTCTGAGCTGCCAGCGCAGAGCCTGATGCGGGGCTCGAACTCAAACCGCGAGATCATGATCTGAGCCAAAGTCGGCCGCTCAACTGACTGAGCCACCCAGGTGCCGCACGATGAGGGTTTTAAGTCATCTCTTACAGTTCTTTGTTAGAAGGAAGTTGTACTGTGTTTTAAAAAACTGCCCCAACTTAAAACTTTCGTTTTTGGTAACTAAACTTTTGTTTACTTGGAAAATACTTTTACTCCTTCAGAGTAAGTAGCCTCGTTCCTTGGTAACGGTCCTGTAGAGGGACGGCGTCGTAGTTCACATAGCAGCCTCACGAGTGAGGGGGCACAGCGTGGACCCCTGCAGAACGACCCAGGCAGTAGAGTAAATGCATTGTAGACGCTCAGCCAGCCTGCAGACAGACCGATATGGAGAGGGAAGAGGAGTTGCTGCCAAGCTACTGGGCTCATTTTCCTTCTTTGTATTAAAAAGTAATGCAAAAGAATAGAAAGCGCTGCAGGTGACTGTAAATAGACGGAAGGAATTGAAGTAAAGGGCGAGCCTCTCCCACCCATTCTCCAGGAGCGCCACCGCTAACGTTTGGGGGTTTTGGGTAATCTAACTGAGGTCTCTGTATTCTGCAATGGTGTTTTTTTAAATACAGACTTTGTACAGATGAGATCCCTGTGCGTATAAAAACACAGCTCGTCCCGATTCATTCAGCAGCTATTTGCCCCTCGGTGTGTTGGCCTCTGGGGTAGGAGGGGTAGAGGTGGGGGCTTAACAAACCGTCTGGGCCCCGAGGAGCTTCTGGTTATGGTTGTAACCATGAGGTTAGAACTTTGTTTCTTTTTGCAGGTTTTGAAAAACCATCAGCCATCCAGCAGCGAGCCATCAAGCAGATAATTAAAGGGAGAGACGTCATCGCTCAGTACGTCCCTGGCCCAAAACGGGGTTAGGCTCTAGTCAGTCAGCCGAGTGCAGAGAGTGCTTTGGGAGCACCGTTTGTCACCCTTTCCTTGACTTTAGCCACAGGGTGTCCTGTTTTCTTGTTCTGTCCTTTACTCTCGAAAGCTGTCATGTTTTTAGCCAGCTTTACTTGTCACTTGGCATGCGGAATGGTTTATAATATTCTCTTAATGCCTTTAGCTCCCATTTGCCTTTGTAAAATTTTTGTTACTATTTTTTAACGTTTATTTATTTTTGAGAGAGAGAGAGTGCACGCAGGGGAGGGGCAGGGAGAGAGGGAGACACAGAATCTGAATCAGGCTCCAGGCTCTGAGCTGTCAGCACAGCCTGACGTGGGGCTGGAACTCACAAACTGCAAGATCATGACCCGAGCTGAGTTGAACACTTAACCGACTGAGCCACCCAGGCGCCCCTGCATTATTTTTCAAGACTCAGTTACGAGAAGAAATAATTTTGGAGGCTGGTTTTAGTCCAAAGTTACAGGAAAGAATTAGGTTTATGTAAAGGGGAATCTCTCCTTTCTTGCCGCCTCTACCAGCCGTCAGGGCTGCAGACCCTGCTGTGCCGCCTCTGGTGACACCGCAGAGCCGCCCTTGCGGTTAAGACGTTGTTCCGCCCCGGGAGGTGGAGCAGGTGCGTGGCGGGGGTGCCGTGCGTGGGAGCAGGGAGCCCCCTTCACACCCTCGGTCTGTGTTTCCACGAACAGGTCTCAGTCCGGCACAGGCAAGACGGCCACCTTCAGCATCTCCGTCCTCCAGTGCTTGGATATTCAGGTAGCCCGCAGCGGCCCGGCCGCTTCCCCGCCCCCGCGCCCGCCGCGCTCCGAAGGGACGGCTGGGCAGCATGTCTGCCTGGTTGCGCCGACTCCGCTAATTTCTGAGAGCGTCTCAGCTGCACGCTAACAGGGAGCCCCCTAATCCTCTGTCACAAACTCCCTGCCCTTGAAACCGAGGTATCCATTAGTGGGCCTTCTTGTCTGCAAGCGGCAGTCCTGCCCATTAAGCCCGTGGTTGCTGGGCTCGCACTTGACCTCGCATCCGGGCTCGCTCACCTTCATCCGGAGTCAGCTGTGTGGCTGGCGTGAGCTAACGTTCCAAAGAGATCTGCGTCTGAACCGGTGCAGTCTGCCTTGGAAATGCTGAGGATTCTCTGTTCTCTGACATCATTTAACAGGTTCGTGAAACGCAGGCTTTGATCTTGGCTCCAACGAGAGAGTTAGCTGTCCAGATCCAGAAGGTGAGGCTGGGAGGGGCGACGCCATATTGGCCATGATTGCTTTCTAGTCTGGTGGTAAAGGCTGGCTGGGGATTGAACCTAATCCTGCGTATTGGTTCCCTCTCATTTTGTTTCCTGATTTCTAACGTTTGTTACGTGAATTCCTCATTTGTAGTAAATCACTTTAATTTTTATTTAAAAAAAAATTTTTTTTATGTTTTATTTATTTTTGAGAGAGAGACACAGCATGAGCATGGGAGGGTCAGAGAGAGAAGGAGACACAGAATCCGAAGCAGCTCCAGGCTCTGAGCTGTCAGCACAGAGCCCGACGCGGGGCTTGAACCCATGAACTGTGAGATCATGACCTGAGCTGAAGTTGGACACGTAACTGACTGAACCACTCAGGCATCCCAATATTAAGTCATCTTTAGCATCATTGCTGTGATTCTACTAGCTTTTTGCAGTTTTAGAATTGTGACTTTTTTAGCAAAAAATTTGTTTTACTTAAACAGTTTTTGTTTTTATACTTAAAATACCGTAAAGGCTTGATATACATTAAGGTGTTAGTATTAACGCTGGGTGGCCAAGAGTATAAATCTTATGTATTTCTGGAGTATTTTGTAATTGAAGTGGGTTGCTTTTCTACTAAGAAACCAGCAAAACCAATTTCATTTTGGCACAGAGAGTAGAAGGGGGAGAACGGGTCACCTTGTAGTCTACGGTGCAAAGAATAGAATAAATACTTCTCGGTGGTCGTCTTACTTTGGAGTAGAAATGACCTTCATCTTAGGGGAGCTGCGAGGTCTCTGACTTTGCACGAACGTGACCCTTGTTTGAATCCAGGGACTGCTTGCCCTGGGCGACTACATGAACGTCCAGTGCCACGCCTGCATCGGCGGCACCAACGTGGGCGAGGACATCAGGAAGCTGGACTACGGGCAGCACGTGGTCGCCGGCACCCCCGGGCGTGTCTTCGGTGAGCGCTTTTGTCTCTAAGAGTCTGTGACGAGCAGTGTTGTACACGGTGCTTAAACGGCCCGGGACGCGTAACAGAGTTTGCACGTGGGTGACGCGTAGGAGGTGGATAGCGGGTCCCTGAAATGCCATGAAAACCAGCCGGGATGGCCCTCTCCTCGTAGCCTGAGGTCTGATTACTTCTAACTGCGATTCCGTAGACATGATTCGGCGCAGAAGCCTGAGGACGCGCGCTATCAAGATGTTGGTTTTGGACGAGGCCGATGAGATGTTGAATAAAGGTACGAGTAATGGGCACGGTTCCTGCCGACATTTAACTCTGCGCTTCCACAGCACGAGGTGGGTGTGAGGAGCTAAGGCAGGCGTTGTCCAGGTGAGCTGAAGTGCCCAGCCCAGGTGCAGCCACCGGCGTAGAACTTGCGCCCTGTCCTTCCCGCCATGGGGGTGGGATGGCTGTGCCACCACTCCCCGCACGTCCCGGGCTGGCGTAGATGGGGAGGCCCGCGGTCGAGGTGGGGCACGTCGAGATGCCTGCTGTGCGTTGTGGGGGCCCGGCTGTGTCAGGGAGGCTGGGCTGTGGCCTCAAGGCATTGTGTTGTCTGGAGGTTCTGTGCGTTGCATAGGCTTTCACGTTCTTTTTCCAATTTAAGTCACTGTATTTATTTACGTATTTTTAAACGTTTACTTACCTATTTTGAGAGCAAGCGAGCGAGCAGGGGGAGGGGCAGAGAGGGGCCAGAATCCCAAGCAGGGTGCGTGTTGTCAGCAGAGTCCCGCTCAAATCCACAAATGGCGAGATCATGGCCTGAGCTGACACTCAGCCAGCAAAGCCACCTAGCCGCTTCCCGTTTTTAAAAAATTTTTAATATTTATTTTTGAGAGTGTGTGCTTGCAGGCAAGTGGGCGAGGGGTAGAGAGAGGGGGACAGAGGATCTGAAGTAGGCTCTGCACTGACAGCACAGAGCCCGATGTGGGGCTCGATCCCACAAACCATGAGATCATGACCTGAGCAGAAACCAAGAGTCAGACGCTCAATCAGCTGAGCCACCCGGGTACCCGAGGCTGATCTTTCTCCCAGTTATGTTTTTAAGGTAAATTTTCAGACTTGGCACGTACTTAGGATTTTCACGCATTTCTATCAAGATATATGGGGACAGATATGAGATGCCCCCTTGGGGATGGCGGCCGAGGTGTTAGGACGGGGACGTGGTAATCCGTCACGACAGGTACTCTGAGTCCAGGGCCCGTTAGAGCCCAGGCCTCCGCTGCCTGCACGCCCTCCCCTCCGTCCCTGCCTCCGCGCCGGGGGTCACCAGGTGAAGGAAGTGCTCTCTCCTGGCGGTAAGTGGTGGCGCAGCTGAGGTCCCTCCGCGGGGCTCCTGCTATCCGTGAGCTGTCCTTCTGCCCCGCCCCCCCACCCCCCCCTGCCGCCCAGAGGCCCTGCCTTCCAGGTGAGCACTCAGTACCACAGCGCCCTCGGGCTGCTCTCTTGGCCTTTGAGAAAGCGTCGCCTGCGGGCGGCTCCTTGCAGGCCCCTCGGGTGACCATTCTCACAGTGAGCTCTCTAGGCGGCGGCTGTGTGCTCTGGGGTTTGTTACAAGGGCAGGTCTTGGGCTCTGTCGTTTGGGGGGTCGTAGCCTCGCAGTCTCTTAAGGGGCTTTGGAGGCCGGGGATGCCAGCGTGGCATCTCACACATTCGTCTGCTGACCTCACCCTGCGTGGGCCACGGAGGCCATGGTGCTCGTCGCCCCTGGGCCAGGTCCCGCTGATTAGGGTGTGCTTGACCACGTGCACCCTGATGACCCCACGTATGCGGGAGATTTCTCCACCTGGGAGGTGGTTCTCTGCAAACCCAGATGCCTGCGTTCTCTTATGTGGCAGATCTGGACTCACGGGACACACATCTTCACAGCAGCCGCGCAGGGGTGGTGACCACCAGCAGGCGTCTGAGGAGGTGGATGGCCCAGGCCTGGGGCTTCCCTTGCTCCTAGCCTCTGGCACCCAGGCCTGTCAGGGTGGGGCCACGATCCCGAGACGGCCAAGAAGGGGGGGTGCGTGGACTTCCCGGCTCCGTGGAAGACATTCCTCGTGAAACCGGCCACCTCCCAGCCGCAACTCTGTGTCAAAGCATGCGGCCTTCACGTTCTCTGCTTCTCGTTCTTTCTCCCAGGTTTCAAAGAGCAGATCTACGACGTGTACAGGTACCTGCCCCCGGCCACACAGGTGGTGCTCATCAGCGCCACGCTGCCCCACGAGATCCTGGAGATGACCAACAAGTTCATGACCGACCCCATCCGCATCCTGGTGAAGCGGTAAGAGTGCCGCGCTTCTCCTGCCGCACGCACACGCCACGTGGCTTGCGTTTGGGTCATAAACCGTGAAAGTTTTTTTTATATTCTCTTTTCGAAAGCCAGCTTTGGGGCATCCAGCTGGCTCAGTTAGTGGAGCATGTGACTCTTGATCTCGGGTTGTGAGTTTGAGCCCCATGTTGGGTGTAGAGATGCTTAACAACCAAATCTGGAAAAAAGAAAAGCCAGCTCTTATACATGCCCTCTCCCTTGGCTCAGCAATTCCAACAGCTGATGGTATTTGTCCATTGTTCTGCAGGAGTAAAACGTGTAATACGAGGTGTGCCAGTGGCTGAAGGCCCAGGCTGCTGAGGCCTGTGCGGGAGGGGTGTTGACCCCCCGGGAGGGGCAGAGCTGCTGTGGGCCGAACCGGTGCCGGGAACGGTGTGAGGCTTGTGCGTGCCTTTAAATCTTGGTGGAAGAATGAGTTCCTAGGACCTGCCTTTGTTTCCAGTGATGAACTGACCCTCGAAGGCATCAAGCAGTTTTTTGTGGCAGTGGAAAGGGAAGAGTGGAAATTCGACACCCTGTGTGACCTCTACGACACGCTGACCATCACTCAGGCTGTCATCTTCTGCAACACCAAACGGAAGGTACGCAGCCACCTTGGCTCTTGCGTAGCCTTTTTTAAAAAAAATTGGTTTTGGGGCGCCTGGGTGGCTCAGTTGGTTGAGCGTCCGGCTTCAGCTCAGGTCATGATCTCATGGTTTGTGGGTTCCAGCCCCGCATCAGGTTCTGTGCTGACAGCTCAGAGCCTGGAGCCTGTTTCAGATTCTGTATCTCCCTCTCTTTCTGACCTTTTCCTGCTCACTCTGTCTCTCTCTCAAAAAGAAAACATTAAAAAAAAAGTTTTTTTTATTTGTTTTTAACATTTTATTTACTTTTGAGAGAGGGACAGCACAAGCGGGGAGGGGCAGAGAGAGGGAGACACAGAATCTGAAGCAGCTGCAGGCTCCGCAAGCTGTCAGCACAGAGCCCGACGTGGGGCTTGAATCCATTGGGAGGTCATGATCTGAGCTGAAGTCGGAGGCTCATCCACCTGAGTCCCCCGGGCACCCCAGCTCTGCACTATCCTTACGGCAAAAACTGAAGATTGGTTCTCTTTGGAACCCAGGCAAGACGTTGCCTCTGGTGGCTCAGAAGGGGATGGGTGGGCGTGGCCAGTGAACCTGCACGGAGGTGTTCGTGCTGGTCCCAGGCCGGAAGGCACAGGTGTCGTGGGTTTAGCTGGGCCCGGGCCTGTGGTTTCCTAGGCTCCTAAGTGACGCTCTCCTGCAGGCGACGGGACAGCCCAGGAGTCGGTCACCTTGCAGAGATTTGAATTTCAGATATGAAGTGAGAGGTGGCCTTTTTTTGTCCTTGAGACACTTACAGGGAACCAGGAAGAGGAGTCTGCCCCAATGTGCTAGGCAAGCCCGTGTCCTACGCGTTTAGGAAAGATTCAGCTGAGGGTTTTTTCCCAGAGGTTTATTTTGAGAGAGACCCGGGAGCAGATGGGGGAGGGGTGGGGAGAGGGGGACAGAGGCTCCCAAGCAGGCTCCGAGCTCTTGGCACAGAGCCTGTCGCAGGGCTCAGCTCAAACGAACGCATGGGATTGTGACCTAAGCCACGGCGCCCCGTGATTGATCTGCGTGGCGGGGGCCCCAGAGGTGCTGCCGATGGCCCTGCAGACTGAAGCGGGGCCCCCACGCCTTCCGGCTTGGTTTCTGAGCTGACGTGGTGTCTGCTGATTTGACGTGCAGGTCGACTGGCTGACAGAGAAGATGAGGGAAGCCAACTTCACGGTCTCGTCCATGCATGGGGACATGCCACAGAAGGAGCGCGAGTCCATCATGAAGGAGTTCCGCTCCGGCGCCAGGTGGGTCGGCTGCCCTGCCCGCATGCGGCCCAGCCCCTGCCCTCCAGGGTTGGGGGGCTGCTGGGGGGAGCGTGACCGCCTCTGTGGGGCGGGTTGGGGTCTTCACTGCTGGTCATCCCTCAGTGGTGGGGTTGTAGTTGTGCTCGGAGGGCCTGCGGCTTTGTCCTGTAACGTGTGTCTGGTTTTGCTTGGCACACGCTCACTTCTGCGCATGCGTGCGGGCCGAGCGCCGTGGTCGCCGTGCCCCGGAGGCTTGGCTGCTGGCTGTGTCTCGGACCCTCCGCACATTTCCCTTGGCTTGTCTTCGCCGTCTCGGCATCGAGGGCGCTGTGGGCGCAGCTCTAAGGTCCCGCCTGCCCTGCTGTGTCTGGGGGCCGTGTGGCCGGTGCGGGGCTGTCGCGTTCCCGCCGGGCCACCACGCGTCCCTCTGTCTGCAGTCCTGCGGGAGGCCCGCACAGCCTCCTGGAGGGTGGGTGTCCCCACCGGGTCCCCTCACTTGCCCACCCCCGTGCGCCCCATAAGCTGCAGCACACAGCTCGCAGTGGCTCCTGGTTTGCTTCTTTGCCTGATGCTGATCGCGGTCTCGCAATCAGAGTGGTTTGGGCCATGTTGTTTAGTGGCGACGCTGCCATGTGCGCTTTTGAATTAATATCTCTTCCATGTATTTTATCTCTCGTTCTTTTTATTATTTCTTTTTAAAAAGTTTAATTTGAGAGAGAGCATGCATACATGCAGGGGTGGGGCAGAGGGAGAGGGAGGGAGGGAGGGAATCTTAGGCAGGCTTCATGCTCGGGGCAGATCCTGACGTGGGGCTTCCATGAGGTCATGAACCTGCGCGGAACTCGAGTGTCGGACGCTTAGCTGAGCCCCCCCTCCCCCCCCCGGCGCCCTGATTTGGGATTTCTCATCCTCGTTCCTTTGCCCCAGTTCCTGTTTTGGAATCGTCTGTGCTTTGTTACTTAGCCTCCCAGGACGTCCAGCGCTGTGTCTGCGTCTTCCCCGCCCGCCCGGACGCGGGCCGTCGTCCCTGCCCCGCACAGACCTCAGAGACTTCAGTGCCCCCTGCACTTCGGGGTGGTGGCCACGGGACTTACGATATTACAAACTCCGCAAGACGTCTTTGCTTTATGTGGTAGAATTTATGCACATCCAGACACGTTCTTCCCATCTTGTTATTCTCCTGCCTGGGAAGTTTCCTTCTCCTTGAAGAACGTCTTTTCGTGTTTGGTTTGGGGACAGGGTGTGTGCTTCACCTCGGAGTGTTTCCTCCCCTCTCTCGAAGGAGGTCTGCGCTGACATGGAATTCTGGGAAGCTCCCCGGGTCTCCCTGCCCCTCCCCGTGTGGCCTCAGCAGGGTCTGTGCCGATGGGTCTCCGCGTGGCTCCCGTCTTTCCTCCCGTTGGGCAGGCGTCCGGCTCTCCCCCCCCGCCCTCCCCCGGGTGGCTGGGCTCCCGCTCTCCCTCTCCTGCCTCTGCGGCTGTGGCTGCAGGTGACTGTGTGGCAGCGACACCTCCCGGTCTGGTTTTCAACTCCTTTCTCCCGTGTTGCTCTCCCTTGATTGGAATGCTTCTAGACCAGCGATATGTAGAGGCCGGGCCGCATCGGAGGTTTTCTGGTACCAGCGTTGAAACATAAAAAGGAAATGCAATGTTGATTTTAAATACGCTATTTTACTCAATGTTATTTCAGCATTTTTAGTATGTAATTAGCATTAAAAATACTAATTAAGGTTTATTTGGGGTTTTTTATACTAAGCATTGAAAACCCCATGTGTATTTTACACTTTAAAGAGCGTCTCGTTCTGAGCCAGCCCCACCGCACGAGCTCGGCGGGCCGGCGGGCTGGCAGCCTCCGTGTTGGACGTGGCGGCCCGTGGTGTGTCCCACCCTGTCCTGGCTGCAGGACACGGCTGTGAGGCGCGTTTCAGTTTGATCGCACTGTAAACCCGCACCAGGGCCCTGGGGCCGCCAGCCCGCACTCCTCCAGGCGGAGGGAAGGTGTCTTTCCCAGGTGTTGATACGGGGTAGCTTTATGTAGTTAAACGTGTGCTGTGGAAGGTACCGGAATGCTCTGTCTCGGTGCGCGTGAACGGGTCTCTGGTGCCGTCCCGGATGCCGCATGTGTGCTGGGGGATGTGGGGGCCAGCGTGGGGGTGACCAGATGCCTTTCCGACTCGTAGCCAGTCTTAAACTTCCGTGACTGATGCGATGGCCTCAAGTCCCTTCTGTCTTTGCAGCCGCGTGCTCATCTCCACAGACGTCTGGGCCAGGGGCTTGGACGTCCCTCAGGTGTCCCTCATCATTAACTACGACCTGCCCAATAACAGAGAGCTGTACATACACAGGTAGGGCGAGCGCCGGGGGCCTGCTGGCGGGTGTCCTGCCCCTCCCTTGCTGCCGGTACTGAAGGGGTTTTGCTCTGTTCTCAAAGAATCGGGCGCTCAGGCCGCTACGGCCGGAAGGGGGTGGCCATCAACTTTGTGAAGAATGACGACATCCGTATCCTGAGAGACATCGAGCAGTACTACTCCACCCAGATCGACGAGATGCCCATGAACGGTGAGCCCCCCCCACCCCGTCTTGTGCGTGAGAATCCATCGCGAGCCTCGTGCTCCGCTTATGTTTTCATCCCGCTTGTATCCGTCCTTCACACGTGCCTTTCTCTCTCTCAGTGGCCGACCTGATCTGAGGAACCCGCCGCGCTGACCAGCTGATGCCCGCCCGCCCTGTGCTCCCTGGGAAGTGCTGGGGGGCGGTTTCCGGGTGACAGGGTTTGTGTGAGCTCGGCCGCAGTCCCCACGACGGGCCACTTTTCTTACCCATGTGTAAATAATGCTTGGAGTTTTTTTCATTAAATGTTTAAAACTTTTCCCATAAACTCTAATTTATGTGTCTTTTTAAAATAGTCACTTGTTAAGCAATCACAACGCCCAGCATGGGGCTTGAATTCACGACCCCGAGATCGAGAGTCGTACCACCAGCCCCCACCCCACCCCGACAGCCAGCCAGTCCCCTCTGGCCCGAGTGTCTTAGGAGGCGCCATCTTGGGCAACAGGTAGGGTCACCTGTTGGGTCACAAGTGGGGACCTGCTTGCGGTCCTGCTGTTGGTGAACGGAGGTGGGAACACTGCCGCCTCTGCGGACCTCCCCAGGCTGGCCTGGGTGGTCGCAGCCCCACGTGCGAGGTCGTGGGGAGCCTGACCGTTTCTAAACTTCGTCCCGCGATTCTGGCCCCAGGCATCATGGTCGTCCGGCACGTGCGAGAAACGTCCCGATGAGCTCCCGTCCTGGAGCGCCGGCACAGGGTCAGGGGCAGCATGGGCAGGGCGCTTCCGCGGCCCCACAGCCCCGGCCACGTGCGGCCACACCCCGTCTCCGGCCAGGAGGCACCGGGAGGGAGGGGCTTCGGCAGAAGGGACGGTGAATACTTGTCTTCAGCTTGGCCTCGGGTCTGCAGCAGGGGAGGAGGGACGAGCGTGGGGCCTGGGCAGGAATCGTCCGCCGTCGTCGTTCTGGCTTAACAAGCACCGTGTTCTGGTGGAGGAGGGAGGGGAGCACGCAGGGCGTCGTCCGTGACTCGAGGGAGACAGCAGATGCCGTCTAGGAATGAGCAGTTAGCAAAGCGCAGACGGCCCCGAAAACACAGCTTCGCGGGCGGTTCAGGTGTGCCGTGTCACCCGGGAAGATGTGATAACGGCCCCGAGCGTTGCAGGGGTGTGCGAGTATTTACGTTGGTGGTCCTGGTGGGAGAGCAGCCTGGCCCTGATCAGCGGGAGCAATTAAAATGTTGCTTCTCTCTGAGGGAGTAGTTCTGCAGTAGGCAGTAGCGCGGAACGCACACTGCACAAGTGCATGCACCACAGCGTACGGCAGCCCTGGGGGGTGGGGGTGGGGGCGTCGGGAGGGCCGCTGGGGCACTGGTGTCACGGCCCACGTGGGTTTCGCTGTGCCCCTTGGCAACTGAACATTGAGAGAAGCAAGGGGGCGGGTGTGCCGGGCTGGACCGAGTGACCAAAGCCATTCAACAGCCAATATTGGATGTTCAAATATTCAGCCGCTGGTTTTAGCTGTTAGTAGCGGAAAAGTGGAAGTGACCCAAATACCCATCAACCGGGAAGTGCGGTAAGTGTGCGTGACGAGTATTATCCCAGAGGGGTGGGTGCCACTGCCCGCTACGGAGCGGGGGCCTCGGACATGCTTGCCGAGGGCCACGTACTGTGTGATTCCACTTCGTGAAACGTCCCGGACAGTGGCGTCAGGCGGTGCGCAGGTGGCGGTTTTCCTGACTGGGGCGTGCGGGCTCTGGGCCAGGTTTCTCGGGGGGATGAAAATGCTGAGGGGCTGGATCGTGGTAATGGCTGCACAGCTGTGGGCCTAGGGGGCGTCACTGAGGGGTCACTTGAAGAGGTGACTCATATGGGAGCTTTGTCTCCGAAGTCGGGGGGTGTCCACAGCCTTTTCCAGAATTAAACGGCATGAGCAAGGGGAGAGTAGTAAAGTCCCCAGTTAAAAGACGGGCAGACTGGGTCATAGAACAGGACACAGCTACACACACTTAGAAGAAATCAAAGCGGGGTTGGGGGGGGAGCTGGGGAGACCTATCATGGGACACTCTGACCACAGAGAAGCAGGGGCAAAGAGGCCCATCTTCCACAGGACGCCTGGAAGGTAGCTCATCAGAAACCCGGGACAGTCCAGTGTCCATGCACCCAGAGGAGCTTCAAACTGTGGCAACAACTGGTAGAGCTGCGGAAAAGACTGGATGAATCCGGTTCTGGCCACTTTCAGCATCCTGGTTAGGATAAAGGCCACACATCCTCCCCACGTACAGTCAGCGTCAGAACGTGGCCCTGGCCAGCACAGCCAGGGAACGAGAGGGATAGAAGGCATCTGAAAGGAAGTCTGTGCACAGATGACCTGATCCTTTGCGTCAAAAATTGTAAGGACTCTGCAACAGCTACTGGAGCTAATAATTGAGAAAACACGGCCGTATGTACACAAGGTCAGGATTCAGAGCTCGCTCATGTTTCCGGAGTCTAGCACTGGACACTTGGAAAGGGAAATTTAAGCGCTGTTTGCAGTAGCACCAAGTAGATGAAATACTGGGGATACACTTAACACCTCTGACATCTCTGCCCCAAAAGCCACAAAGCGCTGCTATGGAAAATGTCCATCGACGTCAGCGAGAGGCACTGTTGTAACGGCCTAGAGGGGGCAGGTCCGCTCAGGTGTCTGTTCTCCCCACGTTCCACAGATCCAGTGCAGCCCCAGTCAAAATACCAAGAGACTTTGGCAAAAATTGTCAAGCTGATTCCGAGGGGCGCCTGGGGGGCTCCGTTGGTTGAGCACCCAGCTTCGGCTCAGGTCATGAACCCACGGTTCATGAGTTCGAACCCTGTGTCAGGCTCTGTGCTGACAGCTCAGAGCCTGGGGCCTGCTTTGAGTTCTGTCTCTGCCTTTCTCTGCTACTCCCCTGCTCGCGCTCTCTCCCTCAAAATTAAACATAAGAATTTTTTTAATAAATAAAATCAATACGGAGATATGAAGGACCCAGCATAGCCAGGACATCTGAAAACGTGAACGAAGCGGGATTCCTGCCTGACCCCCAGGAACACTGCAAAGTTACGACTCGGCAGTGAAGTGTGGGCATAAAGACAGACCCCTCGGATCCCTGGGACGTGGTACAAAGTCTAGAGATAGACCACAGGCTTATGGTGAGGGGGTTTCAGCAGAGGTACTGAGGCAGTGGGGCGGGTAAAGGATGGTACTTTTAGCAAACGGTGCCCGGTTGGTAAGCCATATGCAAAAAAGAAAAACCCTCAATTGTTACTAAGTACCATGAACAAAAAGTAGCTTGAGATGGAAGACCTAAAGCTACAGAACTTCTGGAAGAGAGCAGGAGATAAGTCTTAGTGACCTTGAGTTTGGCAAAGATTTTTTTTTTTTAATTTTTTTTTTAATGCTTTTTATTTATTTCTAGGAGAGAGAGACAGCGTGAGCAGGGGAGGGTCAGAGAGAGAGGGAGACACAGACGGAAACAGGCTCCAGGCTCCGAGCTGGCAGTCAGCACAGAGCCCGACGCGGGGCTCGAACCCACGAACCGCGAGATCATGATCTGAGCGAAAGTCGGACGCTTAACCGACTAAGCTACCCGGGCGCCCCAAGGCAAAGATTTTTTTTAATAGGACGTAAGAAATCCAAATCAGACTCAAAATTAAAACCTTTTACTTCTCACTAAACATTGTTAGGAAAGTAAAAAGGCAAACCACAGACTGGGAGAAAGAATTTCCAAGCCTATACCTGATGGAGGACTTAACTGGAACACGTGGGGAGCTTTTAAGCAGTAGGTGGAAGAATGGTCCCCCAGAGAGGCTTGGGTCTTGCTCCCGGGAGCTCGTGACTGCATCACATTTTACGGCAAGAGGGTCTTTATTGATGGAATTGAAGAGTTTGCGACCAGAGCATCCTGGGTTACCCAGGTGGACCCACACGAGCTTTGAAAAGTCAAGAATGTTCTCGGCTTTTTGATGGGCTCAGCCCGCCATCGCTGGACTTGAAAGCGCCATCCCCATGACGATCAGTCCCCAGAAGCTGCGAGGGAGGTGTGGCGCACGCTGGAGCGATAGACCTGCTGCCTGCGAACCCTGCGCCGAGCTGGCCGACCACCTGCCTGAGGAAACTGGTCCCCCCCCGGAGCCTCCGGGAAGGAAGCAGCGGCTGCCACTCGACTGTGGCCCCATGGGAGCGGTGTCACCCCTGCCTGCCAGCACCGTGACAAAATAAACGTGTTATTTTAAGCCACTGTAGTATCTGTCACATAGCAACAGAAGAACTATAATACACGAAAACGATATTCCAATAATAGAAGACCAGTGCTGCAAGGTAAAGGCAACAGATTTGAACACCTGCTTCCCTGAAGAAGATTCACCAGTGACAGACCTAAGTCTGTGAAAAGATGCTCGGTGTCCTTGGTCTTTAGGGGCATGTGCTTCGAACCACGAGCGCCTCTCACCAGAACGGCCGAGGGCGAGCAGACCGGCCGTCGCAGGGGCGGGTGAGGACCTGGGGCAGCCCCCTCCCTGCTGGCGGGAATACAAACCTGTGCGAGCACCTGGAGAGCAGCTTGGTGGCTTCGGGGACATCACACACCACCCCGTATGGCCTGACTGTGTCGCCCCAGTACGCGCTCAGGAGACATGAGGGCCTGTCCATTCAAGGACTGGTCCGTGATGGCTCATCGAGGCCTGTTCATCACAGCCCAAACTCATGGACGGCCCGAGGCCACTAAACCAACCGTGGCACATCCATGTGATGGGGAGTCCTTGGCAGTGATGCCGACAGGGCGCTGAGATACACGCGGGTAGGGCTCCCAGTCCGGCTGATACTAGCGGGACAACGCATTCCTGCTGGATGGTTCTGCTTCTGTGAGCTTCTGGAAAACAAGCTGCCACGCACAAGCAGACCCGCGGTGGCCTGGGGTGGGGCGTGGGGGCACATGTCCGCCCACGAGCCTCCGATGCCAGGCCCGGGGTCCCACTGAGGGTGGAGTGGCCGCCTCCAAGTCAGGGCCCCGGGACACATACCCCCGCCGTGAACCCCAGAAGGACCAGCAGAAGCATGATTGCAACACCCCTTTTATTAAACATAATTGCACTTCAGAGCGAGGGTTTCCCGGGGTCCTGCGAATTCTCCAGAGGCCCCTGTGGCCACGCTCATCAGGCCGGCGGGCACCCCCCCACTACCGGGGCGCAGCTGCCCAGACAGCAGTCCTCTCATCTGGACGTGGCAGCCACACGGCCACCCCTGGTGTGACCTCAGGCACGGGGACGGCGTCCCCACCCAGAGCCTTCCTCTGCGGTCCCAGGCAGGCCGCGGGTGGGAGGTAGACCTTCCGGGAGAGAACCGCAAACCCAGGGCACACGGGCCCAGGAGGTAGACACGCAGGCAGATCTGGGTGTTGGAGGGGAGTCCGCGCCGTGAGCCGTGGGCCAAGGGCTTCCAACCCTGAACCCCCCAACACGCATCCCGACAGCACGGATGCTGGGGTCGCCGCCCCGGCCGTCTCTCGGCGGAAGGACCAGCGCGCCACGGCCCCAGTTAGGACCAGCTGATGAGAAAGCGTTCTCCCATCGCCAGCGACACAGGGACGTCCAGGGTCTGCAGGAGGAGGCAAAGGAACATGTGACCACCAGACGGCTGTCCACAGAGGGGAGACCCCGAGTGCGCAGCAGACGGGAGCCTGGGCGGGTGGTGTCCCGGCCCCGGGAGGCCTCCTGCTCTGCTCCTCCCTGGCTGAGTCCGCCTCGCACGCTGGCTGCCGTTTCGGCGCGGCCCGCAAGGCACCGTCAGTGTAGACACGGGCAGAGGACCCAAGGTGCAAGGGGGCCCATCCTTCCCCGGAGACCAAGTTCCCTTCGTCCTTATACAGCCTGGCCACTGGCACCGGGTCCCTGGGGCCCTGGGTGCCTCCCCGGCCCCTGCCGCCCTTGGGGACGAGCCCTCTGGCCCCTTGTGAGGGGCTCTTGCCTTCGAGTCAGGGCTGTAGGTGAAGTTGGAGACAGGCACGCCGTTGGAGAGGACCTGCTTGGGGGCGGCGGCCACCCCCAGGACGATGACCTTCCTCAGCTGCAGGCTGGCTCCCTCGCCAGCCACATGCACCAGCTCGTTTGCAATGGTGTTCTGGCCAAGGGGGGAGGTGGGAACAGTCAGCAGACGGCCCGGGGAGACCTGCGGGCTGGGGCCCTGCTCCCTCCCCTCCCTGGGACAGGGACAGGTGACCCCGGGGACCCCCCAGCTCGGGCGGGTCCCGACACTCACATTCTTGGCCAGGAAGACGACCTGCGTGTAGGCCCCGTGCTCCAGTGTCCCCAGGCTCTCCCCATCGTCCCAGAAGAGCTCTCCTCGGGCCTCCCCGCTCGCAGGCAGGGCCGCGACCAGGGCCATGGGCTGCTTTCGGGACTCCGTGGTTGTGAGGCCAGGGCCCTGGAAAAGCGGGTGGCACACGTCACCATCTCCAGCCTGGCAGAGGCCTCCGGACGGGGACAGGAAGGGCGCTGGGCTGCAGGAGCCCAAGACCCTAAGGACAGCCTGCGCCAAGCGGCTTGGACGGCCTGGCGCGCACCGCGGCCTGGCGGACACCCGCGTGTGCAGAGCAGCAGGCGCCCCTCCGCCCGGCACGGCTGCGGTCAGTGACGCGCCCTGAGCGTCCCTTCCGGGTCCGGCTCATCCTCAACCCTCATGCGCCGCTGTCTCTGCCTGGGGCCTTGGGGACCGGCCCTCCCCCGGACGCAGGCGGAGCTGGAGGGGGGAGGGGGTCTGTGGGGGGAGGGGGACTCAGGTGGCCGCCGCGTACCTGCAGGGGGATGATGTGCCCGGCCCGGAGGTGGAGGTTGATGGTGTCCAGTGGCGCCGGCAGCGTCACCCACTGCCCCTTGCTGTGGATGGCAGGCATGACGGGGGCAGGCGGCGGGAGACTGCGGAGGGTCTCCGCTGGCCCCTGGAGGGAGGCGTCACGTCACCAGCAGTCCGGGTGGTGCCTAAGCCCCTGTGCTGTCCCTGGAGGCCCCGCGGGCCCAGCGCAGACAAGACCGTGGGGCAGAGGCCTGGCCCCAGGAGCACGACTCTGGGAGGACTGGAGTCCCAAGAACTATCCACCTGGGCCTCAGTTTCCTCGTCGGGAAAATGGGTCACTGCAAGGACTGGGTGGGAAGATGCACGCGGAGCCCCAGGCAAGGGCCACAGGCATGCTCCCCGCTCCACATGGCCACGCCCGCGGGGCAGGAGGGGCAGCCGCTGTGAGGGCCCCAGGACTCACCGTCTGCAGGCCGTACCACGTGCCAGTGGGGAAGTAGCCGGTCACCTCGACCTTCCCAGCCTCGAGCACCGGGGTGATGAGTAGAGCCGCCCCCCACAGGAGCTGCCGGTCCACGGCCCAGGTGCCGGGGTCCTCGGGGAACCTTCAGACAGGAGGGGTGGGCGCATGGGCCTGGTGGCCTCCGAGGATGGGGTGCTCAAGGGGCCCTCGGGGACAGCCAGGGAGCCGGGTCCAGCTCGGCACTCCGTGGGGTCGGGGGGTGGCGAGTAACCCTGTCCCCTGCCCGCCATTCTGGCAAACCGTTCCCAATCCGTGAATACTGGTCTTACCACCTGCTCTGAGTATCTTATGTGAGTTTTACGTGGGAAGTGGCACCTCGTCTGCTCAGTTCGCCTTTGCGCTTCCGCAGTGCGGGACGCTAGCACGTTCTCCGTTTTGTCCACAGAGCACTGCCTGTTTTCCCCAGATGTTAAGCCCTCCCCTCCTCGCCTTTTGCTTTTGATGCTTACAGGGCCCTCTCCTGCCAGGGCATCGAGAAGCATTCGCTTCTGTTTTCCTGTGGAATTTTCTATGGCTTCATTTTTGACATTTCAAGTGTGTGACCCATCTGAAATTTACATTTGTAGTGTGAGGGGGAAAAGCCGACTTTTCCAAATAGGGAACGGAGTTTTACTACCTGGGGCTCCTTTAACCCACTGACCACAGGTGACATTTAATGAACTGCATGGCACCTTTTTACATATCGGAGTCCTGCTGGGGGATATCACTTGGGTCCCTTTCGTCCAGTCAGGATGGTTTTCTACCTTGTTGCCACCCGGTAGGCCTCGTCTGGACTTGGGGTTCCTCAGCCCGGAAGGCCCCCGGCCCTGAGCTGCTCTCTCATGGGGGTTGGGGGACGCGGGCGTGCAAAGGGCCCCCAGCAGGGAGGTCCCGGAACGCCCCTGCGGCAGGGCGGGGCTGCCCTGGGCCCTCACCCCTGCCGAGGGCACTCACTCCAGGAAGAGGGGCCGGGCCACGGTCTCGCCCCCCACGTGGGCCCGGTGGAACAGCGTATACAGGTGTGGCAGCAGCATGTAGCGCAGGGCGAGGGCCTTCCTCATGGCTCGCTGCGCCGTCTCGCTGAACCTGTACGGCTCCTGAGGCTGCAGAGGGGACGCGAGAGCACCTGGCTCTGGGGCCGCGAGGTCCCCGCCCGCCCTCCCCCTGCGGCGGGAGACCCGGCGTTGCTGGCACTGTCAGTGGCGCTGCGTCCCCAGCGGGACCCCCGGGGGCAGACGCCCCGCTCCCTCGCCCGCCCCGGCCCCTACCAGGCTGTTGAGGTCGTTGTGGTTCCGCATGAACGGGTAGAAGGCCCCCAGCTGGGTCCAGCGCACACACAGCTCCTCTGACGCGTTGCCCTGGAAGCCACACACATCGGCCCCGACCAGCGGCACCCCCAGCAGGTTGAAGAGCAGGATTTCTGGGAGGGGAGGGTCAGGCTGGGGCTCACGCTGCCGGAGCAGGTCGGGTTCAGGGCCGTGGAGCCCCGCCGACATCCTGCCCACCGGCCCCCACCTGGTGGTCAGTACCGCGCTGGCCCTGGGGTCTCCCACCCGTGGTCACAAGTGCCTTGCGGTCTGCTTCCTGACGCCTGGGGTCACCCAGCACAGCAGCTCCTTAGGGTTGGACTGCGTCCCCCTGCCTCGCAGGTGTGTGGGAGTCCTGTGCCTGCGGGGCTCAGTCAGTCAAGGGTTCGACTTCAGCTTGAGTCATGACCTTGCGGTTGGTGAGTTCAAGGCCCCCGTCGGGCTCTGTGCTGACAGCTCGGAGCCTGGAGCTGCTTCGGATTCTGTGTCTCCCTCCCTCTCTGCCCCTCCCCTGAGCGCTCTCTCTCTCTCTCTCTCCCTCTCAAAAATAAATAAACATTAAAAGAGAAAAAGGTACGTGGGAGTCCTAATCCTCTGTATCTGTACTTGACGTGACCTTATTTGGAAAGAGGGTCTCTGCAGGGGCACCCTCTTCATCCGACTTCAGTTCAGATGACCTGAGCTGAGATCATGACGGATCTCACAGTCCAGGAGTTCGAGCCCTGCGTCGGGCTCTGTGCTGACAGCTCGGAGCCTGGAGCTGCTTTGGATTCTGTCTCCCTCCCTCTCTGCCCCTCCCCTGCTCACACTGTCTCTCTCTCAAAAATAAAATAAAAACATTTAAAAAAAAAAAAGAGTCTCTGCAGATATGGTTAAGGTGAGGTCATAGAGAGGGTCCGGATCCAGCGGGCCTGGTGCCCGTGTACGAGGAGAGCCCAGGTGTGACGACAGACACGGGGGACAAGACCGGGGGAAGACACAGGCAGAGACCAGTGACGCAGCCCCAAGCCAAGGGCGCCCAGGACAGCGGGCGACTCCGTAACTGGGGGAGCGGGCAAGGTGACCCCCCGGGGATCCCAGCACAGCCCTTCCGACACGACCATTCAGACCGCCAGCCTCCAGGACCGCTGCCTTCCGCACCCATGTGGGAACTGTGCTCCGGGGGCCCCAGTGAGCCCCCGTGGCTGCTGAAGCCTCGGGTGGGCTCCCGGCCACGTCGGCCAGTGTCCACCCCACCTCTGCTCAGCAGGGCCAGACCACGCTGGGCCGGCCCCTCTCCTCGGTGTCTCCTCGGCAGCCAGGACCCCGCCTAGGGCCGTGGGGGACACCTGTCTGGGCTGCAGCAGGTTCAGGGGCCTGCATGACCTCTGCTTGTCATGATCAGTGCACACCGAGACCCCAGCCCACGGGTCGGCCAGGGACCTGGCACCCGAGGGGGCTTCAGAGGCCAGCCTGCAGGACTGGCGGCCATGCGTGCCCCTGGGTGAGGTCAGAACCTGTGGCACCTGTGGGCAGAGAGCGGCTTCTGGAAAGAGTGGATTCCTCCCCAAGTGCTCGCCCGCCAGCGCTTGCCCACGGCCCGAGGGTCTGCACACGCACACCCCACCACCAGCACCGATACGACTGCCGGGAAGCTTGCAGGCCGGGGGATGGTGTCGGATCCCCTCAGCTGCCCAGCGGTGACGCTGGGAGGTCACCCCGACCCCTTCCCCAGGGCTCCTAAGCCATGTCTGGGCCTAACGCGCGTCAGCAGCATCAGAGCCCTTGAGAACTCAAATCAGCGTGCCTCTCTGCAGGTGGGGTAGATGGTGCCTGCAGGCTGGGCTCACACAGGACATGGTCACGGGAGGGGACACCACGGGAGAACAGAATCTGCTTTGCAGGCAGCCGCTGGGGGGAATCGGAGATGGGGACCCTTGGGAAGCCCATCACCGCCCACCAGCATGGCACAGGGCCACAGGCGCGCGACTCACACAGGCACACGACCCCGCACAGGTGCACCGACCCCGCACAGGTGCGCCTCATGCCCCACATGAGTCAACAGCGGGTTCCCACGGTGTCTAGTAGCATCGCCCTGAGCTGAGCCGAGCCCAGTGCTCAGGCCTGGGCCCTCGCCCCCTCTGCGCAGCCCCCCGACAGGCTCTCACCTGGCACAGAGTATGAGAGCTGCTCCCAGCTGCTCCACACGTCCCCTGTCCAGTGGCCGGCGTATCGGCCATGGCCCGCGAAGGTTGAGCGGGAGATCACAAAGGGGCGTAGCCCCCGCGCCTTGACCAGGGCCCTGGGTGGGCAGAGGGACAGGGCAGTGGCCCAGCGCCTGGCGGACACAGGCGCGAGAGCAGGCAGCGGCAAGGGCCGGGGCGAGGAGGGCGGGGAGGCTCCGCCCCAGCCACCAGACCACCCAGGATGATGAGCCGTGTCACAGGGAGGAGGACGGCTGTCCCTCCAGGCTCCCCTGGGAGTCTGTGTGGTCACCGCTGGCCTGTCCTCTGACGCCCAGCGAAGCCCCCGCCCTGTGCGGCGCTGGCCCCTCACCTATAAGAGGCAAGGGCCTCTGTCAGGCCGTAAAGGTTGTGCAGGTTGTAGTGCGTGGACAGGAACTGGTGGCTGGAGGCGCAGATGGTGGCTGCACGCAGGGTCCCGCCAACCACCCCTGCAAGAGAAGGAGGCTGTTCCCATCTGTGGCCGCCTGGCGCCCCCCACGCCCAGCCAGGGGCCCCCCTGGAACGCGGGGTGAGTCCCCGTACTGTCTCCACTTTCCCAAGGGCGGGAACAAGGCCTTGCTGAGGCCGGCAGACCCCAGACTGCACACCCACCTGCCTCAGTCCTTCCCTGATCCTGCGCTTAACGCCGAAATGCCTTCCCTCTGGAGGCCACGCCCCCACGGCAGGTGCCCCCCATCCACGTGGCCTGGCTGGTGTCCCCCAACCCGGACCTTCCTCATGGAGTCGCCCTGCCCTTTCCTGGGTGCCTGTGCCCATTGGCTCTTCAGAAGGGACAGCCCTGAGTCCCCAAAGCAGAGAAAGAAAAGCCGGGATCTGAGCCTTAAATCCAGAGGCGGCAGGTGCCAGGGGGCTGGTGGCGGGGGGGTGGGGGGGAGAGCTCACCCGGCACATAGGGCGGGTTCTCCAGGTCACTGTCGGGGCAGCCATACACAGAGCCCCTGACGAAGTTGGAGGGCTCGTTCATGTCCTGCAAGAGAGGCCCCGGTAGTGGGTGCCCTGCCCTGGGCCGAGGCCGGGGCTGGACCCACCACCCACAGGGCACTTACAATCCACATGCCGTCGAAGGGCACCTGGGCGTGGAACTCAGCCACCATGTCCTGCCACCAGTCAAGGGCCTCGGGGCTGGTGAAGTCGGGGAAGGCGGTAAATCCAGGCCACACCTGGAGGAAAGGCCAGAGGGGAGACCAGGCCCCACAGGGTTCCCGCCTCACTCACCTTCCTGGGGGTGACGGGCTGCGGAGGGGAGGGTCATTGGTGGCAGGGGCCTGAGACCTCCCCTTCAGACAAAGGCCCCTGAAGGGAGTCTGGAGCGACTGTGCTCCCCAGCCTCCCTGCAGCCGGGGGCCCCTTCCTGTGGGTTCCGGGCACACCCCGGGGCTAGAAGTTCAGGACTCTGCCGGGTGCCCCGTAGAAAGGCTGGGAAGCCCTGGGGGGCCTGGAGGACAAGGAGGGCCTGAGGCCTTGCCAAGGGTCCAGAGCCTGTGCTTGAGCTGGACCCTTTCAAGCCCCAGTAAAGGGATTCGAAGCGGCATCCCTTGTCAGGGGCCACCGTCACTTTCGGCCGTGACCCCCACACACTGTGTCCCCCAGACAGCACAATGATTTCTTAAGTCTCATCGTCTTCCCGAACATCTTCCTGTCCCGGCCAGCTGGGGACTCCCGCTCTCTCACCCCGCGCGCCCAGGCCCCCACCCTACCTTCCCAATCAGCGGCTGCCCGGTGTCATTGGTGATGAAGACCTTCCTGCGCAGACCCTCATCATAAGGTCGGTAGCTGCCAGGGGGGTCGGAACTGCTGATGGCGGGATCCTGAGTGGGGAGGGGGGACCGTCAGGAGGAGAAGGGGGTGCTCCAAAGCCAGGCGCCCACTGCTGGGAAAACGGGAAAACGCTCTCCGTACAAGATTAACGGAGGCAGGAAAGAGCCGCGCGTGCGCATGTCCGGCACACCCTGTGTGCACGCGTGTCCGGCACATGCTATGTGCACACACGCACATCTATGGAGAGGCCAGCCAAGGACCCCAGCTGGCTGGAGGGGGCGCACCTGGATGTGGCCTTAGCTCCACCTCACGGGCTCTAGAATGTCACCAGTGCCCCACTGGGAACACTGGCTTCCTGTAGAGTCAGTGGCTGCGGATGCGGGCCGCCCTTGGAGGGGCCAAGGTCGCCCAAGGTCACGGAAAGGGCCTGAATCAGCACCATTCTTAACCTCCCAGCAGGCGGGTCTCCCCCGCTGTGGGGTGTCCCCTGTGGCAACCGCTCAGCCTCAGCGCCCCCTCCCCATGTCCTCTGGCCCCATGGCTGGGCGCTGGGCCCGCTGGCGTCGGGGACTGGCCCAGGGTGTGCCTGTGCTGGGCCACTCAGAGCCCGGCCCTCAGCCCTGCCCTCCCCCCCCACCCCCCCTCCCCCCGTGCCACAGAACTGACTTGGGTGGAGGTGGGGCCAGGAGACCCTCTGAGCGTCTGCAGCTCCAGCTGTGTCTGTGGCACGCAGGCGCCCCGCCCCCCCGCCGGCCCTCCCAGTACCGGGTGGTCAGCCGAGGGCACCCCCTCTTTAAGCTGCTCAAGTAACCTACAACCAAAGGACCCTGAACAACACACGATGTTTCCAGGAAGCCTGACGCTGGACATCACTGGGCAGCAGGGGCCCAGGCTGGGAGTGTGATAACCCATCCAGTCGACATCAAGAACCCTCAGAACACGGCAGGCGAGCACGAGAAGGTTGCTGCCTGGAGGAGGAGGCAGGGGCAGGGCCCAGCAGGGCGCTCACCACGATCAGCACGTAGTGCCGCCCGCTCTGGTGGAGCTCCTGCACCATGGCCGGGAAGTCCCTGAAGCCGTCCTTGTTGAAAGTGAAGTCCCTCCTGGCGTCCATGTAGTCCAGGTCATTCCACTGAGTGTCCTGCGGCCACAGCACAGGGACAGAGTCCCGGCCCAGCCCCCGCACGCACACCCGCCCCGGGGCCGCCCAGCGCTCACCAGGGGGAAGTGGGCCCTGGTCATGTTCTCCACCACCTGGCGGGTGATGGCCGTGGAGGAATAGCCCCAGCGGCAGAGGTGGAAGCCCAGGCCCCAGTACGGTGGCATGAAGGGGAAGCCTGTGGACAAGGCAGCTCGGTGAGGGGGCGGGGGAGGGGAGGAGAGGCAGGAGAGAGGGAGGGGGCAGGGGAGGGAAGGGGCAGGGGGAGAGGGGAGAAGGGGGCAGGGGAGAGGAGGAGAAGGAGCAGGGGAGGGAAGGAAGGGCGGGGAGGGAGAGAAGGGGGAGGGAAGGAGGGGGCGGGGGGGGAGGGGAGGAGAAGGGGCAGGGGGAAGGACAGAGGGGAGAGAAGGGGCAGGGGGAGGGAAGGAGGGGCAGGGGGAGGGGAGAGAGAAGGGGCAGGGGGAAGGACGGAGGGGGAGAGAAGGGGCAGGGGGGAGGGAAGGAGGGCTGGGGAGGGAGAGAAGGGGCAGGGGGAAGGACGGAGGGAGAGAAGGCAGGGGGAGGGAAGGAGGGGCGGGGAGGGAAGGAGGGGGTGGGGGAGGGGAGAGAAGGGGCAGGGGGAAGGACGGAGGGGAGAGAAGGGGCAGGGGAGAGAAGAGGAAGGGCAGGGGGAGTGGGGGAAGGGAGGGCGGGGGAGGGGGAGGTAGAGGAAGGGGCAGGGGGAGGGAAGGAGGGGTGGGGGAGGGGGAGGAGAAGGGGCAGGGGGAAGGACGGAGGGGGAGAAGGGGCAGGGGGAGAGAAGAGGAAGGCAGGGGGAGGGAAGGAGGGGCGGGGGAGGGGAGAGAAGGGGCAGGGAGGGAAGGAGGGGCAGGGGGAGGGAGAGAAGGCAGGGGGAAGGACGGAGGGGGAGAGAAGGGGCAGGGGGGAGGGAAGGAGGGGCGGGGGGAGGGGAGGAAGGGGGGCAGCGCAGAGCCAGGACTAGCCTACCCACGACTTCCAGGTACTGGCGCACCACGCTCTTGGGCTCGGGGCCCAGGAAGACGTACGCGTCCAGGATCCCCCCGGTGGCCCTCCAGCTGAGGGCCGGGCGCGGCTGCAGGACCACATCTGGGGGAAGCAGCCCGGGGCTCAGGAACCGATACCTGCACCCCTCCTGCCCCCACCCTGCTTGGCACTCACAGAAGGGCTTGGTGCCTGGGGAGGAAAGCGCTGAGCCGCCAGCCCCAGGACCCCCAGCCCCAGCTCTGGCCTCGGTTCAGATCCGGGGTCTCAGAGTCCACCTCAGGGGCACCTAAGGGCAGGGCTGGCAGAGGCCACAGCCCACCGGAGTCATTTCTCCAGGGGACAAACAAGGCCCAACCCCCTCCCCACGGCCCCAGGCCTCTCCCTCCAGCCTGTCGGGCAGCCCCCTCTGAGAAGGAGGAGAGCTCAGGAGGGTGACGGGGACTGGGGCACGGGGACGGGATGCCCGCCGGGGTGGCCGCCCACCCACTCACCCATGGCATTGCTGTTCAGCAGGAAGACCCCGTGCGCCAAGCCGCCGTCCTCCAGCACCAGGTAGAAAGGATGGGATCCGTACAGGTTCGTGTTGGGCTGGGCGCGTGGACACGGCACTTTAGCACCCTCCCACATGGCTCCCCCGACCCCCCCCTCGCCGCCCCTTCTACCTGGGGGGCGATGTCCCGGTTCCACAGGGTGACCTTGGTCCAGTTGGTGCTAAGCGTCAGGGAGCCGAGATGCTCGCCGAGGCCAGTGATGTGCGGGGACGGCAGAGAGGTGGCCAGCTGCAGAAACTGGTCAGCGAAGAACAGGGGCGCCACCGTCGTGTTCAGCCTGCCGGGAAACACCCAGGCGGCCACGTGAGCCCCCGGTGGGCCCTCCCGGAGAGACCCCTGGCCTGGCCCTGGAGTTCCCCCCTCCCCGCCGCGAAGAGGGCCGGAGTGGCCCGGCCACCTCGGCGACACACTGACCCCGGCGCAGAGGCGGCCACGCGAGGCCCGGCGACCCGGGGACCTGAGCCAGGTGTGGGGAGCTCGCAGAGCCCATCCAGCGCACCCAGCTACCCGGCTGCACCCACGCTGCCCCAGGCAGGCATCCAGAAGCGGGGTGCCCCTGAGGCCTGGCCGCAAGCAGGTGCAGGGCAGGGGCAGCTCGGAATCGTCGAGTGCTAAGACTCGTGGCCCCGAGCTCCTTCCGCAAGGGCCATGCTGCTCCCAGACTCTGGCCGAGGCCTGCCCGGCCCAGCTCCAGAGCCGTGGGGCCGTCTGCCAGGGGCGGCCAGGGTCCCCCGAGGCTGCACAGTGTCAAGGGCAAGGCAAGAACCACGGGTGGGGCACAGGGTAAGCACTACCGCTGATTTCCCGGGGCGACCTCCCCCTGCCCCCTGCCCGCCCCTGGACAAGACGCATCCGCACGTGTGTATGCGCTTTCAAGACCAGTCTGATTAAACGCTTTAGCAAACCTCTCTCAGATCTCTGCCCAAAGGTCAGCTTCCTCGAGAGGCGTCCGCAGCCGCCCCTCCCCCCACCGGCACGCTTAGCTCTAGCATCCCTCGCACTTGTGCTCGCACTCATTCGCTGCCGCTTCCCGCCGCGTCCGCCCTGCGAGCAGCTCGACACTGCACAGCCCGGAACGGGCGCGCACACGCACACGCACACGCACACGTGCATTTCAGAAGG
Source organism: Proteles cristata cristata (assembly GCA_017311185.1). Classification (NCBI taxonomy): domain Eukaryota; kingdom Metazoa; phylum Chordata; class Mammalia; order Carnivora; family Hyaenidae; genus Proteles; species Proteles cristata. The sequence continues at coordinate 144,978 of JAESUZ010002862.1, read as the reverse complement.
TGAGTTCCCTTAAGACCGAGGCAAGTCCCGGTTAACCTTGTTCCCGAGGCCGTAACTGAGTTCAGGGACAACGGGGAGTCTTGTCAGCTCAGGGCACATGTTTACGTGGGGCTGTGTGGACGAAGTGCACTGGGTAGGTCCTGCGAAAACGTGCCTGCGTAAACCCAATGTCCGGGCGGGCGGAGGGCGTGGGCGGGTCTGCCACCCCGACCCCAGGGCTGTGCGGGGCCGCTCTGCGCGGGGAGGTGTCCAGCGCTGGGAGTCACCACCAGTGACTACGAGTGGATTCCAGGACGCTAGGGCACATCCGGTCCCCGGGCGTGATGGGGGCAGTGGGGGTGGCGCGTCCCCCGGGGGCAAGGGCATCACCCGGCCGGACGCCCTCATTCTCCCGCCACATCCTGAGAGCGTCTGCTGAGGGTCGGAACCACTTTGGGAGCTGGAGGCCGGGGAGCGAGCTTCCGGAATGGGAAAGGCTCCTGGGCGGGCAGACCGCAGCCATGACCCGGACAAACCTAAGGTCTCAGGGGACACAAGCCTTGGCGGGACAGGAAACAGACAGCGGCCAACAGCATGGATGCGGGGCCCTGGCTCAGTCACCTGCCAGCAAGCCACCTCACCTCCCCGTGCCTCAGTTTCCCCATCTGTAAAGCGGGGGCAGTTAACGGCACCTACTCCTGCGTTGTTGGGATTAGCGGGATTCACGGTTCCCATGCCTGCCCTGCAGCGAGCGACACACAGTATCTGATCATAAATAACATGAACGTTAAGAAAGCGGGTGAGGGGACGTTGCCGAGGGTGGAGGTGCCACTGTGCGCGCGGTGGAGTCCCTGCAGGATGCCCCCCGAGGCTCTGCCCCTGCTCCCCGGGGGCACGCAGCCCGCACTCACAGCACCCGGCCATCCAGCTTCCGGCGCACAATGACCCCGAAGGGCTCCTCCTGGAGGTCCACGCTGTAAAGTGTGGATGGCGCCCGGCTGCGGACACGCGGGGTCTCCAGGGGCACCTCGTAGCGCCTGTTGGCGGGATCTTTGATCTAGAAGTCAGACGGTGTGGCGTGAGGCCCTCTGTGGGCCAGGGGCCTCCCCTGCACGCCGTCCCCTCCTTCCTCACTCTCCAGGGGAGCGGGGACCCAGTGCAAGGCCCAGTGTGGCCGCGCACAGCAGGCGAGCGTGGATAGTTCGTGCGCCTACGGAGCCCAGGGAGCGCCCCCGGGGGTCGCCGGGCAAAACACAGCACGCCCAGCCGATCTGAATTTCTCTGATCTGAATTTCAGAGAAACCGGTTTTTTCTTTTAGTACGTCTCAAATAGCGCATGAGACGCACAGTAAACAAATAAACTCCTTGCCGGGTCTTCTGGAATTCAAACTCACTGGCATCCTGTGTTTTTATTTGCTAAGCTGGCAACGCTGATCCACCCCACACGCCTGCCACAGGGTGCGTGAGAGAATATAATTCAGGGCGTCCAGCTCCACTCTGCCCGGTACACGGTAATCACTCGGTAAATGTCGGCTGTTATAAATTACTTTGTTAGTTATGAATTGGGTGTCTCAGGCTCTCTCAGCTTGACCTCCACACGTGTATTCAGTCCTCAGGTTTCTGCTGAGCGCCTGCTACATGCCGGACACTGTTCCAGATGCTGGGGGTCAGCAGACCAAAGGTCCTCCCCTCGGGGCCAGCCGATCACCGGATTCCACCGCCCACTGCCTGGAACATTCCCATTCCTCCCTCTCCCTCTTTCCCCTTATGGGCTCCCACAGGGCTTCAGGTCAGGTGGGATGTCACTTCCTGGGGGAGACCTAACTTCCCTCCACTGGGCCCTGCTCTCCAGAGCATGACTAGAACCTTCCAACCACTGTCTTAGTGGCCATAGCTCCCTGAGCGTCGGCACCGTCTGCTCCCGCCGGGACCACCCCCACAACCCCGCAAGAAGGCACAAAACACGTGTGCATACCAAACAAACACCCAGGACATTGCAGCTTCATCCACTGCCCCCCACCCATTTTCTCTGCCCCGCGCGGCCCTGCCCACCGTGAAATGCAGCCGGCTCTCTGTCTCCAGCAGCACGTCCAGCCGTAAGGTCAAGATGTCCTTGGGGAAGAAGGTTGGGGCGGTGCGGGTCAGGGTGGCCGTGTAGCCTGTGGCCGTGGTGGTCAGGTTCTCCAGCTTGTAACTCGGGTAGCTGGGCGGGAAGAAGCACCATGGCTGCCCGATGCGGGGAGCCCAGGGCCCCCGCCTGGTGGGCACGTAGCAGCAGCCACGGGCCTCACACTGTGCCTGGGTGATGGCCGTGTCCGGGGCGCAGTCGAAGCGGCTATTGGGGGGCACATCGCACTGTGGGGGCGCTGCTCTGGGGCCACCGTGGTGCCCTGGGGTGGCCTGGGCGCCTGGCTGGCCGGCTCCCTGCTGGCGAGCTGGGTAAAGCCCCTCAGGTGCTTGGGAGGAGCCACGCTGCTCTCGGGGGGCCACCAAGAAATCGTGGAGCAGGATGTGCCCCAGGAGAGCGGCGGCGGCCAGGGACACGAGGGTGCAGACCCGCAGCAGGGGGCGGCCGCAGAGTGTCCACCTCACGTCCATGGTCAGTGCACCTGCAGGCAGGGGGCTGGGTCCTGGAGGCCCTGCTGAGAGAAGGGCAGGGCTCAGCAGGGCAGGCGGAGGGAGAGCACCTCGGGGGACTCACGCCAATTTCTAGACTCGGACTGTGGCCGGCTGGGCAGCGCCCAGGGAGAGGTGGGCCGAGGGATCAGGGCAGGCGAGGGCGGACAAGCTCCTGGCACCTTTTAGAAAGACGGCAAGGGAGGGAAATGGAAAAGCAGAGAAAAGTCCCAGATAAGGGACCGCAGAATACCGTGTACAGGAGCAGTGACCAGGGACGTGCACTAAGATGTACGGAAAGATGACTGAATGAGGGGCACCTGGGAGGTCGGCTGCGCGTCTGACTCTCAGTTTCGCCTCAAGTCATGATCTCACGGTTCTTAAGTTTGAGCCCTGCGTCAGGCTTCGTGCTGACAGCTCAGAACCTGCCTGGGATTCTCTCACTCCCTCTCTCCCTGCCCCTCCCCTGCTCTCTCAAAATAAATAAATACACACTTTAAAAATGACTTAATGACACAGAAAGACCTGGGCAGTAAACCGACAAATGGAACAGTAAGTTACAACACAGAGCAGAGAGTAAACTGCTTCTGTACAGAGTGCGGCCGAGCTGCTGAGTTTTGGCAGATGTGGAAGAGGTGAGGTGGGAGTGCCCTCGGGGGGACCCACCATGTTCCCTCTGCCTCTCCTCTGCTGACAAGGACGGGGCTCCAGCCCGGCCAGAGGCCTCAGGCACTGCAGCGAGGGCAGCGCTCAAGGGGTGGCCCTCGGCCTGGGCAGGTGGAAGTCCCCTCCCAGCCCCTGAGGTCACACGGGGCGCCTCCCTCCCTCCCTGGCTCCTCTGGAGATAAGACCGTTACCTGCCTCTCTGTGTGTTCTGAGTATTTTATAAGGAACGTTGTCGGCCGGCTCCTCCAAGGAGGGAGACAACGTGGGACTAAACGTGCAAGAATTTAATGGGGGGAGTCCGTTCTGTCTGACAGAACCCGAGGCTGCCAGGGCGGCGGGGACGGCGGGGACAGCGGTCACGCCTGATCTCGCAGGAGTCAGGTCCCGGGAGGGGTGGAGGGTCCAAGCATCCTGGACCACCGTGTGGCTGAGGAAGGTTCCGCGAGGCCACAGGGCTGGGGTGGGGGGTGGGGGCCCCGAGCCAAAGGTGGCCGGCAGAAGGGTCGGGGTCTCCCGGGAAAAGCAGCCTGGCCCCGGGGCAGACGGGGCGATGCATGCCAGCTCCGTGCCACCGGGGGGAGCGTGCAAGGGCAGGGAAGGAGTCACGCGGGGCACGGGGGGAGGGGGTGTCTGAGCCTGTCACAGACACAGACAGGCCCCCTGGGACATTGTGGCCACAGCGGGCCACGCTTTCATTCACGGCACCTTTGAAGCAAACGTGTGCAGGTTTTTGTCTCACACCAAGTCCAATTCCAACCCGCGTTCCTGGAGCCAGCGCGGACCCCACAGGTAAGGCCTCCGCCCCACAGGCCCGTCCCCCTTCAGACCCCAGTGCCAAGCCCCAGGTCTGACCAACTAACTGGCCGTCAATTCGAGGGTTCACCCCTCCCCCACTGCAGGTTCCTAATTGGCTAGAACCACTGACAGCACTCAGAAAACACCTCGACGCACGGTGACCTGTTTATTATAAAGGGTGCATCTCAGGAACCGCCAGAGGACGCGGGATGGGGCGTCCCCAGCCTCCAGCACCAAACTGTGTTCACCAGCTCAGCGGCTCTGAGCCCCAGCGAGTTTTGGTTTCATTACATCAGCAAAACTGCTTGAATCATCAGCCCTTGGAGATCCTTGGCGGTGGTCAGTCACCAGCCCCTCTGTGCCGGTGGAGGCTGGGGGGAGGGGAAGGCAGGGCTGGGAGTTCCCACCCCAGAAGCCTGCCTGGGTGCTGCCTGGGGTCCCAGCCGCCAGTCATTTTATGAGCTAACGGTCCCGAGGTCTCAGGAGTTGTGTGCCGCGAACTGGGGACAGACTAAGTACTTATTTTTTATTGTACAGCGTCCTGCTGCACCTGGCCCATCCAGGAACACACGACACCTCTGATCGGGGTGATGCAGAGGCCAGGGAGCTGGGGCCCGGCCCTCGCCCCCCCCCGGAGTTCAGAAGGGCAGGGGCGGCCAGGGGCACAGAGGGGCCAGCACCGACCGCTCGCTGTTTCCACTGCACAGACACGGAAGAGCGGTCAACCAGAGGGCCTGACACTTTAGGCAAAATGGGGAAACACTGAAGGTCAGGGGGGTCACGTGCGCTGCTGGCCGGGAGACCCTGTGACCTCGCTTTCAGGGAAATGGGTCGGAACCGCTGCCCCCCTGGCCAGGGTGGCGGTGTAGACAAGCAGGTTTCAGTCCAGCTCGGCCCCTGACGCGAGAGGCATGGGTCCTTACCTTGTGCCTCAGTTTCCTCCCCACAACGGGACAAGACGGCTCCCCTCGCCCAGCACCGAGAGCGAGGAGGAGACCGTGGAGTCCCCGGGGTCCCTGTCCACACCGCCGCCCGCGGACAGGGCGCGACGCGCTCCGCTCGTCCAGCAGCGAACCACAGAGGACCAATCCGCGGGCCGATCGGTCCCTCCCCCTCAGGGCGTCGCGGCTGCCCCCACCTCCGAGTCTCTGGTCTCAGGGGCCGCCGCTGGACGCCCCCGCCCCGCCCTTCGCCACGACCTCCGCAGCCACCCCCCGTCCCCGCCCGCTCACCTCCGCGCACGCGCGCCCGGCCCGGCCCGCTCACCTCCGCGCACGCGCACCCGGCCCGGGCCCACCCCCGACCCCGGCTCACCTCCGCGCACGCGCGCCCGGCCCGCCGTGGCCCCCCGGGGTCCAGCGCCCGCAGGCACGCGTCAGAGGGGGCCCGGGGTGGACCACGTGACCGACCGCCCGCGCAGGCGCCCGGGGCGAGGGTGCGCGCCTCCGGCCGCGCGCCCCCTGGTGGCCGGGCGTCCGGGTCCCGCCCTCGCGGGCCGCCCAGCCCGCAGCGTGGGAGCAGGGCCCGGGGCGCTCGCCTGTCAGGACGCGCGTGCGGGGGGGGCGGAGGGGAGCGGCCCCCGGGGTCGCCCGTTAACTGAGGCCGTTCTGGAAGGGAAAGCGTCATCGCGCCCATAAAAGCGGCTGTTGCGCAACCTGACAGGGCGCTTTGGGGGACGGACGGGGTGAGGGTGCGGCGCGGGCGGGGCCCGTTTCTGACTCGCTCTTAGAGAAATACGCCTTTCTCCCGTGTTCAGAAAAAGTTTTATTTTTCGCTGAAAAGTTGGAAACTGAAATTGTCTTGTGGGCCCTTTTAGGGTGCTGTAGAGAAGCCGCCAGGGGGCAGGCGCTCGGGAGCCCGGCGTGGGGGGGCGCTCCCGCTGCACCCCGAGACACTCCAGCCCCGAGTGGGGGCTGGGCGAGGGGTGGGGGCTGCGCGGGGGAGCTGGGGGGGCGCCCGTCCCACCTGCGCTCTCCGCGGGGCGCTCTGGCTGCACCCCGCGTCCTGGACCCTGCCGGGGGTGGGGCACTGTGGGCAGGCAGCGTCCAGGGCCGAGGCGAGAGCCTCCCGGGGCCCAGATGCTGTTTTGACCACGAGTCCAGCGCGGGTGCGAGACACCCCTCCCCTCCGAAATGCCACCGGAAGCGTGGGGGGTGGCCTTAGTGGAAATTGCTGGTGGCTCAAAGAATCAGGCATGCCGACCTGCCTAGTCGTCTTACAGGGCCTCTCAGGGTGGACATGGCTTTCAGTGACGCGAACATTCTAAGTCCCTGATAACACATACAATTCTGGACTCTTCCACCAGAGCGGGCGGTGGAAGGCTGGGGTCCCCGCTGCTCTCTAGGAGGACCCAGGTGGCTCGAGCTTGCGGGCGATCATCTGGCTGACCCTGAGCAGGGCCTCCTGGAACTGGGGGTACTCGTTCTTCACGTGGTCGAGGATGGTGCCGATGGCCGCCAGCCGGTTGTCCAAGCGCGTGTGCTCCGCCAGCAGTGACTGCTTGGAGCGGAACAGGAACACGTACCTGCCGTCCTTCACCGCCTGGAGGTGCTTGACGCGCGTCTGCAGGGCCACCAGCTCCGAGAGGTTCTTGGGTGGGACAAATGACCCCGCCTCAGGTTATGCAGATGGAAGGTTGGACACCTGCCGCCCCCACACGAAGTCGGGGCTCAGGAAGTGCCAGGCGGAGAAGGGTGAAGGAGGGGGATTCTCCAAGCCGTGGAGAAGAGGCCGATGCGCACTGGGCAGAGCCTTTTCCTTCGCCCAGAGAGACCTTTAACACCGCCCCGTGCCTGCCCCCGAGCGGACACTTTTCACTAGCTCCCCTGTCTGGGCTGATCGGGCTTGGACCCGGCCGACTAACCTGGCCCCTCTCTTGTGCCCACACCACATCCCATCTGGCAGGAAAGCCCACCGCGGCAGCTGAAATCGTATGCAGAATCCGACAGCTTCTCACTAGCCTCGTGGCTACTGCCCTGGTCCTCGCGTCGTCTCAAACAGGCCTCCGGTGTCCACCCTTGACCTTTCCGTCCCACACTCAGCTTCAGAGCCAGAGTTTAGCAGAGCCTGCTAAAATCTGAGCCACTCCTCAGCCCCCAACCCTCCCCTGTCTTCCCATCTCCCCGAGAAGAGCCCAAAGTCATGATCACCTGCTCCCTGGACGTTCACAGCATGGGGCGGGGCCTCTGCGCCCTCGAGGTCCAGCCTGCTGGCCTCTGGCTGCCCCTAGAGCAGCCTCCTGCCCCGCGTCACCCCGCCGGCAGTTCACCCCTTGCTGCCTTCAGGTCTGGACCCCAGTGTTTTTTCAGACCACCCCCTCCCGACTTAACCCCCCACCCCACCCCGGAGGCCCCATCTCTGCTTTACTTTTTCTCCAGAGTATTTACCGCCACCTAATTCTCATTCGTTTTGTTTATCATCTGTTCCTCTGCCCCCCGAATGTGACGGCCAAGGGGGCAGGGATCGTTCTCCATCCTGTTCTGGTCTGTAGCCTCAGCGCCCAGGGCAGCGCCTGGCCCATAAAGTGCCATGTCGTTAGATGATTAAAGAAGATGAGATCGCAACGCGGCGGCAGCGCTCTGATCCCGGGCTGAGCCGGTCGGGAGGAGCCGTGCCGACGACACCCAGAGCGGCTGCTGCGAGGGGCGGACTCCACGCCTGGTTCTTGTGGCCCCGCTGGCTCGGGGGATGTGCCTACCTGTTGCTTGAGGGCCAGGAGCCGGTCCAGGTCGGCCTCGAGCTGGTCGGTGCTGGCCTGCATCTCTGACAGCCGCTCTTGCTTCTCCAGGAGGGAGCTGCTCATGTGTTTCTGAGTTTCTTCCAGTTCCAAGATGACTTTGGTGCACTCGTCGGTGGCCTAGGAGATACACGGGGCCATCCTGGGACCCTGTCCCCTGGTTATTCAGTGGACGGAGAGTCGGGCTAGAAGGATGCAATCCGGGGAGGATTCCCATGAGGATGGAGAGAGTGCCTGCCACAGCCCCCACCCCGGGAACCAAGACCTGGAGGGGCGAGTCCCAGTGGGACGCCAGGGCCCGGGCAGCCCGCAGTTCTGGGGCCTGCCTCCTTCAGCAGGCCTATCTGCCAGGGCACAGGGGCAGTTGAGCAGCCGCATGTCAAGGCCAGCAGCAGGGGTGGGACGCAGGAGGCCAGGCTCCATCACTGTGAGGTTGGATGACAGGCGGTGGTTCCCAGAGGAAGCAGCTGCTGGGGTCGAGTGGATGAATAAGTAGAGGTGACCCGGTGACTCTCAGGGTCGAGCTGGGGACAGGGGAGAATCTGGGGTGCACCGGCAGGGACGGGAAAGTGGCCATTCGGGGCACGAACGCCGGCGGCCTTGCTGGGTGTGGCGTGCGGCAGGAAGACTTGGGAACAGCACCTCTGGTGCTGGAGCTGCGCGGGCATCTGGGTGGGCGCGGTCGGTGTGGCAGCGGGGGGGCCCCCAGGGGTAGAGACGGATGGACAGCACGAATGGCCAGCATGGCAGAGAGGACCGGCCAAGAAGGACCAAGCAAAGGCCACTCCGCCACCTCCAGTAACTTCCAAATGAGCAGTTGGGTCCAGCCGGTCATTTTCGGCTACTCTGTCCTTATAGAGGATTTAGACCTACGGGGGCAGTTCCAGCACCGTCCGCGTAGTCCTCTGGACGGCTCCACCATACGAGTGCCCGTTTCACAGGTGAGAAAGCCGAGGCACACGGCTGTCAGGCTGTGCCTGAGCCCTGCGGGGGAACGCTTGGCTGGAAGCCGGGGCGGGGCTCCGAGGCCAGCTTCTGCGTCGTGAGAGCACGCGGCCCCTACCTTGTGAGCGTCCCTGATCTTGCGTCGCAGCTCTGCCTGCCTGTGGTGGAAGTCTGTCCGGGTGAGCAGCTTCTTGTCCATCTTGCCCTGCCCCTCGGCCTGGGTGGAGACGGTCTCCCTGCGGGCGACGGCCAGCTCCATGTCTCGGATCATCTTCTCCTGCTGCTTCAGCAGCTGCCCATGCCTGACCTGGCACGCAAGGCAGAGGGGAGGTGAGGGAGACCAAGGCACGGTCGGCACTGCCTCCACTAAGTCCCCTGAGCCCCAGACCGGCATGGAGACGAGGGGGTGCACCCGGGGACAGAGGCATCTGGGGGCATCGCCAGCTGGTCAGAACGATCTTCAGGGCCATGTAAAGAACTCACAGGCCACGGAGAAGAAGGGGCCAGAGGCCAAGGGGGTGGGTAGAGGGGGGACAGGGCACACAGCCTGGCGGGGATTCCGGAGTAGCGAAGGGACCATAGGTTGATTTCTTAGTCGTGGTTTTGTAAGATGGTGACGTGAAGGGGCTGCTGCGGGACGGGGGCCGGGGCCCTGGCTGCCCAGGAGGCCGACCGTAACAGCCACGCGGGGTTTTCTCAAGGGGCAGGAGTGTTCTTTCTCGGGCGTGGTGGCATCGATTGGGGCCCGTGTCCATCCAACTGGACATCTGAAATAAGTACATCTTATTGTGTGTAAGTTCTGCTTCAGAAAAGCAGGTTCAAAATAGAAAAAGATAAACAAGGGCGCCTGGGGGGCTCAGTTGGTTGAGTGTCTGACTTCGGCTCAGGTCATGATCTCACAGTTCATGGGTTCGAGCTCCGCATCAGCTCTGTGCTGACGGCCCAGAGCCTGGAGCCTGCTTTGGATTCAGTGTCTCCCTCTCTCTCTGCCCCCTCCCCCTCTCGCACTCTCTCTCTCTTTCTCAAAAACAAACATTAAAAAAAAAAGATAAACAGGGAGGAATCCACAGGTTAAGGCTGGTGGTGGGGGCCCTAGCCCACACGAGGTGAAGATGGACCCGAGGGACAGTAGCCACATGCTCTGGTCAGCCTTGTCAACATGATGGTGGCAGCGGAGCGAGGAGCCCTGGATGGGGACGGCACAGAGGTGGGAAGCCGCCATCGGCGTGGCTTTGGCTCAGTGACAGCACCCAGATGACCTGGGGCTGCCAGCGCCACCTGCTCCCCAGTCGAGGAGGGACAGGGATGGGCCCCTAGTTCACACCATGACCCAAAATTAATTCCGGGTGGACTCAGGATCTAAAAATGTGCCAACACTTGCAGAGAACTTGGGGACACATTTGTGTGACATCACTCTGCAGTGACTGCCTTGAGCAATGCAGAAAGCCCGGAAGCCACACAGAAATGAGACTGACGCGTTTGACAGCATTCACGGTCACAAGGCCGGGGGGCGGTAGGACAGCCTGCTCGGAGCGTCAAGTCCAGGGCGGGCGAGGGCAACACGGGGGACAGGTGTCCAAGACCCGCGTTAGTGACCCTGATGTGCAACAACCCCTAAAAATCGAACAGGTGCGGACGCTGTCACGACACGCACACACGGACACAGGTGCGCACTCGATGGCCCCCTGGAGAGCCGGCAACCCGAATCCAGGGACACGGAGAACACGCTCATGCGCTGGGTTGCAGGTATTATAGACACAAACAAGCAGCGAGTTTAGCCAAATCACGGAAACAAAGGCAGTCTACGAACGCCGCTTGCATTTCTGTAAACAGCGAGCACTGGACACTGAAAAATGCAAAGCACCGTTGACTTTAGCACCAGAAAACTGGAGACACTCAGGTGTCAACCTGACAAACAGGCGAAGCCCGGAACCTGACAAGTCGGACAAGATCGAGATCTGCCAAGGGGCCGCGGCACGCTCACAGACTGAAAACTGGCCGTGGTGAGACGCTGTAGACCAAGCAGGCGGTGGGCCACAGCAGTGTAGACCTCGTAGGACAGGGGACAGGGTAGGCATGTGGTCAGAGGGACACAGCAGAGCGCCCAGAAATGGACCCACACCAACATGGTCAATTGATTTCAATGAGGACCATCCTCACAGCACGCGGGGCTGACGCAATGGGACATCCCAAGGCAGGGGGACTAGCCTCGACCCACAGCTCACACCCTGTACAAAAATTAACTCAGAATAGGGCACTAACCATAATAGATCATGGATCGTAATGGAAACCGTGAAAATATGAAGCTTCGAGAAGAGAACATAAGAGAAAATTATATCCTGACCTTGGGCCGGGCAACGATTTCTTAGATACACCACCAGAACCGCACACAGAGAACAGACCGGGCGCTGAGCACCGTGAGGGGTCCCCCAGGATTGCACAGGGAGAGCAGACTGGGTGCTGAGCACCGTGAGGGGTCTCAAAGGCATTATAGGAGGTGAGCAAAGCCACACTGAAAACACTTCATGCTGCAGGATCCGCTTCTGTGACATTCCGGTGACATTAGGGGTGGGGGCACGGGAATCTCAGCCCAGGGGGCGCGAGGGAACTTGAGGGTGACGGGAATGCTGTGTGTCACAAAGTGGTGGTGGTTAGGTGACGGTATGCTTTGTTGTTACTCGCAGGACCGTATGCCACAAAGGGCGAGGTCATTCAAATACCGCAGTTCACGAATCAAGGCTCCGGGGCTGAGGCCGTGGGGACATGGCTGTCCTCAAGTACCTTTTGGAAAAGTGGGGGTCAAGTGCGGAGACGCTCTCTCACCCTGTCATCCCACCTTGGGAATCCAGTCTACAGCCCCCGTGAGAAAGGATACTGTTGGAACGTTGTTTATGGTGAGGAGGCAACCACGGGGGACTGGGAATAGTCTGAACCCTCAACAACCCGGAATGTTCCAAGCAGCTATGATAAATCCGTAGGACGTTACGTAACCGCTAAAGACTCGGTTAATGTCCGTATTATTATTATCGTTACTTTAACTTATTTTAGAGAGAGTGTGTGCATGTGCAGGGGAGAGGGGTGGAGGGACAGAGAATCTTAAGCAGGCTTCATGCTCAGCTCAGAGCCCCCCATACAGGGCTCGATCCCATGACTCTGGGTCATGACCTGCGCCGAAATCAAGAGTCAGGCGCTCTGCTGACTGAGCCGCACAGGCATCCCTGCCCATTGTATTTAAAAAATAATAGGGGCGCCTGGGTGGCTCAGTCGGTTAAGCGTCTGACTTCAGCTCAGGTCATGATCTCACAGTTTGTGGGTTAGAACTCTGCATCGGGCTCTGTGCCGACAGCTCAGAGCCTGGAGCCTGCTTCGGATTCTGTGTCTCCCTCTCTCTCTGACCCTCCCCTGCTCACGATGCCTCTCTCTCTCAGAAACAAATAATTAAAAAATTAAAAATAAATAAAAAATAATAATAAATTGCTGAGCTGTATGTACAGATCCTATTTTTGCTAAGGAGAGAAAGCAGCAGCCAGCAGCAGGCAGGGAGAAAGTGCCCCTGAGTCCACGTGTGCAAGCGCTTGGTGGGGTTGGACCAGCTGCAGCCGGCATATGCCGCTTCTGCGGTTTGAAAAGTCAGTTAAGTGGGGGGATTTAAAAGCATATCAGGAGCACATGCATTTGGTCAGAATTCCCCTGAGCGGCACAGCCGGAGGGGCCCTGATTAAAAGCAGCACCGTGGAGCTGACGCATGTTTGTTTTTATTACCTGCTCTCACTGTATCTGCTCGGTGATGGCCCGTGATTTAATTGCCAGCCTTTTGTGAGGTAATGAAATCCCCGCTCAAGATAACAGTGGACAAAAAGTGAGGCTCCGACGGAGAAGAGGGATGTGTTCTCTGCGTACTTTTGACTGAGTGAGACGCCTTTTGATCAGTAGTGGGGTGCATCTCACCAGCGGGCCGTGAGATTCAGGGGTCACCACCGGCATGCAGAGTGCACCTGCCGCCCGGGGTCGGGATGCAGCAGGGTCTCGTGAAATACCGGGCGCACGGCCCCGTGTGCTGGTGCCTGATTATCCCCGTGCAAGAGGGTGAAGTGGACAGACGTGGATGGAGGGTCGGCCAGGAAGCAGCCGGTGCTGCCTGTGCTCGGAGCGGGGGACGACATCGTGCCGCTGGCCAGGGTGGCCCGTGCGGATCCCGTGGGCCCCCTCTCCCTGCGAGGCCAGCCCCTCCCCCCACCCACCCACCTTCATCCTGTGGATCTCCGCCTTCATGGCTCGGATCTCCGTCTGGCCAGTCTCGGAATCCACCGATGCACGCATCTCTTTCGCCAGCTGGATTTTTTTCTCCCAAAGCATGATCTGGCGTCTATACAGGTGGGAGAGAGGCAGAAATTAAGGGGATTTCTTTCTGATGCTTCTGTGAGCCCAAGCCCTGAGGGCTCGCTCCACATGGAGAGCCACAGTGGGCGCGTGGAAGGCAGGGCTGGGGTGTGGGCTCGGAGCGGGGGGCGGGGGGGCCCGGCGCCTGGGAGCCGGCTTGATCTTGCCCTCACTTGCCGTGTCTAATACCCGGGCACCGAGCAAAGGCCTTGACTGTTAACCAGAAACAAATGTCCCCTGTTCTGGGACCAGCAGGGAAACACAAAACCCTGGGCTCACACGCAAGTTCTCGCCACGCCACCCAACCCGGGGCGAAGGGGCCCTCGTGCCCTGGAGACCAGAGTGGGGCCCGAAGCCCCCTGGCTGTGGACTGGCAGCCTCGGGGAGGGTGGAATTCTGCTGCCCGCCTCTCTCTCCCCTCGGCGCCCTAGCAGCCGTGCTCCTCACACAGCGCTCAGGGACAGGGGCTCCTCCCACAGCACCCGACGTGGGGTCGGAGGGCAGGTGGGGCTCACAGGCTGGGCCTCAGAGGCACCCGCCTGCCTTCCCAGTGGTGGGAAGTCCACTTTCCGGCACCCTGGGTGGGGGCGGGGGCCACCATCTTGTTTGCTAAGGACCGGGGCGGGGGGGTGAGCATGGCAGGAGGAATCTGGACCCGCAGACACTGCCAGGGCCGGACCCTCTGCCAGCAATGGCCTCTCCTGCCCCACTGAACGCGGTGCCCCAGCCACACGTGGCTACGGGGCGCTTGAACTTGGCCAAGTCTGAATTGAGATGTGCCAGGAGTATAAGATACACGGCAGATTCCAAAGACTGAGTACAGAAAAAAGGACATAAAATTCAAATTGCGGCACCCACCCACAGTTTTACGGGAGCACAGCCACGCCCGCTTGCCACGTGCTGTCCACAGCGGCTTACGAGCGGCGTTGGCAGACCCCAGGGGCTTCAACGGGGCTGTGTGTCATGAAAAGCCGAAAACATTTACAGTCTGGCTCTTTACAGCAAGGGTTTGCCAGCCCGCGATACAGACAAACCTCAGGCATAGAATGAGACGTAGAGAGCGGGCCAGGCAAGTAGGAGGAGCCCAGAGAAGTACACGTGATAGAAGTTGCCGGAAGAAGGAAAAAGCCTGCACAGGCCAATAGCCTAGAAGCTACTAGGATATTCACAAAGATTACAGGATGAGTAAGTCGGGATGAGAGGCACAGCCTAGGGAACGTGGTCAGCGGTGCGTGACGGCATCGGGGGGTGACGGCCCGGAGCTGCCCTGCTGGTGGGCACTGCCCGCACCCCGACACCAGGGGGGACGCCGTGCGCCAACTACACCTCAACGAGAAGAAGAGGCTGCAGCATCAGCGAAGACCTACGCCCGTGCCTGTCTCAATGTTCGCGTCCCTCGCCGCGCCCCCTGATGCCCAGTGTGACAGGGGGTGAAGGTGTCACCTCCGGGAGGTCCTGAGGTGCAGCTTCAAGAACGGGACGTGCGCCCTCGGAGGAGAGACCTCACAGAGCACCTTCACGGACACAGCGAGGAGTCCGCGACGCCGCAGCACAGGCCCTCACCCACCAAGACGACACCGTGACCTCGGCCCTCCGGCCCCCACGACTGGGAGCGGTATGCCTCTGTGGTTCAGAAGCCCCCGGCCGGTGCTGCTCCGTTACAGTGCCCGGACGGGCGGGGGGCTCAGCTGAGCTCTAAGGAGTGTTGCCTGGGCTCTGGCACAGCCGTGCGGGGTCTGCTGAGCAGCCCAACCCCCTCCCTGCAAATGTCAGTCTGCAGAAAACACGTGAGACTGCTTCAAAGGGCAGCACAGAGGCGCTCCAGTGGCGCAGTCGGTGGGCGCACAGTACTTACACAAAGGGCAGCATAGAGAACACCCCACTTTGGTTTACAAAGCCAGCAAAGAGGAAAGATATATACACAGTGCTTTCCCGGTGAGGGAAGGGTGTTGGAACTACGTGGGATTTTCCCGCCTACTCTGCACACATTGTTCTAGCGTACAGCTGGGGTGGATCGCTCTCACAACCAGGCCTCACAACAATAATCTAACTTTTATTTTTATTTTATTTTATTTATTTATTTTTTTATTTCTAGGAGAGAGAGAGACAGCATGAGCAGGGGAGGGTCAGAGAGAGAGGGAGTCACAGACTCCGAAACAGGCTCCAGGCTCTGAGCTGGCAGTCAGCACAGAGCCCGATGCGGGGCTCGAACCCACGAACCGCAAGATCATGACCTAAGCGAAAGTCGGACGCTTAACCGACTAAGCCACCCAGGCGCCCTAATAATCTAACTTTTAAAAAGTTTATCCGAACGAGAGAGCCACTTGCTTCCCCCCACTGCCCATGACTGTCTTGGTGACGGCGGGCGAGGGCGGGTGTCTGGAACCGTGCAGTGACACCACCTCTTCCCTGGGACCCCCTCCCCCGCCCAGCGTTGGCCCCAGGACCGCTCCCCAGGCAGGTGGGCTCCCCAGGCAGGCGTGTGGCGCCCTGGGCTGCAGGGGCGGAGACAGGGCACTCACTCCGCCTCCACCAGGTGGTTCAGTGTGGCCGCCTTCTCCTCCTGGAGCTGGGTCAGCCTGTCCTGCATCTCGATGGTCTCCCTCTCTGAGGCCTGCGCGGGGACAGGGGCGTGGCCGGCTGTGGGATGACGCTGGGGCAAGGCGAGCGCCCACACGCGCGCCCCGCGCCCACAAGCCCGTGTGCCTGGGCCTGACCTTCAGGGAGCGCACAAACTCCTTCTCGGTCACCAGGTTGCCCTGCAGTAGCTCCTCGGAGCTGCACTGGTTCCTGCCTATCAGCACGTTGATCTTCTTCAGGTCGTTGTCCAGGCCCTTCATGTGGTGCTCAATCTCCTTCTGCTCCTTCTTCTCCTGATCGATCTTGCCTGCGGCAGAGGGGAGGTGGGGGTAGCCGTGTTCCCAGCGGAGCCCCCGGCCCCCAGCCCAGCCCTGGCCATGCCCGGACCTTGGAGGGAACACAGGGAACAACACCTGTGTGTGGATGGCCAGCAGGTGGGGGGACGTGGGGGTGGGGGGCGAGCTCCCCTGCTGGACACTCGGGCCCATTAGCGACCCCCGGTTCTGACACCATCTGGGAGCCCCTGGTGGGACGTTTTCCAGGTTCCACAGGAGAGGAAGGAAGATCCCCCTTCCCACAGCCCTGAGTTCGGGGCACGAGGTGTCCCCCCTCCCCCCAGAGAAGGGGGCCAGCTGGAAGAGCTGCGTTTCTGCATTTCCGGGAGCACCCTTTCATCCATGAACTTGACAGATCCAGCAAATGCTCTCGATACTTCCACCGTGCGGGCCACAGGGCTGGTGGTCAGGGCAACGGCTCCCATTTACAAAAGGGCCGTGATCCTTGTGGTTTCATGGAAGTAGGGGGCGGGTCCCGATCCCCGGGGGCTGAGCCTCAGGGGTCCCTGGACGCGAGCGCTCACTTTCCATGCGAAGTTTCTTCTGCTCCAGGATGTGGAGCTCCTTCCTGAGCATGTCCAGGGACACCAGCTGCTCCTCCCGCTCCTGGGTGACCTTGACCATCTCCTGCTGCAGCCGCAGCCAGGTCACCTGGGCCTGCGTCACGTTGCTGTTGTGCTCCTCGATCAGCTTCGTCAGCCGCTTGATTTCAAGCTCCAGAGGCCCCAATTCCTCTCCCTGCAAGTGACAGTCACAAAGAAGCAAAATGAGCCTCTCTGTTTCCAGAGGGGTGCTTTCCGGTGGGCAAAGGAGGGGACCAGGACCCCTGGGATCATGCATCTGTACGATGATGCCTGGGGGCGTTTACCCTGGGGCACCGGGCACCCGCCATTTCCTCCCCGACATGGTGGGAGGTATGGGGCTCGGGAGGCCTTCTTCACCACGTCACGGGCTATCTGCCCCTGACGGAGGGAGGTTGGCAGACAGCCCCTGACATGGGTCATTCTGTGCGGAGATGCCATTTCACCCATAAAAGGGGCAGGGAAGGAAGTGGCTCTACACTACGCTACGTGGGTTCATTTCTCAGCGTGAGAAGGTGCGCAGGCGGCCAGGCACAGACACCCCCAGGGGTGGCCTCTCCCAGCCCGAGGCCGTACCCCAAGCTCGGAAACCATCTGCTCCAGCTGCTTGTTGAAAAAGTTGATGAGGCCTTGCTTTCTCTCGATCAAGATCGTGCGCCTGGAGATCTCGCTCTCGCTGTTGGTGATGAGGTCGTTGACGTTCCTCACTTCCCTGTCCAGCTCGGCCAGCGCCTTCCGATGCATGTCCAACCTGCAGCTGGTGTTCGTGATGTCCAGGGTGGTCTGAGCGATGTTGCCGTCAATTTTGGAGAGATGGGTCACCTGAATTGGCAAAAGGAAATGTGTCTGAGCATTCTTCCCTCTGGGTGGGGGAGGGGGACTCCAAATGAGCTGGCTGGACTGTCGTTTCCTTGGACATCCGCCGCGCGGCCAGCCTATCCTTCCTGCCAATCTTCAGACAAACCCCTTCCTTACCCCCAAACCACAACAGGGTCACACTCTACACACAGGTTTGTAAGCCCCTTTCTAATTAGCTAAATCTTGACTTTTATTCTCATGTCTTTGGCTTTTAGTTGTCATTGGCTTTTAACATTCCTTATTTTGGGGAGAGACAGAGAGAGACAGACAGAGCACAAGCCGGGGAGGGGCAGAAAGAGAGAAAGACAGAATCGGAAGCAGGCTTCAGGCTCCGAGCTGTCAGCACAGAGCCGGACTCAGGGCTCAAACTCACAGACTGTGAGATCATGACCTGAGATGAAATCGGACGCTCAACCAACTGAGCCACCTGGACGCCTCAGCTTCATGTCGCTTTTAATGGTTGTCTGATTGTACTTTGTACTTAGAATATAGCAAGCAAGTCCTGGTCAGCAGTATTTCTTCCTCCGTCCCACAGTTATGAATTCAGTGCCCAGTGGCTGGTCTGGGCAACTGGTGCGCTTGGGTGAAGGACACTCCTTCCTTTTCGGGGAGTCTTTGCAGTCTGTCACCAGTGTCCCTATTCTAAGTAAAGGTGTGGCAAGCACAGTGACGACCTCTAATTTGTATCCGATGGGACAAGTGTCCTTACATTTTGCTGAGAAGCTGGACACAGTCGTGGAAAGAAGGGACCTTAACGCGGGGTCATCTGCCGCCCAGACGGAGGCTCCTGACCCTGGGCTCTTGCCAGCCCTGGGTTTCGGGGTCCGGAGCTGCAGCCCACGGCTGAGCAGCCCAGGGCTCCGCGGGGCGCGCCCGCCGTCCTGAAGGTCTTGACCAGCTCTCCCTGCCTCTTCTGTTGGCTCTCAGGAGGGAGTCACTCCATCTCTCCGGTGATGTAGGGTTTACTATAAGGATATTTATGGCACCAGGCACGGCCGCTCAGCCTCCCTTTGGAAATGGGGTCTTTCCCTGGGTGGCTGTGCCCACCAGCTCCTGCCCATGGAAACCCTCAGCTCTCTCCTGGCCCCGTCTCCCTCCAACTCCCCGCCCTCCAAGGTCATCTCAGCTGCTCACCCATGGCCCTGGCTGGCTCTGCCTCAAGTGCACTCTCTCACCGGCCACGGTGGGGGACTCGGCAGGACACCCAACATTCCTAGGTTTTAAAGCCAGAGCCTGCCCAGCACCTCGGTCACCCAGGCCCCGTGGTAAGGCTCCTGAGCCCTCCGTCCTCTGAGCTCTGGCTAAGTCCCCAGTCTCTCTCTTTGCCGAGACCACCTGCGGTGGCCTGGTCTTCACAGGGCCCCCCACCCCCGCCCCTCAGCTTGCAGCCCTGTGGGATTCCCGCTCCTAAGTCTCCCTCTGGCCACCAGCCGGACGAGCCAGGCTCCCTAGACTTCCCTGGCTCTGCTCCTGGACTATTCACTCTTGTTGAGACCAGCCTGGCCTCTCCTGCTCCTGAAATGACTTGCAGACCCAAGGGTGACCCGTGCCTGTCCTCCCTCTGGACCCCAGCTCCAGATCCCAGGAGGCTTTCTCCACCGTTTGGAAAAACTGCCCTCTTTCAAGAGCTGGACTTCTATCTCTTGGACAATCATAATGGACAGTGGAGGGACCAAGACCCTTTACTGCCCTCTGCTGGTCATGGGTGGAAGTACATGCACCCCCTGCAGGGGTAGCTAGGGGCCCACCTGCATCCCCTCCGGAAGGCTGTCAGGCTACTCCCCGCACACCGTGCTCCTTAGCTTCTCCGGGACAGCCTGGGGCCCCTCGTTTTGCTCCCAGCCCCCACTTCCCAGAGGAAGGATGAGTGGGACGCCCCCAGCATCGGACAGGACCTCCCGTGGACACCCCGCTGGCACAGTCTTGGTTCCAGGCCTGTCTCCCCACTTCTTTCGGGTAACCAGGCCGGGGGCTGGGAGGGCAGGGTGCCCAGGCCGCCGGCCGGGTGGACAGCAGCCCTCCTCCCCCCCACCCCCCGGAAGGACAGGTGAGCCCCACCAGCTGGGCAGTGAATCACGTTTGTCTCAGCCGGGCCTCCTCCTGGCGCGTATCAGTCCCGACATTTAGGGGCACCGCCTCTGGCTCCCCAGCCACCACGGCTCATTGTGGCGGCGGTTAGATTTAATCCTCTGACACCTGCTGGTTTTCTCATATGAGCAGAGAGGGAAGGCAGAGGCCAGGATCAGGCGGAAGCAGGACCCATGCTCTGAGCCTAAGGCTGGGAGGGGCCCACGACCCCCTCATCTCCTGGCCCTCAGATGGAAGCTTCTGGTGGGACTGGAGAGTGAGGCAGGCTGAGTGGGCCACCTCTCCTGAGACTCGAGTGGGGGCCGTGTGCCAGGCCGTCGGCTGGGATGCGCCCTGGGCCTGGTCACACCGTGGGAAGAGGCAAAGAAGAAATGATTCAAGTAACGAATTGCTTTCTGAAGGACATAGGGACCCCTGACCACAGCTCAGAGTGACACAAGAGCCCTGGAGCAAGAGAGGCCTTATCGGAGGGGGTCCCGGGCTAGGACGGCCCTGCCACCCGCTTACAGCACCCCTACCCTTCAACCCGGGGTTTCTGCCATCTCGCTCTGTCCTCAGAGGTGTGGACAAAGCTGTGGGGCGACCGCGTTCAGTGCTGACTTGTTTATGATACAAAACCCCACATGTTTATATGACGAAATGTTACGCAGGAAGGAAAGCGGAGGTTTTTGAAGAATATTTCATGGACAATGTTATGTCGCATGTGGCCAGGAAGTCAAATAAAACTCTGTATACACACGGCGAGAAAATTAGCAGAGTTCTACGCCTCTTATCTGTGCCCTTGGCTCTCACTTTTCAGTAAAATTAATGGTAAGAGAT
This sequence comes from Proteles cristata cristata, assembly GCA_017311185.1. Classification (NCBI taxonomy): domain Eukaryota; kingdom Metazoa; phylum Chordata; class Mammalia; order Carnivora; family Hyaenidae; genus Proteles; species Proteles cristata. The sequence goes on along the minus strand of JAESUZ010002862.1, from coordinate 124,600 downwards.
TAGAGGCGACTCAAAACTGATACAGAGTCTTATATTGTTTAAGGTGTGTGCACACGAGTGTGTGCACGAGTGTGTGCCTGTGGGTGTGTTGGCTCACGCGTGCCTGGGGATGTTTCTGTGCGTGTGCGTGTGTCTCTGTGTGTGCACGTCTTTGGTTGTACGTGTGAGTTCGAGCGTGTGCGTAGAAGGAGTTCCAGAAAGAAATACACCAAAATGCTAGAAAAAGTCGTTTCTGGACAGTGGGATTATTTCTAGGTTTTCTGTGCTAAAGATGCTTCCTTTTAGAACAAAGCGGGTAGTGAATACACATGCTGAACGCCCCTTGCTCGCTCTGCTTCCTCTGCGGGGGTGGGGTGGGGGGTCCGTTCGCTCCGAGAGCCGCCTCCCCACCCGCCAGCCCAGGCGCCCGCCCCGCCGGGTGCATGGTGTCCTACCAGGTTGGTCTTCTCCTTCTGGAGCTTCAGGATGAGCTTGTGGAAGTACTTGGTCATCTTGTTGGAGACCGTGTGCTCCTGCAGCTTCTCCACGATGGAGACGTCCAGCCCCTTCCTCTGCTCCAGCTCGTGCTGGATGGTCTCGTGGATGGCCTGCAGTTCGCCCACAATGGTCGCGTGCTCCTGGAAAGGAAGACGCAGAGGTGGCGCTGGTGGGGGAGGGGGGCTGCGGGGACGGGCCCTGCGGGGTGGGGGGTGTGGTCCTACCACGTGGGCCTTGCCCAGCGCTTCCTCTGTGTCCTGGAGCGCCAGCCGGTAGGTGTTGAGCTCATTCTCCAGGGCCTCCTGCTTGGCCAGGCACTGAGCGGTCAGCTTCTGCATCAGGCTGGCTTCCGTCTCGGCGCGGTTCAGGATGCTGGCCAGCTTCTCGTTCTTCTCCTCCTCCTTCATGATGGATTTCTTGTAGGCCTCGATCTCACCGTCGATGGACGTGATCTGGTGCTGGCACTCGCTGCCGGGGTCGAGAGACCAGAGGTGGGGCATCAGGGTGGCCAAGCGTGTGGCTGTGCCTGCTCATGGGCGGCTCCCCCAGTGGGAAACCAGCTCTAAATAGTAGCCAATCTCGGCTACCGTTTCCTGATATATTCACAGAGCCACCGCCCACTGTGAGTTTAAGGCTAAGGCTCTTCTAAGGTAGTGAGGACAGGGGACGGGAAGTCGGGGTCGGGCATTGTTCCAGGGGCCTCATCCACCTGCCCTCGCTAGCCCCCCGGAGCCATCCTGGGAAGGGCAGGGCACTGGAGCTCAGATCACTGGGGTTAGCTCGCCCCAGGGCCACCGTGCGTGGCGTGGCTGGGAGGCCAGTGATGGGCATCACTCCAAACTCTTCTGTTTCCCCCCCACACACGGGCCATGGAAACATCTGCAGTTATCGTCAAATCACAGACACAGGTGCTGGAAGACGAAGTGGAATTTTCGTTTGTGTGCGAGACATTTTCCCCCTTTGTTCTGAGATGAGCGCCTTTCTCCACTGACGGCATCTTATCGTTTGAATAAGTTCTTGTTCAAAAAATCAGAAAGCACTTCCTCTTTGCACTGGAGTAACACCTTCCATGCCTTTTTCTCACTTCTGTCCCCAGGCCTTCAAGTCTCCTCCTCAAGCTACCAGCTATTTCTTATATGTCTTTCCAGATCTATTTCATGCTGATACAAGCACTATGTGTCTGTGAAACAAACAGTACCCCAGTAGATCCCGTGCTGCACCTTCGTTTTCTTGGGCTATCTTAGAGATAGTCAATAGCAGCGCGCACGGGAAGGCCGCGGTTCTTCTCGGTGACCGGATGGCATTCTACATGATGACTGTGCCGTAATTTAAGAATCCTCACCGATACACTATTAGGTTCTTTCCAGTTTTCTGGCCTTTTTTTCCCCTAATTTCAACAGTGTACCAATAAATATCCTTACACATTTTAAAAAAGATCCCAGGGAGATATGGCATGTTTACTCGGCGGAAGATCCAACATTGTTAAGATCTCACTTCTCCCCGAACAGATCTATAGACTCAACACAATTCCCGTTCCAATCCCAGGAAGTATATTTTTTCCCAGAGATTGACAAATTTTAAACTTTATAAACCGACAAGACCTCAAATAGCCAAAATAACTTATAAGAGAAGAACGAGGATTCGCACTATCTAATTTTAAGACTTTCTATAATAAAGCTGCAGTGTGGTGTTGGTGAAGGGGCAGATAGATGGATGGGAATCAGGAATCCACAAATAGACACAACACCCCGCCCCCCCACCACACACACACACAATTGATTTTTGACCAGAATGTCCCGCTATTTCAAAGGGGAGACAGTGGTCTCTTCAGCAGTGGTGCTCGGACCGCCAGAGACAGATGTGCAAACGGAACGCGCTTGGGTCTCAGGCCATGACAGGCGATAACTTGGAATGAGTCACGTGCCACATGGAAGAGCTTAGCAGAAGACAGAGGAGGAGGGGATCTTCACGACCCTGGGTCAGGCAACAATTCCTTGCAGAGGACACAAAAAGCATGAGCTATGAAAACAAATGAATTAGTTGGGCTTCATCAGAATTTAAAATCTCTGCTCTTCCAAAGCCACCATCGGGAGAAGGAGCAGGTGAGCCACAGGCTGGGAGAAAATATTTTCAAAGCACATCCGAGAGAGGACTCGGGTCTGGATTATATGAAGAACTCTCGTAAGTCAATAATAAGATAAACCACTTAATTTAAAAATGAGCAAGAGATACTCCCAAAGAAGGCATAGGGGAGGCAAGGAAGCACAGGAAAGGTGCTCATCCTCATTAGTCTTCAGGGAGATGCATCTACTAATGACCGAACGTAATGGCTACAATCCAAACGGCAGTAGCAAGTGTTGGTGAGGTGGGGAGTAACTGGGACCCTCACCCACTGCTGGAGGGAATGGACCAAACCAAACTGGAAAACACATCGGCAGTTTGTTATAAAGTCAAATACGCGCTGACCAGCAATCCCACGCCTGGGTATTCACGCAGGAGAGAGGGAAACACGCGTCCCCACCAAGACGTGTACAGACTGTCACAGTAGCTTTTCCGATGACGTTCCCAAACCGGAAACGACGGGGCAGCCCGTCGGTGGGGGAGCCGATGAACACAGTGGTGGGCTGTCCAGCCAAAACAAGGCACAAACTACTGATCTCGCAGCACCCCACGGGGGGATGGGGCGCAGAGGCAGCGTGCTGCGTGCAGGAAGCCGGATGAGCGAATCTGCACAGCCATTTACGGGACACCTTGGGAATGACAGGCCCGTAGGGGACAGAAGGCAGGTCGGTGGCCGCTGGGGGCGGGAGGCGGGCGAGGGCACAGACTCTGGGGGGGTGTGGGGACACCGGCCTCTTCCATTTGCCGAACTCGCAAAAACCGTGCACTAAAGAGGGAGAACTCTTCCACATAAGAAATGTGTACATAAATTAAGCCTCCACAAACCCGACTTAAAATGGAAAACCTACTCATTTTCTTTTTTAGGAAGTAGCAGCCTTACAAATGTCTAAAATCTGACAATAAAAGGAAGACGTCCAATTTAAAAAAAGGCACAGTCACAAACGGCGTGACAGAAGTCTGAACACACGGAAAGTCACACACACGGGAGAAGAGATGCCTGTGCGTGCCCCAAATGCTAATAAATTGTCATTGTCACCGGAGGGAAAAGATGGTGCTCTTGGAAACCTTCTCTGTTTTGCAAATTCCCTATGATGGGATCACTGATCCTCGATACAATTTATTGCTGAAAAACACACTTTAAAAACTTCCTAGATGAACAGATACCAATAGAAAATACCCGGATACAGACACTGGTAGAGCTGAGAACACGGCCCCCACGTCGGGCCTGATCCGTTCACGGGTCACGAGGGCAGCTGTTTGGGGGCCTGGGGCACCTGACATCTCAACACCCCGGGGCGAGGGCTCTGTGCCAGGCCGCCCCTCGCATGTCCCATCGGAAGTAAGACAAGGCTGCCGGCAGGGCCCTGGGGACCTGGTGTGGCCCCGCCCCCAGGAACTGTAAGTTCTTGGGTGTCCCCCCCGCCGAGGGTAAGCACAGCACCGTCTGTGGCTCCTGCTTGTTTTGAGATGTTGCCTTTGAATATGTGACCTCCAGTGTTGACTGTAGTCCCAGTCAGACTGTTCACCTGTGGCCGGGACCCGCTTTTGACCTGACTTTGTCACTGACATTGCAAAGATTCAATGGCTCGTCGTGGTCTTTAAAGTGACAGGGAGGTGGGGACCTGTCTGGTCTGGAGGTCCCATATGGGCTTCCCCCAGGGCTGCTGGGTCCAGACTGAGGGGTCGGCGGCTGACAGCAAGGGGCCATCGGGGCAGGAGTGGCCAGAGGCCAGAGAAGCGTGTGGACAGACTGCCCGGTGCTCTGGGAAGAAGCAGGTTGGGGTAAGGGCGCGGGGCCTCCGAGACTGAGCCGCGTCCCAGCTGTCATCCGCCCTGTGCTCTTTCCCGCGGGCGGACCCTGTAAGTCCGAGGCCAAGCGTTAGCCTCTTCGGTGCCCGCATTTCCTAGTGGACACGCAAGCCTGGCATTCTCACGTCTAGGTCAGCCTCCCGTGCCCTGATCCCTGGAATCTAACCCCAAAGACACAGAGGTACTCCCGACATGATGGCCACACGCAGCTTCTGGGCCGGGGGGCGGGGGTGGGCCCGCGGGGGCCGCCCCAGGTGAAGGACCCCACCTCGGGGTGTGGGCCTCCTGCCGGTCGTCCTGACCGGAGCCAGGAGCGTCGCCGGCTTCCCTCCTTGTCCAAAGCGGTGTACGCGGGACGAGCTGGCAGAGCTGGTGTTTAGTTCAGGCGCTGGACTGGCCTGGAAGTCAGAAGCGGCGCACGGTCTTATTTCTGCGGCGCCCTGACCTTCTGTTAGACCGCCTCGGACTTCCTTCTCCCAACCTGCATGGATGCACGTGGCGCGTCTCCATCTCCGCGGTTAGAATTTGCAGCCCTCACGGTGTCCTGTGCGGACAACGCCTTCTGACGGTGGACTCCGCTCCTCTGGGCTGCCGTATAGCTTTAGAAAGGACGCTGTCCTAAGCTAGACGTTCCAGTGCTGGTCAGGGGTGTGGGCTGTGTGTGTGCCTGCGCACGTGTGCGGGTCTTGTGTGCACGTGTGTACGTGGGCACACGTGTGTGTGGGTGCACACGTGTGTGCCTGTGTATGCCCGCACACGTGTGCGGGCTCTGTGTGCACACTTGCATGTGTGTGCGAGCATACCTGTGGGAGCGCGCGTGAGTGTGTGTGTGCACATGTGTGCCTGTGCACGTGTGCATGTGTGAGCGTGTGCATGCATGTGCGGTGTTGTGTGTGCACTCGCATGTGTGTGCGAGCATGCCTGTGCGAGTGTCCATGGGTGTGAGTGTGTGGGGGTGTGTCTGTGTGTATTTGCGTGCACACGTGTGTGTGCCTGTATGTGTGTGAGCACCTGTTTTGCTAAAACACCCACCCAGCCTTCCATGCACGCATGTTGTGAAAACATGGTTTTCACTGTGGTTACATCGCACAGTCCCGAAGTGTGACCCGCTGCGCTCCCGCGGGACTCTGGAACGCCACTGCGCCGTGTGACCGGCACCGCCTTTTGGGGACACAGCTGCCAGAGCTGGGCATGTGCGTCCCCAGGACTCCAGGCTGTTGGAGACGACGGCGTATGGCGCACTCTGAAGCGGATTCACCCTGGACGTGGGGGCACCGAGGAGCACGGGTAACCCTCACGCCCGGGCAGGGAACACCCCCCGGAAGCAGCCCAGTGGCCGCCCTGCGGTGGGAAAGGGAGGAACGAGCGATCCATGTCCTGGTTTGGAAAGATCTCCAGGGCACATGGACGAATGAGAAAAGCGAGGCACAGAGCAGGGCGTGTGCGGCACGTGACCGCAGTGACGGTGCCCGTGTGCCTGTCGTCATCGCTGTTGTTTGAATTACAGGACCACCAAGGGCAAGTGCTTCCCAGCTGTCTGGCCCCAGGACACTGCGCCATGGAGTGGCCAAGGCCAGGAGCCGTCATTCACTCACCCCCGCCCTCCGTGGCTCGGTGCCGGGAGAGCCGCCTGCTGCCTCCAGGCCCGGGCCATGGCGTGTGGGTCCCCGTCACCCTGGGCGGTCTGGGGAACGAAGGCAGTGCCGGGCCAGAGCCCCCTGTCCCTGACACCCTGCCCAGGCCACACAGAAGGGATGGGGAGCCCTGGGGGACGGCCGTCTCCCTTCCCCAGGGGGGGAAGGTCAGGACAGGATTCCGGCTGGAACGCAGCCTTGGGCAGGACAGTCGCACAGGGATGGTTTCCGCGCATGGGTGGCGAAGAGCAAAGTGGAGGGATTCCTTTCCGTCCCAGAAATGAATACGCCTTTCCCCTCTGTCACCGCGTCTCCTAATCCTCCCAGGAAACCTGAGCGCGAAAGCTTTGCTGCTCTGGGGGCCGTGGGGAGTTTGAAAGGACTTAAGCGCTGAATCTCAGTGAACAATAGGGAGCTTTTGGGGCGGAAGCCGGGGACATGCCCCCCTTTGTCCCAGCAGCGGCAGTGGGACAGGTGCCGTGGGCGCACCTGAGGGTGGTGGGGGTCCGCACACCCACCTGGGGCCCTGAGCCGGCCCCAGCCCCCGCCCCCGCGTCACACCTGGAAGGCGGCGAGTGGCCCTCCCAGCGCCTACCTGTACGCCTCCTGGATGGTCCTGTGCGCCTCGTCTCGGTGCTTCATGCCCACCAGGCAGGCAGCCCACTGCTGCAAGATGTGCCTTTTCTCCACGCTGATGGCGCCTATCTCCGTGCAGGCCTGCGGGCGACAGTGAGGGTGACGCGGATGGTGGGCTAGTGGCATCAGAGTGCCCAGAACATCTCCTTTCCCATATTGCGCACGGTGAGCGGATAAACGCAAAAATAAATACAGGTCGAAAGGCACATCGAGCACCCACCTGAGCCCTGACCCCGGGGCTTCGAGGAGCTCAGAGCCAGGGGGTCGAGGGAGGAGGAGGAGAGGGCGGGTGGCCGGCGGTGACTGATGCCCGGCTCATTGAGAACGCAGCCTTGGGTCCACAGATGGAGCCTCGGGCCGACGCCCCTTCCCGTAAGAGCCCTCACCATCGGGAATGACCTTGGTGAGGGCATCTATCGGCCCTGGTGTGTGTGTGCGAATGTGTGCATGTGGGTGTGGGTGTGTGCAGCCACACTCTTGACGGTTTGTGAGCCAGAATTAAAAACCAGCATGTTATACACGGGCCTTCGTGTCAGCAAGTATTTACTGGATTGTCGGACAGGCTTCCACGGCTCGGACATACGGTGACTCTCTCGTAGCAGAAGTCTCCTCCCCCCAGCCCTGCGGGGACTCTGCTATTACACACAGCTCGGTCCGCAGTGACTCCCTATTCATTTCGCCGTGCAGTTTATAGATCTACCCAATGTTTACTCGCATGCGTCTTCAGTACTTTCCTTGGGATGAAGCTCCAGTGATATTTTGGGAAGAGGGTAGGAGAGTTTTGGGGGCTGGGGCGGGTGTAGGGGAGCGTCTTTCCCCGTGTCTGTTACAACGCTGTTCTTGAATAAAGATCTTTTTTTAATGTTTATTTTTGAGAGAGAGACAGAGAGTGAGAGGGGGAGGGGCAGAGAGAGAGGCAGACACAGAATTTGAACTGGGCTCCAGGCTCTGAGCTGGCAGTCAGCACAGAACCCGACACGGGGCTCGAACCCACGAACCGTGAGATCATGACCTGAGCCAAAGTCAGATGCTTAAACGACTGAGCCCCCCAGGCGCCCTGAATAAAGATCTTGATAAAGACCCACGTGTGTTTTCACTGCCAGCCTGGAAGGCTCCCCACCCCCGCCCCGCCTCAGCGCACTGGTTCATCCTGGCCAGCCTGGACGGTCCGCTCCCTGCCGCGTCCGACTTCGGCTCAGGTCATGATCTCACTGTCTGTGAATCCAGCCCCACGTCGGGCTCCGTGCTGACAGCTCGGAGCCTGGAGCTGCTTTGGATTCTGTGTCTCCTTCTCTCTCTGCCCCTCCCCTGCTCATCTCTCTCTCTCAAAAATGAATGTTAAAAGATAAATAAATAAATAACCTCTCTTCCCACCCTCAAATTTACTCTTCAGTGAAAGCCTGTCTCTCCCTGACGTGGCTCCTGTCTTTCTGTGGAGCCGCTGGTGCCCGGGGGCCACAGCCACTCTGGCTGGTGAGCCTCACCCTCTCCACCTGCTCCCTTACTGGGTCTGTGCTTAGAAAGGCTGCTCCAACTCAGGATTTAAAAGATATTTTTCTTTTATTTTCTTCCAGTGCATTTCCCCCCATTTACATTCCTGATCCCATCTGGAATTCATTTCAGTGTCTGGTATGAAGAAAAGATTTTTTTTATTTTTTTTTTAATTTTTTAATTTTTAAAAAATTTTTTTTAATGTTTTATTTATTTCTAGGAGAGAGAGAGAGACAGCATGAGCAGGGAGGGTCAGAGAGAGAGGGAGTCACAGACTGAAACAGGCTCCAGGCTCTGAGCTGGCAGTCAGCACAGAGCCCGACGCGGGGCTCGAACCCACGAACCGCGAGATCATGACCTAAGCGAAAGTCGGACGCTTAACCGACTAAGCCACCCAGGCGCCCCTGAAGAAAAGATTTAATTGTTCCCCAAATGATTAACCAAATGTCCCTACCCTGTCGTCCATGATTGCTTGTTCTCTACTAATTTATAATCTACTCAAGCTTTACACAAATGTTTGCCTCCTTCTGGGCTCTCTCACAGGCTACCGTGGCCTGCCTGGCGATCTCTGTGCCCAGGAACACATTATTTTACCTTCCGGGGCTTTATGATTGGTGATATTTGGTAGGGCAGCGCGAGGGCGACCGGCCATGAAACCCCTCAGTTCCGGGGAGACGGATTGCTGGTCCGCCTTCGCGAATTTCCCTTCCCAATTCCTCCCTAGTCCTCTCAGTTCATTCTTCAGATAAATCTAAGAATCTCTTCTAACTAAACAACTGCTTTTTTTTTTTTCCTTCCCCCTGAGATTCTGATCAGAACACATTCTAGATTCACAGGCCGGAGAGCACTGACCACCTTCCCTTACGGACCCAGGCGTGTCTTTTTTTTCTCCAATAAAAGTGGTTCGTTTCCTTTCTGTTGTTCCTGCGCACGTGAGTGCAGATGGTGAGTCACAGATTAAAACAAAAAAAGACAGGGGCGCCTGGGGGGCTCAGTCAGGTGAGCGTCCGACTTCGGCTCAGGTCATGATCTCACGGTTCATGGGTTCGAGCCCCGAGTCGGGCTCTGTGCTGACAGCTCAGAGCCTGGAGCTGCTTCGGGTTCTGTGTCTCCCTCTCTCTGCCTCTCCCCCACTTGTTCTTTCTGTCTCAAAACTAAACAAACATTAAAACAAAATTTTTAAAAAAGACACAGCAACGTTGGTTGCTAGTGTTGGCCTCTGAATGTGGCGCCCACCGACTCCCAGGGCTGAGCAGTTAGGGAGAGCCCAGCCCCCCTGACTGGCCACTATGGCCAAGGTGTGCCCAGCGAGCAGACGCGGGGGCCCAGATTCCTGGAGGCCTTTCGGGCTACCGCTGGCTACGGCCGGAATAGAAATACGGGTCATCTGCCAGCGGGTTTCGGCTGCATCCGCCCCACCTCCACCCCCACAGGTCAGCCGGGTGTGGAGATGCTCAGGGAGGCACAGGGCCGTGCGGGGAGCCTGTGGACTGAGCGGGCACAGTGAGCCGGTCACTCGGTGGGCACGGGCGGGCGCCGGGCAGGTGCCGTGCGGTGCCACAACGCTCCTACCTCGCTCACTGCTTTCCTGAGAACCCGGGTGTCCTCCGTCTGGGCGCCGTGCTGCGCCTCCAGCAGAGCGATCTGCTCCTCTAGCTGGTTGGCTTTGATGGTGAGCCGGTCCACATGAAGGTCCTGGGAAACGAGGCGATGGGCACCTCAGACAGAATTCTCCAGAAGCCCCCGACCCAAGTCAGTGACACCCCCCCCACCGCCCACCCCCGGGCCGGCCGCAGCCTCTCAGGGCCGCCACGTTCACGCAAGAGGCAGAGCTAAGGGCCTTCTGGAAAACCGAAGGTTTGGCGGCAGTCGCTGCATACGCGTCAATTTTGCAAAACACCTGCTGCTTCTTCTCCATCTCGGCCCGCGTGCGCTCCACTTCCGACTTCTTCACCACCTGCTTCATCACGCGGATGTCGTCGCGCACGTCCTGGTCGATGTTCTGCATGTAGAACAGATGCAGAGCCAGGCCCTCCAGCTCGGCTTGTAGGGCGGCCACTGCGGGGGAGAGAGGGAGGGCTGCTGGGGTACCCCGCACTCGCACGCGCCGTCTCGGGGCCCCTCCAGCCGCTGGGGGCCAGGCCTGGGAACCCGCTTCTAGACTACAAAGACCCTTAGGGGCGCCTGGGAGCTCAGTCGGTTAAGCGTCTGACTTTGGCTCAGGTCGTGATCTCGCAGTTTGTGGGTTCGAGCCCCACATCAGGCTCTGTGTTGACAGCTCAGGGCCTGGAACCTGCTTTGGATTCTGTGTCTCCCTCTCTCTCTGCCCTTCCCCAGCTTATTCTCTGTCTCTATCTCTCTCAAAAATTGATAAATGTTTAAAAAAAAAAACTAAGTATTTTTATCTATCAGGCCAACTCATTTTTATTTTTTTAAATTTATTTTTCCAAGTCATGTTTTAAAACCAGTTTCTGCCATTTTATTTTAACTTCCTCTTCCTACTTCTTTTGGTTAACTTGCCCTTTTTAAGCCTCTGGAAGTAGAATGTTTTAATTTCAGTCTTGTTCACAAAAAGCCAAATGAAACTAGGCAGGGTCATGGGTTTTGCTCGAGTGCTTTCCACCGCAGCCTCAAGTTCCAATTCGTGGACTCCTTTGCCGTCGGTGCTCTACGTGGTCCGTGGTCTCCGTGTGGACGAGTCTCCTTGGTCCTCTTCCCTTACCTCCTGAGCATCGCTGCTTGTCGTTTATATTTGAGATCTGTGATTCTCAGCCCTGACTGCATATCAGAATTACCTGGAAGGTGAAAGAGAGAAAGAGAGAAAGAAAGAAAGAGAGAAAGAAAGGAAGGAAGGAAGGAAGGAAGGAAGGAAGGAAGGAAGGAAGGAAGGAAGGAAGAGAAAGAAAGAAGGAAAGAAAGAAAGAGAAAGGAAAGAAAGACAAGAATCAAAAGACTCTTAGGGGCACCTGGGTGGCTCAGTCAGTTAAGCGTCCAACTTTGGCTCAGGTCATGATCTCACAGTTCGTGGGTTCGAGCCCCTCGTCGGGCTCTGTGCTGACTCCCAGCTTGGAGCCTGGAGCCTGTTTCCGATTCTGTGACTCCCTCTCTCTCTGACCCTCCCCTGCTCACGCTGTCTCTCTCTGTCTCAAAAATAAATAAAACATTAGAAACAGAAAAGAAAAGAAAAGAAAAGAAAAGAAAGGAAAAGAAAAGAAAAGAAAAAGAGCCTGTCCCTTCGTGCAACTGCTGCGTCAGAGCTGCGGGCTGGGCCGGGTCCCGGTGACTCTGAGTCGCCCTGGGCTCCTGCAAGGGGCAGAGGCTTGCTCCCTGCCTGCTGGCGTCTGGCCCTGTCCTGCCCGTAAGCCGACAGCATTTTTTTCCTTAGCCTTTGGAATTTGAAAATGTCACCAGCTGTGTCTAGGCACGTTTATTTTCTCTTCCCACTGTCTGGGCCTCTGTGGCTCTTCACTTCATGTTTGAAGGTTCCGCTTTCCGGAACTCACGCAGATGCTCTTCTCGGATGTCGTCGGTTGATGCCCCTGATCTCCTGGAATTTCTGTCTGACGGGCGTCGACCATCCCAGATGGAACATCCGACTCTTTTGTCTCCTCAAAACGTCCATCGCTGCACGTGGGGGCTCTGCTCTGAATTCAGGGGAGAATTCCTCAAATTTGTAGCGGTGTGGATGTGTCTGCTTAGTGACTTTTGTTTTGGTGTGTTTTGGATGATGGTTGTATTTTTTATTTCCAAGTAGCCTTTCCCCCTCCTTCTCTCTCGTTTGACTGACGTAACAGCCTCTAAGATCGCAGGCGGAGTACCAGCGGGGGAACGACCGGCCCTCTCAGCTGCGTCATTGGGCCTGTGCCCAGGCAGGTAACTGCTCTGTGGGCAGGGCGGGGACCACCCGAAGCCCCCAGCGCTCAGAGAGGAGAAGCCGTAACAATTCCGGAATCCTGCTTGGTTGGGCAGTTTCCTTCCCTGTGTGTCCAATGACCCCCAGGAAGGACATGAAGTCCAAGAGGCGCTGCGTGTCTCCGGGTGCTCGTCCACACCCTGAGCCTCCGCTGAGGGGTCCTGGCATGGAGGGGTGGGGGCCCCATGACCTACCCCCCCGGACGGTGCGACTCTATCGTTACCGCACAAATTTCGCCTTCTCTTTTCGGTATTTTCTGTTAATTTGGTGGCGATCAGGGAGGGTCTTGATAAATGAGCATTCACCCCGCTGCCACCAATCCAGAAACTTCTGCGTTTCTCAGGGTCTAACATGTTCCCCATCGTAATGATCATACAGAGTTGGTAAAGAAAGTTGGAAACAGGAAAAAGCCCCCAGACTGAAATAATCACAGTGGAGCTCGCAAGTGGCTGTTAGGGGAGGCCAGGGACCCTGCTCTGAGGGGCGGGGGGGAGGCTGTTTTACTAGGAAAAGCGCTATTGCCTCATCTGGTCCAAAGCCTCCCTGGCCCCCCGTTCCTGCGCCATCCCCTGGGCCGTGGGCCCCTGGCTTATTCAAGCCCCTGTGCTCAGGACTGGGCTTCAGCCATTCCTTCCCGATTCTTCCAACCCCACCAACCCGCTGCAGCACACGTGTCTCTTCAGCCTGTGAGGCTTTCGTGTTCCCCTCGTGAGGCCTTTTAAGACCCAGATGCCTTTCCTCCCTAAAACGGCTGGGAAACCTGGTAAGACAGACCACATATTGTTTTCTCCATGCCTGTGATGGCCCGACAGGACGTTTCTGGGGGACGAGATATCATGTGGCACCTCCCCGTGGGGACGTGACCGTACGTGGGACGCCCCACTGGGTCATGACGGCGCTCGGGGGGACGCCCTCGGGCTTGCGCGGGCGCCCAGGGCCCTGACCGCACGCGGGACGCCCCACTGGGTCATGACGGCGCTCGGGGGGACGCCCTCGGGCTTGCGCGGGCGCCCAGGGCCCTGACCGCACGCGGGACGCCCCACTCGGTCATGACGGCGCTTGGGGGACGCTCGCGCGCCCAGGGCCCTGACCGCACGCGGGACGCCACTGGCCAGACGCCCTGACGCACGGGGACGCCCACTGGGTCATGACGGGCTTGGGGGGACAGGGCCCTGACGACGCGGGCGGGCGCCCAGGGCCCTGACGCACGCGGGACGCCCCACCGGGTCATGACCGCGCCCGGGGACGCCCCACTGGGCCTGGCCGCGCGCGGGGTCGCCCGCCTTACGCTCCCTGCGCTCGCCGTCGGCGCTCTCGCAGGTCCGCTCGTAGAGCAGGCGCGCGGCACGCAGCTCCTCCTCCTGCTGCCGCCGGGCGCACGCGGCCGTCGAGTGCCGGTCGTGGCTCGTCTCCAGCTGCATCTGCAGGCGGGCCAGGTGCTGCTGCACCCCGTAGAGGTCCAGCCCCAGCTCCTGCCGCTGCGCTCGGGTTTGCCTGGTGGCCACGGCCTGCGCACGGAGACGGAGGCTGCGTCACGGGCGGAGGCGCACGGCCGCGGCCGCACGGATGGACGGACGGATACGCACCAGCTCTTGAAGTTCCAGTTTCAGCTTCTCTATCTGTCGGTTGAGGTAGTTCTTCAGGGCGGCCTGGAACCTTACCATCAGGGGCTGGAACAACAGAGACGCGAGCCTGGGTCACTCCTGGCCTACACAGGGCACAGCCCAAGTCATCAGAGCTCTCCGGGGGTGGGAGGGTGCACAGGGAGGAATGTCACGCCGGGGGCTCCCCGCTTCTGCGCGGGGACCTGCTCTGGCAGCCACAGATTAAAGGCACTCGCGGTCCGTCCCGGGCACTGAAGACTGAGCGCATATTTTTGGTGAAATGACTGGGTGAGCGGGGGTGGTGCTCCTGGATTCCTGTCCCCCCCTCGCCCCCGCCCCCAGGATGAGAGGGGGGTGATGAGCAGGGCCTGGGACACCAGCACCGGATGAGCCCTGAGCCCTCCTCCCAGAGCGACAGCCGATGGTCTCCAGGGTGAGCACCCCAGCTTTGCGAATGGGCTCAGTCAGTCAAGATCTGCCTTCCCCGACTGCCAGAAGGGTGGGGCCAGGGAACTCCTGATCTGGTAGCTTCGCTCAAAGCAGTGGCTCTGAATGGGGGTGACCGCGCCCCCACCCAACATCCAGCAGTGTCTGGAGACATTTCTGTCTGTCACCGCTAAGGGGCAGGGCCACTACTGGCATCTAGCACCTGGAGCCGGGTCCCTCCCCACCCCCGGACAGTCCCACCCCAGAGAGTGACCTGCTCCCAATGTCAGCAGAGCCGAGGTTGAGACTTGGCAAAAAAAAAAAGAAGAAGACGCTTCACAGAGCACTGGCCCAAAGCGTGCGGACACAGTGCTGGGTGGCTGAGGGCCAGCGCGGGCTGGGGTGGGGCGTGGGGTGTGCGGAGCCAGGCAGAGGGAGCCTAAGCAGCAGGCTAAGGGGCGTCTCTGGTGACCCTCCACGTGTCTAGGGCCCCGCTGAGGCCTGGGAGCGCGTCCTTACGTGGTCTGGGTGCAGAACCATCAGATGGTCTGTGTCTTCCTCTGCCTCGTCGCTGCCCTCGGACTCGGTTCTCTCTGCCGCCTCCTCGGGAGCACTTAGCTGTTGGATCTGCTCCAGGAAGGCGGGCATGGCGCCTCCCTCGGGCCGGGCCTCGGGCTCGTCTGGGCGGACACCTGGGGGCACAGCAAGCCCCACCGAGGGGTTAGTACGGGGCTTGGCAAGGCCGCTTGCAGGCGCCTCGGGCGAGGCTGATTCCCAACCTCCTGCAACATGATGGAAAAGAGAGAGAAAACATCCAGCGGGTTGGGGCTCAGTGCTGTTTACAGAGTCTTCTGTTCGCAAATCTTCCGTGTGTTGGTTCACGTGTCCATAGAAAGGATCACATTTTACTTATTTATTTTTATTTGAGAGAGAGAGAGCGTGCATGAAAGGATCACATTTTAGGGGCGCCTGGGTGGCTCAGTCCGTTAAGCGTCAGACTTCGGCTCAGGTCATCATCTCACGGTTCGTGGGTTCGAGCCCCGCGTCGGGCTCGGTGCTGACAGCTCAGGGCCTGGAGCTGCTTCAGATTCTGTGTCTCCCTCTCTCTCTGCCCCTCCCCTGTTCATGCTGTCTCTCTCTCTCTCTCTCTCTCTCTCTCACAAATAAATTAAAAAAAAAAAACGTTAAAAAAATTTAAAGGTAATATGGGGGCGCCTGGGTGGCTCAGTGGTTAAGCATCTGACTCTTGATTTCAGCTCAGGTCATGACCTCACTCTGTGTGAGCTCCAGCCCTGCACTGGGCTCCGTGCTGACAGCTCAGGGCCTACCTAGGATTCTGTCTCCCTCTCCGTCTGCCCCTCCTCGGTTTGCTCTCTCCCGCTCAAAAATAAGTTTTAAAAAAGCTAATGTAATGTATGTTACCTTTAATATATTCCAAGAAGGAAAGGTGTTTTGTATATACTTTTTTAGACACAAATAGTGAGTATTTGATGAAAGTTGGCTTCTTACTGTTTTGTTTGGTTTTGAATGGAAAACGGCTGATAAGATTGACAAGAAATGAAGTATCTGTGAGGCTCCACTGCCAGCTTCCCTATCCACCTGAGCTGCAAAGGTCCCATTCTGTTTTTAGCTCGTTCAGATGTGTGCTACCTTCATGTCACTTGAGGGACGATGCAAGACTTTGTTAGCTGGACCATCCATGCACATGCGCCATAAGGAATAAGAAATACCCCGATTTGCTTTCCCCACATGCCCCACACGGGGACAGAGGACGGGGTGTGTCGAGTGAGCCTCTGAAACTCAGCAAACGCGTACTCTTTGGGGTTTCATTGCTGAGCGCCTCTCTGAGACCAGAAGGCAGCAGGCAGTGGCAGTCAAGGGCTGTGGTTTGGACGTCATCGGAGCTCAGTCAAGGCTTGGTTCTGCCGCTCACTCGGATAGGCCACTAAATGACTCTTAGGGTCTTTGAAAAGTGCAAGATTGGTTCCTACTTCATCAGGTTACTATAAGGATGAAACCAAATAAAACAGAGTGAATGCTCCATAAATATTATCCCTGTTTGTTAATAACTTTTTTTTTGTCTTTAGGTTCATAGCTGAACAGGAAACAAGGTAACAGGTGGTGAATGAGTGGCATTGCTCACACAGAAGGGGACGTGAAGGGGCTTATCCCGTGGACAGCATGAACCTGGCAGGGGCATCGTGGTACCTGGCTCCCGTGTGAAGGGCTCCCACGTGCTCGAGAGCAGCTCGTCAGAGTCCAAGGACATGATGCTACTTCCGTGGCTCAGTCGGAGATGATGCTGTGCCCCCAGAGGGAAGACTTGTTGCTGGAGCTCTTCCTGAGAGGTTTTCTAGAGCAGACACAGCCAAACCCACATCAGTGAGGGCTTATTCAGGACTGAAGTTATTTGATTTTGATCTATTACAGTGTTCAAAATTCAACGTAATTGCTAAAGCAAAACAAAACCATTTGGATATAAAGTTACTTGGGTTTTGCAAAATAGAAAACATCTATGCCCCCGACCCCAGGAATTCAGGAATTCACCTGTCTACATCTGCAGCAAAGTGTAAATGCTGAGGAATGGGTGTGTTTCACATGTGGGGTTCTTTGCTCCCTGATGCTGACCTCCCTGGGGATGGTAAGCAACATCTCTGAGCCTCCTCTGTATAGAAGGATGCTGGAAAGCCTCAGCCGCAGGCTAGAGGTCTGCTTCTACTTCTCTTCTTCCAAACCATTCCACTTTAGGGACATTTTGATAAGAAAATGTCTTATCTCTTTTGAATTCAACACCCAAAAAGCATTTCTCCAGTAAAGAAATGGGCAAAAGACATGAACAGACACTTCTCCAAAGAAGACATCCAGACAGCCAACTGACACATGAAAAAATGCTCAACATTACTCATCATCAGGGAAATACAAATCAAAACCACAATGAGATACCACCTCACACCTGTCAGAAAGGCTAACGTGAATAACTCAGGCAACGACAGACGTTGGCAAGGAGGCAGAGAAAGAAGATCTCTTTTGCACGGCTGGTGGGAATGTAAACTGGTGCAGCCACTCTGGAAAATAGTATGGAGGTTCTTAAAAAAATTAAAGATAGAACTACCCTCTCACCCAGCAATTGCACTACTGGGTATTTATCCAAAGGATACAGGTGTGCCATTTCAAAGGGGCACATGCACTTCAGTGTTTATAGCAGTATCGACAGTAGCCAAAGTATGGGAAGAGCCCATGTGTCCATCTAAAGATGAATGGATAAAGGAGACGTGGTATATATAGACACACACTGGAGTATTACTCAGCAATCAAAAAGAATGAAATCTTGCCATTTGCAACCACGTGGATGGAGCTGGAGGGTATTGTGCTAAATGAAATTAACCAGAGAAAGACAAGCATCATATGACTTCACTCATATGAGGACTTTAAGATACAAAACAGACGAACATAAGGGAAGGGAAGCAAAAGTAATATAAAAACAAGGAGGGAGACAAAACATAAGAGACTCTTAAATATGGAGAAGAAACAGAGGGTTACTGGAGGGGTTGTGGGGGGCGGCGATGGGCTAAATGGGTAAAAGGCATTAAGGAATCTACTGCTGAAATCACTGTTGCACTATATGCTACCTAACTTGGATGCAAATTAAAAAATAAATAAATACATAAATACGTAAATAAATAAAATGTCTTCTCGCGATAAAAATGCCTGCCTCCTTTTTAAGTTTAAAAGAGGTTCTTGCAATTATATTATTGTTGACGATAATTATTGCTGCTGATGAACTGGTGGGTATTGGTAATAACAATGACCCTGCACAACACCCCGTGAGGCAGGTAGGAGTCACTTCTGTTATCTGGCGGGAGGGGGGGCGGGGAAGCAGCCTCACAGAAGCTAAAGACCCTGCCTGAAGTTCCCATGGTCCCCCAAGGGCAGGTGCAGACTTGGGATGCCTCAACCCCAGCTCACCCTCATTTCTAATACTTTTTCAGATGATGCTGATTCTAGAAGCCATCCCCGAGGTATCCAGGACCATAATGATAGTAGTGGGGGCTCAGAGTCAAAAGCCCACCCTGTGGGGTGTCCAGCAAAGGCTTCTCCCACCAAGAAATCGACAAGCCATCCACAGGCCGATGTGCTCAGCAGCTCCCTCCCAGCAATTCCTGTTCTTTCTAAAGACTGAGCACCAGTCGGGAGGAAGGGAAATCGGGCCCCTCTCAGGTTTGCTTCTCTTCTTCTGGTTATCACATTTGGAAACTGTTTCCCTGTGCGTTTTCTAGAAACTAGACCCAAGGACGGACACTGGGTTTTCCAGCTCACTTCAACAAGTGGCCTGCACTTCACATCTCCTGGACATCTTACAAGATGGGGACAGTTGTTGTTTTGAGTTTAATTAGTGGGCATTAAACCGTGTTATTCTCTGAAGTTGTTAACTCCAGGGTTCATCA
Organism: Proteles cristata cristata; assembly: GCA_017311185.1. Classification (NCBI taxonomy): domain Eukaryota; kingdom Metazoa; phylum Chordata; class Mammalia; order Carnivora; family Hyaenidae; genus Proteles; species Proteles cristata. The sequence continues at coordinate 106,044 of JAESUZ010002862.1, read as the reverse complement.
GTGCGGCAGGATTGTTGCTTTGTGGTTCAAAATGGCGGCTTTGGAGCAAGAGCGACCGGCGCGGCTGCACGACTCTGACGGGCAAGTCTGGCCGCCCTTCGCTCATCTGCACAGCGATGCACAGCCTCCGCCCCACAGGCTTGTTGCCAGACTCACTGAGACAGCACCGTCAAGGGCGTAGGCGCGTCCGGTCCAGAGTCCAAGATGGAGGAATGTAACCCTGCTCCTCGCTTTCCTTCCAGAACAACTCAAACCTGAAGCCAGTAGGTGGGGCTGGCCTCACGTGGGGTGAGGAAGGCGGGTTCCAGAGGCCGTCCCCATGAGGGGTCATCACGGCACAGGTGACGGGCCTGGGCCTGGCGACAAGAGTCCCCACAGAGGACGGCCCGGCACAGAGTTGGGGCCCAAACATCCAGGGACTGGCCTGGGTGGGGTTGGCCCCACAGTGGTGACGGTGACTGGGACGGCCCAGTGTGGGGGTGTCACAGTTCAGGTGGGGTGAGGAGGGCCCACTAGAGGGTGGAGAAATGCAGTGAGGGTTATGTCTGGGGGACTGATCAGATTAATAACCACATCAAGGAGACGGGGGGTGGGCACTGTGCTTCTCACTGTCGGAAAAGGAACTTGGAAATCTGGGAAGGGAGGGCATCAGGAAGACCCCACTCGGGGGGGTGGGTTGTGTCAGAGAAAGGTTGGCGTGAGCCATGTGTGCTTGTGTGCGGTGTGTGTGGTATCTGGTGTACATGTGTGTGCAAGGTGTGTGTGTGTGTGTCTTTGATACCGAGAGACCCTGGGGACAGTGACATCCCAGTCAATCAGAAGTGTCTGATTCTAGGGCCAGGCAGTTCTGTGCCAGAGAATGAGAAAGTGCCCCAAGGATGACGGCAGTTAAAGAGCAGAATGATGTGAGTATGTCAGAAGGACACAAAGACCAATTTAAATGGGTTCTCCTCAGCCACATTGGGGACAGTTTCTATTCAGTGTTGTGCCGGAAGTTCTGGCCAGTGTCAGAAGGCAAGAAAAGATATGAAGGGCATCCAGATTTGAAAGGAAGACATTAAACTGCATTTATTCACGAACAACACCATCTTTGCGAAAAGTTGTATGGGTGCTACAGAAACAAAAGCTCTTGGAACTAACAAGGGTGTTGGGGCACCTGGACGGCTCAGCCGGTTAAAACGACAAGCTCTCGGTTTTGTCTGAGGTCGTGATCTCACGGTTCGTGGTGAGTGAGAGCCCCGCATCGGTCTCTGCGCGGGCAGTGAGGAGCCTCCTTGGGATTCTCTCTCTCCCCCTTTCTTTCTGCCCCTCCCTAGAAGTGTGTTGAGCAATGTTGCTGGATATAAGATCAATATACAAAAATCAGTTGTGTTTCTATATACAATAGAGCAACAAACAATTGGAAGACATTTAAAATACCATCAAAAAATCCAAAACAGTTAGGGATAGATCTGATAAAAGATGGACCTGTACACACTGCTCAGAGAAGTATGAGTTCCTAGAAATATGGTGGTGATCTGTTGTGATTTTTTTCTTCATTTGAAATACTCACTTGCCTATCTTAAACAAAAAGAGCACCTTCCCACACAATTTTGCGCTTTTTTCTTACGCTTATTTATTTATTTTGAGAGACAGAGATAGTGAGCAGGGCAGGGGCAGAGAGAAAAGGGAGTGAGGATCCCAAGCAGGCTCCACACTGTCAATTCAAAGTCCAATGTGGGGCTTGAACTCACAAAGAATGAGATCATGACCTGAGCCGAAACCAAGAGTTGGACACTTAACTGACTGAGCCCCGCAGGCATCCCCACACCCAATCTTTCTTAAATGCAATGGGGTAAAGGGTAACTTTGCAGTGAAGGCTAGCACTTTTTCATCAAGGGATCCACACCTACGTCATTGGTCATGGGGCAAACTACAATCGTGTGTCATCTAATAGGACACAAGGAGAATCCATCTGTGAACCTTTCCATGGCATCATAACCCATCATAAAAAGTTCTTCTAATCATACCTCAACTTTTCTTTTTTCTGTCTTTCTTTTTGTTTTTTAAGTATCTCCACCCCCAGTGTGGAGCCCAACATGGGGCTTGAACTCATGACTCTGAGATCAAGACTTGAGCTGAGATCAAGAGCCAGAAACCTAACTGACTGAGCCACCCAGGTACCCCCATAATTTGATTTTTCTATAAGCCAGTGCTTGTTCAAAAATTAAAAAAAAAATAAAAAGAAGGGCACCAGTCACTGGGTGACTCAGTCGGTTGGGCATCCAACTTCGGCTCTGGTCATGATCTCACAGTTCGTGGGTTTGAGCCCTACCTCAGGCTCTGTGCTGACAGCTCAGAGCCTGGAGCCTGCTTCAGATTCTGTGTCTCCCTCTCTCTCTGCCCCCTCCCCGTCTTGTGCGTGCTCTCTTTATCTCTCTCTCAAAAATAAACATTAAAAAAATAAAAAGAAATAAAAAGAAAAGAAAATTGTGAGACAGTAACTATTATCATTATAAGCATTAATATCTAGAATTGTATTGTCCAATATGGTAGCCACTAGCAACAGGTGGTTATATCAATTTAGTTAGGATCCTAATTAAAAATTCAGTTCCATGGGGCGCCTGGGTGGCTTAGTCGGTTAAGCGTCCGACTTTCGCTTAGGTCATGATCTCGTGGTTTGTGGGTTCGGGCCCCGCATAGGGCTCTGTGCTGACTGCCAGCCCAGAGCCTGGAGCCTGTTTCAGTCTGTGACTCCCTCTTCTCTCTGACCCTCCCCTGCTCACGCTCTCTCTCCTAGAAATAAATAAAAACCTTTAAAAAAAAAATTCAGTTCCATCTCTCAAGCCACATTCCAAGTGCTCTGCAGCCACACGTGACTGATGGCTACCATGTTGGACAGCAAAGATAAGGAGCATTTCTGTCCTCATGGCAAGTTTCACTGACAGTGCTACTCTGGAGACTGGGACCTCAGCATCCCCTTACATGAACCTAGGGTTGGCGAACACCAAAGGTCCAGAAACTCTTGGCATTCAATAACGGGTCCTGAGACCCAAGTTTGCTAAGAACTTTCTAACAGGAACCACAGTTTGTTTTTACAATGCCTCCTGAGTTCTTCACCCGGGCGACAACCACAGAAGTGATAAAACACTTTTATAAAATAGACCTCAGAGCCACTCACCGATCTGCTAGCCTGGGGTCCGGAAGCATCCTGGCCTCTTTGCTCAGATAAGCCCACTGCCTGCTGGGACGGCCATGTGGAGATGTCCCCTGCTTCTGTGGGTTCTGAAGGACCAGGGGCTTCTCTGTCTTCAGGAATGGCTTCCCCCCCTGCATATTCGTGCGGGCGTGTGGGGTCCGCTTTGTCCCTCGCCATCTCCTCAAGACTTGTGTATAAATACGTCAGATCGGTGGAGCTGACTTTCCCTTCAGGCGATGTGCCTTCCATATCGGATTCGAATTCTCCTTCAAATTCAAAATCCTCTTCCATTTCCACTTCTTCAACATTTTCGACTTCCCCATCAATTTCGGTTCCCCCTTCAGCAGGGACTTCCCCAGGGGCGGCAATGTTCTCTTCAGAAAGTTCTGCAGCATCAACAGCCTCTTCGCTTTTCTGGTGACTGCTCTCCTCTGTCGGTGGCATCTGAAGATGTGTGGCATGGAAAAGAATCAGGACACAGGGTAGAAGGCCTGTGATGTTTGACTCTTAATCGTGTAATTACACGGAAGGGAAGATTGCATCTACACATGTCTGCGTGTCACTGAGCGATTATGCTCAATGCTTTATCTGTTCTCTCCAGTGTTCGTGAGTTTTGCGTCCTTTGTTATAGAAACTGAGTTCTGAAAACCTCAGGGTGATCTGAGAAGGAGGCGGGGGCGGAGGGCATTGTGACTAGCCACCAACACTCAACAACTTGGGGGGAAGGAAAATGATTTTCTCTGCGATGGTATTGAGTCTGTTCTAGTGCAAGGTGTAGGGTCACTGTACAGTCTCCTGCAGAGCAGCTCTTAACTCTTTAATTCCCAGTAAATACAAGCCCAGCATAACCCACCCCACAGGGAACTTTACCTGATCATCTTCATGACTGTGGTCCTCGCCTTCAACACTCTGGTCCTCGCCTTCCTTTCGCTGGTCCTCGCCTTCAGCACTGTGGTCCTTGACTTCCTTACTCTGGTCCTCAACTTCCTTACTCTGGTCCTCCCCTTCGTTAATCTGGTCCTCGCCTTCCTTTCGCTGGTCCTCGCCTTCAGCACTGTGGTCCACGACTTCCTTACTCTGGTCCTCCTCTCCTTCAGAAATTGATTCACCTTCTAGCTGAGACCTGGTCGCAGAAATACAGTCTAAGCATTTCAAATAACAGCATTCTTTTTCGTAGCATTTATCACCTCCCTGTGTCTGTATATATTCTTATTTACTTGTTCATTATCTGCCTCCCCTCTAGGCTGTTGGCCTAGACTTTGTTATGTTTGTCATGAACCCCGGAACTAGATCATGCCCGTCACATGGAGGGGGGGAGGGCCACAGAAGAGTCGCTCCACGAATGAATGAAAAATAACTATGGAAACATCAAAGGAAAAGTGTAAGTAGATTACAACAGAAAGTCACCCTGAATATACATATACGTGTGTCTAGGACAAAACTGGGGAAAAGAAATACAAAGCAAAAGAATGTTGCACAAAAGGGACAAATATTCTCAAGACACTTGGTTAGTTTCTCCATGATTTTGATAGTAAAAGAATGTCATGACTTACATTCTTTTTTAAAAAATATTTATTTTTTTGGGGGGGAGAGCTCAAAGAGAGAGGGGCAGAGAGAGGGGGACAGAGGCTCTGAAGCAGGCTCTGCTCTCACAGCAGTGATGTGGGGCCCACACTCACCAAACCGTGAGATCATGACCTGAGCTGAAGTCAGATGCTCAACTCACTGAGCCACCCAGGTGCTGTATGATTTACATTCTTAAAATTATTTTTTCTTGGGGCGCCTGGGTGGCTTAGTCTGTTAAGCGTCCGACTTTCGCTTGGGTCATGATCTTGCGGTTCGTGGGTTCCGGCCCGCGTCGGGCTCTGTGCTGACTGCCAGCTCAGAGCCTGGAGCCTGTTTCAGCCTGTGACTCCCTCTCTCTCTGACCCTCCCCTACTCATGCTGTCTCTCTCCCTCTCCTAGAAATAAATAAAAATATTTTTTTAAATTATTTTTTCTGATTAAAAATATAAGCTTATTTTAAATTTTAAAAAATGTTTATTTTTGAGAGAGAGACACAGAGTGTGAGCAGGAAAGGGGCAGAGAGAGAGAGGAAGAGACACAGAATCTGAAGCAGGCTGCAGCTCTGAGCTGTCAGCACAGAGCCGGAGGCAGGGCTCGAACTCACAAACGGTGAGATCACAACCTGAGCCGAAGTCGGAGGCTTAACCGACTGAGCCCCCCAGGCGCCCCCAAACAAGCTTTTTTTTTTTTTAATGTTAAACTAATACAGAAGCGTGACACAGACAATGAAAATCCTCTCTGACTTTCCCTCCCCTTCTCAAGGTAACCAGTAGTAATGAGATTTAAAGGTACATTCTTTCAGATATTTTTGTACACATTTAACCACACTGCGCAGCGCGCGCGCGCGCACACACACACACACACACACACACACACACACACACACACACACAGAAAGATCACACTCTACATACTGTTTTCCATTTAGTCTTTTCATTTACTGTAACTTGGAATTCTTTCCATATCAGTACATAGTGCTCACCAAGGGGCTTCCTGACCCGCGGGGACCCCGACCCTTCCCCTCCCGCCGCAGGCCAGGCGAAGGGGGGTCCGCCCTGCCAGGACGGAGGGGCGGGGCCCCGGCCCGAAGAGACCCCCACTCTCAGGCCTGGCAGCGGGCAGAGCCAGCATAGTGTTGCCATGGTTACTGCGGGGCGAGCAAGTCCCGGCGCTCAGGGAGCGGACAGCAGGAGCGAGGGGCGCTGACAAAGGGACTGGAGACGCGGAGGGGGGCGGGGGGCGGGGTGGTCGGGCGGGGGGAGAGGCGGGAAAGACCAACAGAGCGGGGGTGGGAGGGGCGCAGGGGCGGGGGAGGGGCGTGAGGGGAAGGGAGCCCCGGAGGCTACGCCGAGGCGGAGGCGTGGGGGCGCTGCGACACCCGCGACGCCCGCCCCGCTTACCCGCCGGCCGCGCCACCCGGCTCCGCCATCTCCGGTTGCTAGGCGACGCGTCAACATCCGGCGGGCGGGGACCCGGCGCGGGGCTGGCGCGGGCGGCGCGGCGGCGCGGCCTTTGTGCCACAGACGCGCGCTGGAGGCGCACAGGACCGCAATACGTGCGCGCGCGCGCGCACACACACACACACACACACACACACACACACACACACACACACACACAGTTTCTCCCTCTCTGAGTCCGAGCTTGTCCCGCCTGGCTCAGGTTCTGTAAAGCGACCGCCGTGTCCACGACAGTCCCTCCAGGCAACGCCGATGCCCCGGGGACCCGCGCGCGCCCAGCGCCCCAAAGTGGCAGGCGGAGGTGGAGGCGCGCGGACCCCCGGAGCGGGCTGCTCCTTGAGGAGGGACCGGGGCCCCAGCCTAGTGCCCGCCCATCCATCTCCAGACCTGGGGGGGTGGGGGGTCGGCTTCCCCTCCACTGAGGGGCCGCCGAGAGTCCTCGGAGGAAGTGGCACTTTGGTGGGTGATGACCCCTTCCTACCCCGAAATAGGAAAACCATAAACGGAGACGGCGGGCGCGCATGTGGAGCGTCCCAGGGATCTGCCTTCACTCTGGGTGGGGTCCTCGGGGCTGCTGTGGGGACAGGGTCCTCGGACCGGAATTGGAGAGGCCTGGGGCAGGGGACTTGGGTCTCGAGGCGAAAGGGGATGGGGTCAGGGCCAGGTCGGGCCAGGGGTCGGCGCGGCGGGGAGGGGTGCGGCCCGGGAGCAGGATTGGGCCCGGGGCTGGGCTGGGATCCGGGTTGGGCCGGGGTGGAGGGGCAGGTGGGGTCCGGGGCGGGGTCTGAGTTGGGACGGGCTTGGGTCCAGGTCCGGTTTGAGGTCCTAGTTGGATCAGGGTCCGGGTTGGGCCCGAGGCCGGTTTGGGGTCCGGGTTAGGATCCGGGGTAGGGCCGGGGGCCGGGTTAGCGGCCGCGGCGGGCGGGATTGGGCCGGGGGGCGGGCCGGGGGCCGGGCCTCGCCGTGCGCCCCGCCCCGCCGCGCCTCACTAGAAGCGGCGGCGGCAGCGGCGGCGGCGGCGGCTCCGGGAGCCGGTGCGACTCCGGCCCGCGCTGCGGGATCCGGGTGGGTATGGGGGCCCCGGAGGGGGCCTCGGGGGCGGAGCCCAAGGGGGGGACCGGGCGGCGCCCCCTTGGCGGGGACGGGGTGGGGGCGCGCGCGGGGCGCTGGGCCTGCAGCGGCGGGGCCGGGAGGGCCCGGGGGCCGGCCGCGGCTCCAAGAGGAGCGGGGCGCGGGCAGGAGCCGGGCGGCGTGGATGCCCCCCAGGATCACGCAGGGGCCCCGTGGGGCGCCTCTCTCCCGCGGGTGCGGGCGCCCCGGGCCAGCAGTGGACCTCATTCGGGGAGACTCTGTCCCCGCCTGTCTGGAGCCGTGGACCGGGGAACTTGCGGTCTTTGTCTGGCTGGATCGTCGGAGCACGCGAACGAGAACTTGTGGGGCCCCTCCCGTTTGCAGACACAGCCCCCCGAAGTGTGCTTTCCAGCCCAGCAGCGCGCGCGCGCTCAGCATTGCTGGGCCTTAGGGTCGGGTGGTCCGCCCGGTAGGAACCGCGCGTGTCAGGAAACTCACTTCCTTTAGGCCCGGGCTCTTTCCCTCTCGTTCTTCACTTTAAAAAGAGAAAAAAAGAAAGAAAGAAAGAAAAAAGAGTAGAAAAAAGGAGAAAGGAAAAAAAAATAAGCAATTTAAGATTACTAAATATAACCGAAGGAACCCTGCCAGGAGCCGGTGAATCTTGAAATGCTGTTATTCCCACACTCGGAAGTTGGTGTCATATGTTGGCCGCAACCTAGTTCAGATTCTGTTGGGAGACAGAAAAGACATAAAATGTTCTCTTCCCCCACCGTGAAGTGTGCGTTACTGCCCCACCAAGTTCGCATGAGAGAGAGAGAGGAAGAGGAGAGAGAAGCTGAGAGGCAAGGCTGCTGCCCCTCCCGGCCCCTCCCCTGCACTGATGTGTGGATCCTTCTTTACCACCTGAAAGCCCAGTTCTTGTATGCGGAGAAGTGAGAAGTGGTTCTCAAAAGTGGCCATGTGCTGGGGCGCCTGGGGGGCTCAGTCGGTTAAGCGTCCAACTCCGGCTCAGGTCATCGTCTCAGGGTTCGTGAGTTTGAGCACCAAGTCTGGCGTCGTGCTCTGTGCCGACACCTCCCAGGCTGGAGGTGTCTCCCTCTCACCGCCCCTCCCCCCCTCCCGCTCTGTCTCCCTCCTTCAAAACACATTAAAAAGAGAGACAGAGAGAGAGAGAGAGAGGCCATGTGCTCAGGCCTGTTATCAAAGGGTGCTTGCAGAAAGCCCACATTGGAGAAGTCTGTTCCCAATCCGTCATTGACTGATTAGAGAACTTTTAAAAATGTGTGTGTTAGTTTTAGAAATTCCTCATTAGAGGGGCGCCTGGGTGGCTCTGTCGGTTAAGCGTCCGGCTTCGGCTCAGGTCACGATCTCACGGTTTGTGGGTTCGAGCCTCTGCGCCGGGCTCTGTGCTGACAGCTCAGAGCCTGGAGCTGCTTCAGGTTCTGTGTCTCCCTCTCTCTCTGCCCCTCCCCCTCTCGCTCTGTTTCTCTCTCTCAAGAATAAATAAACATTAAAAAATATTCCTCATCAGACATATTAACATTAATTAACATTAATTGATTGTGACTATTGAATAGTTTTAAGAACCCTGAAAACTTTTGCAGCATAGGGATTGCCATGTAGCTGCAGCCGCGGCGTTCCGGAACAGCTGCCCGATGTCGGTCCAGCAGGCGCGTCGTCCGATACACGCGGTCATTATGTTTTCTGCGGCACTCGTTGGTCTGCGGAATGTAGGAGGTGAGCAGAGGCTCAGAATATGGCTACAGAAAGTTCTTAAGATCTTCCAGCGATGGTGGTTACCGTTGTACATAATTCGTGATTTTTCTGCATTCACGTAACCCTGCAAACAAACCCGTAAAGTCGGGACTGAGGCTGTCCCCATTTTACAGATGGGGACCCCGAGCCTTAGAGACGTAAACCCCCCAAGTTCATGCGCCTGGGAGCGGCGGAACGGGACGCCTGCGGCCCAGGGTTCTCCTGCCCCAGAAGCTAGTATGCACAGCACTGCCTCCCACCTTGTAACTGTCCCCTGCTGGTCACATGTGCACACTCTTCACGACCCCTCTTTCTGCAGACAACATGGTTCGCTCTGCCTAGTGATTCATAAAAATGCAGTGGAGTGAGGACTAATCCCATGTCACCACCAGCTGCTGATATCAGTTCACTTTCATCCGCTTGTGTGCAGGCACTTGAGAAGACGGCCGCGGGTCTGCGGATGTGACCAGTCTGCCCGGGCCTCACTGCCCTGGTTTGGTGTAGCTCCCGCAGTGGTTAAAAATAGGGCCTCCGAAGTAGACGGCTGGGTTCACCATGACCCTGGTGCCTTTGTGCCTTTGTTTCTCCATGTGCACAGTGAGGATAATGCTCCTCAATGGCCGGTAGCAGTGATCATCTGAAACACTTAGTGCCTGGGACGCCTGGGTGGCTCAGTCAGTAGCTTAAGCATCGGACTCTTGATATCAGCTTAGGTCCTGATCGTGAGGTCATGAGATCGAGCCCCGTGTCGGGCTCTGCACTGGCAATGCTGAGCCTGCTTACGAGTCTCTCTCTCCCTCTCTCTCTGCCCCTCGTCCTCTCTGTCTCTTTCTCTCTCTCAAAATAAATAAGCTTAAAAAACTAATAAAGCACCTTGTGTCTGGCACATACCAACTGCCTGTTACTATTCTTTTTAATCTTATAAATGACCATCATTTGGATTTTTCACATTTAGCAAATTGGTAAAAACATTTTGATTTTGTCTTTTCATTCCTTGGGCACGGGTCCATCAGGCGGGGAGCCGATCGGTGCAGAAGCGGAACCGTCATTTAGGTGCATTTACACTCTCACCTTTGTAGCCCCGGGGGCCCTGGGTTCCTGCAGGCGGCTCCAGGGACCGGGTCTGGCAACACAGATCCCAAGTAGAGGTTTTAGCTTGTCCACCTCCCCCTATGCACAGCCCAGGGACCTGGAATGTATCGCAGGCCTGAATCCTGTCTTGTAAGATTAGCCGCGTAGCTTCATACCGTGTCTCAGCATCTGGAGGAACCGATGATGACGGGGATGGGGGAGGGTGGGGAGGTGGGTATCATATACATTGTATCGTATGTCGTTGTATTGCATGCACAACACGCAAGAACGTTGACCAGCCCAGTGCACGGAGAGGAAAGCACAAGGCCGCCTTCTCTCTTTCCCTGCCAAGCCTCCGGGAAATGGTCCAGGAAATCTTTGTCCTGTCCCTTGAGCAGTGGTGGTGTTTTGCCGTTGACCATCTGTGCGTCCATTGGCACCAGATCTTACGTGTCTAATACACCTACTTGGATGAGCTGTCTGGGGATCCCTGATCGTAAGCGTGTCTTTCTTTCTTTTTTTTTTTTTTTTTTTAATGTTTTATTTATTTCTAGGAGAGAGAGAGAGAGAGAGAGAGACAGCGTGAGCAGGGAGGGTCAGAGAGAGAGGAGTCACAGACTGAAACAGGCTCCAGGCTCTGAGCTGGCTGTCAGCACAGAGCCCGACGCGGGGCTGGAACCCACGAACCGTGAGATCATGACCTAAGCGAAAGTCGGACGCTTAACCGACTAAGCCACCCAGGCGCCCCCATAAGCGTGTCTTTCACTCTGTCTTCGGAACTAACATCGCCATCCTCAGAGACGCCCGAGGTCAGGCCACTTGTAGGCTAAGCGCGATGCCCCCCGCGCTGGCCAGCTTCAGTCGGATGGAGAGGAATGAAAAGAACCCAAAGCCGGCGTCCAGGGGGCACGGCACGCCCTTCTCTTCCGGAGCCTTGGGCGGCAAGTCTGTCCAGGTGTTTAAAGCTGATGTGTGTGCCGAGCCCCTCCCACCCCCGGAGGGCCCACCTGACTGCGGGTGCACCGAGCGTGGCAGTGTCTTTCCCGTGGTCATTCTGGCCCGGCCACCGCAGACGCCGTCAGAAGAGGGGTGCGCCCCGAGCCTGTGTCTGCGCTGGTTTGCACACCTTGGCTTATGTGCCAGTTTTCTACACTGAGTGACCCTGAATTCAATAGTCTGACAAGTTGGTCGTTACGCGCTCTGGCTTTCTGAAATTGGGGCAAAGGGCATACTTAACAGGTGTCCTTTGACACTTTCGCTTTTCGGTTTCTGTAACCAAGAGGCTTTCCCCGAGCAAGATCAATTGTTGCTTTTCAGGGATGTTGTCAATACCTCCCCCCTGCCCCCAATACCTCCCCTGCCCCCCAATACCTCCCCCTGCCCCCCGATTCGATTTCTGTCTTGTGGTGCGTTAGCTTTTCCTGTGCCACGGACAGAGAGCCTGTGCGGACCCAGGCTTACGGGAGAGTAGGAGTCCGGCGCGCTAACCCCCTGCCGGCCCCGGTGTCGGCTTCCTGGCTGGATTTGCCCCTTTCCTTGAGTTCCGGGTTCAGTCCTTCCTTGTTCCTCAATCCCGGCTCGTCTTTAAGGTCGTTCATCTCCCAGGCCCTACTTCCTCGGCTTTTTGGGGGGCAAAGTCGTGTTTTGGTGTTTGTTGCCAGGGGGGCACGAACAGCAGATGATCTCTCTCTCGAGAGGCAGGAGCCCGGGGTTTTCCAGGGACCAGGTGATGATCGAAGTGACAGCTGGAGGGCGAAGGCGGAACGTCCCAGCCAGGCCACCTCCCCTCGCGCCCCCCGTGTCTGTGACTGTCTCGTCCGTTCACAGCCACTCCAGGTCCTTTCCCGTACGGCAGTGGGTCCAAGCCTCCAGCACTGGGTACACAGTGGGTTCCCACTCCGGCTTACACCTTAATCTCGGTCCCCTCATTTGAAATACAAGTTGATTGTCTTGTATGCAGAGGCCTTACCCACAGCCACCTGTCCTGGGGTCACAGTCTTTTCCGTGGGAATCCTGACCGAACACATTCCTCTCCACCACAAGCCCGTAACTTGAAGGGAAGTCGACAGAGAAGAAAGTTTGTGTCAGCCACCAGGAGTCTTGTCCCGGGACCAGGTTCCCCAGCCTGTCTGCCTGCAGGACTCACGTCACCCTTTGAGCCGCAAAGCTGGGGCTTCCCCGAAAGACCGTGGCACAGGCGCCTGGTCCTGGGAAGCACGAGGCAGGTGGGGCCTCATTTGAGGGGTGTTAGCAGCAGATGCCGTGTGGGAGGAAGACGAGCCTTGTTTTCGTGTGTCTGGCTCGTGCCTAACTAGCATCGCCTTTTCCGGGCTCTGTGCTGATCCGGCTTTGAGGGGAAAGTGGATGAACCGGTTTCTGCCGGCCACGGGGCAGGTGACCGGGGCTTGGGGCATTTTGCTCCTGGGCAGTGTGACAGTGACAAGGCCAAGGGAATAATCAATCACCTGTGGGCTTTGTCCCACGACACGTCCCCCTGTAAGGGTCCAGTGACCCACCCTTCCGGCTGCCTCCCCTGCTGCGGTGAGCGGCTGTCCGGATGGGTCCGGGCCGTGAGCCTCAGGTCCGCCGCAAGTGCGGCTCCTGCTGACCCCAGCAGCTGACCCAGGGTGGCAGGTGACAGGCAGTGTGGAGCAGCGAGTGGCAGAAGTCCAGCCAGCTGGAAGTCAAGTGGCTCCAGCTGCCCCATTTCTTCCTAGGAAGGTTCCAGAAGAGAACTTTGCACCTTTGCTCTTGTTTGGTTTTATGTTTGGCAATTGATGGAGCCCTTTATGCGGGGACGGGAAAGCAGGGCTCCGGACGGAGGTAGCTGCCAAGGGCGGGCGCTGGCTGTGAGCGTGCGGCTCTCCTCCGAGCTGCCTCGCCGCTGCCATGGGGACCTGGGCCCCCGGCCTCCCTCCCTCCTGCGCCTCGCCTGGGCCCTCATCCTGTTGCCCAACAGCTGGTCGCTTGGTGTGGGGATTCGACAGTCAGTGGGTGAGTGGGAGATCGGCTCTTTGCAGAGTCCTTGCCGTGGTACGGTCAGCAGAATGGTCCCCAAACACGTCCACGTCTGGATCCTGGGAGACTCTGGCTGTGTCCACTTATGTGTAATTAAGTTTGCTCCTCAGCTGCCCTAGCAATGGGGAGATTGCCCCAGATTATCCAGGGGGACCAGTGTCTCCCCAGGTCCTTAAAAGTGGAAGAAGGAGGCAGAATAGGAGGCAGAGCCATGTGACATGGGGAAGACTTGAGTGGCCCCTGCCGGCTTTGGAGCTGGAGGAGGGGCCACCCGCCAAGGGGTGCGGGCAGATTCCAGGGGCTGGAAAAGGTGCGGAGATGGCTTCTCCCCTGGAGGCTCCGGAAGGAGCACAGCCCTGCCCACACCTTGATTTGAGCCCAGGGTGGGACTCAGCCTCCGGAACTGGGAGCCAATGTGCCTGTGTTGCTTTAAGCGCAGAACGTGTGGTGATTTGTTACCACGGACCTGGGACGGAAGTGTTTTCTGAAGGAGGCGGGAGGGGTGACTTGTGTCTTCCCTCAAGGATGTCATCTCTTAACCCGTGTTTTGCTCACTTCTGGCTTTTGCCTCTGTGTCTGTCTGGGAGCACGTTTCCCCAGGTATCAATCACCAACTCTCGGGGAACGAGTTTTGGGTCAGAAGTGTCTCCACCTCACCCCTGTAAATACCCGAGGAGAGCCACACGCCAGCACTGCCACGCTGACCTGCAGAAGCCTCAGGTGCTCCCGGGGGCAGGGCGGGTGCTCCTGGGGCCGGGGCAGGTGCTCCCGGGGGCGGGGCACGTTCTTTGGGGATAGGGGCAGGTGCTCCCAGAGGTGAGGACTGGTGCTTCCAGGGGTCGGGGTAGATGCTCCCTGGGGTTGGAGCAGGTTCTCCAGGGGGCCGGGGCCGGGTAGTCCCAGGGGTCAGGGCAGGTGCTCCCGGGGGTCAGGGAAGGTTCTCCAGGGTTAGGGTGGGTGGTCCCAAGGGTCAGGGCAGGTGCTCCCAGAGGTGAGGACTGGTGCTTCCAGGGGTCGGGGCAGGTGCTCTCTGGAGTCAGGGCAGGTTCTCCGGGGTCGGGGTGGGTGCTCCCAGAGGTCAGGGCAGGTTCTCCAGGGGTCGGGGCGGGTGCTCCCCGGGGTGGGAGGGTGGTTCTGGAGTGCATGTGGTTGCTGGCGGCCTCCCGCCTCCTGCTGGCTGCATGCGGGCCCAGGGCCAGTCCCAGGCTGTGAGATAAACTCCCGCCCGCCCCCACCCCCCAGCTCCCCATTCTCCAGCCACCTCAAAACCCCTCTCCTGTCTGCTGGTTCCCTTACCCTGCAGGCCATGAGCTGCGGTGAGGGGGGCCCGGCAGGGACCCGCTGCAGCCGGAGCTCCGTGTTGTGAGCGTGCGTGTGGTTTGAGAAGAGGCCAAGTTCTCTCCTTTCCAATGACACAATAGCCTCTTTTGCACAGATCTGGCCCAGCCTAGCGGTCGCTGATGGCTCAGGGCAGCACAGAGCTCCGCTTGTAATCCGGCTCAGTCCAATTATTCCAAGAACCACACTGGCATTTTTAGTTTATACCTTTTAAAAGCATTGCTTTTTTTTTTTTTTTTTTTTTTGTATGCCCAAGCTGATGCTCGTTCTAGATCTTGGCCTCACGCCATGTCTGTGTTCCGTGAGCCAGCCGCAAGGTTGGCATTGTGTCCTTTCCATCAACAAAAACAAAGCGCTTGGAACTTTATTGGCGTCCGGAAGGCACATCAGTCACCAAAGGGACTTTTCCGAGAGGTCTCGGACTCAGGAACTTATTCTAAAATCGCTGCTACTGATGGGGGCATAACCACTTTGCGGGAGAAGAATTACGTGAATTCACGCACTCTCGGGGAGTGACGTTTGTATCACCGTCATGAATCTTCCCTGCACGGCTTCTCTGTCCGCCTTCGTCTCTCGGGATCTGGGGGGAGGCTCTGAAACGTTGGTCCCCAGTGCTGGGAGCGCCTCGGCCCTGATTTCCATCAACTCTGCATCCTTGCTGGAGCAAAGTTCAGTCGTTCGAGTGTTAATTGGTTTTGTGTGTCTCAGGGAGTCTGCTTGTCATTTCAAGATTGTACCCTGCCCCCAGCTCTGTACAAACAGAACAAGTCATCCAGCCCAGAGGGGGGCCCGGACCCACAGAATGTGACCTGGGTGTCGTCTGCTCAGAATTCTGTTCCCCGGGAAGCTTTCTGGAGCACAGCTTTCTGGTCTGCCAGGAGGGCGGTTCTCTTTGCTCCTCCCGTCCCCACGGGACACCAGGTCCCTAAGGCCGTGGGTGCAGCCGCTCTGCTGGTTGTGAGCAAGAAGCATTCAAGGTCATGCATCTCTTGGATTCAAGGACACTGGGGAGGGGCCCGTGCCAGACCCCAGCACCGCTGCGTGCAGTGGCCCTCGGCATGGGCGCCAGGCCCTTTGTTACCTGCTGCCGCCAGCCCCGTCTCTAGCCCCTGCCTGTTCCTGGCCTCCATCCGCCTGAGTTCACTATCCGCCTGGCTTCTGTGGGTGCCTGCCCTCTGGCCTCTGCTCTCTTTTTTAAAAATTATTATTAATAAATTTGACTTTTTAGAGGGTTTTAGGTTTACAAAAAAAAAAAAGATCAGAAAGTACAGAGTGTCTGTACACCCCTCTCCAGTTTCACTGTTATTACTAAATTTTAGTTATTTAAAATGTTTATTTATTTTTGAGAGAGAGAGTGATTGAGAGGGAGAGAATGAGCAGGGGAGGGGCAGAGAGGGAGAGAATGAGCAGGGGAGGGGCAGCGAGGGAGAGAATCCCAAGCAGGCTCTGCACTGTTGGCCCAGAGCCCAGCGTGAGGCTCAACCCGTGAATCATGAGATCATGACCCGAGCTGAGATCAGGAGCCCTTTGCTTACCGACCGAGCCCCCCGGGCGCCCCCCACACTATTATTATGGTATTTCATTGTGGTAAAGACCCTCAGGCCATCTCGAAGGGCACAGCTCCTTGGTGACCAGAGTGTTCAGGATCCGCCCCCCTCGAGTTTTTCATCCTCTCCCCCTCCCCCCCGGGAGGCTCCGCTCACTCAGCTTCCCTGCGTGCCACCCCGCCCGCAGCCCCCTGCCCCCACCCCTTCCCACCGCTCCCCTCCTGCCCGTCAGCCCTCCCGGTCTCCCTCCCTGGGTCACATCCTGTGAAACCCTGTGCCCCATCCTGGACACCTCGTCTATGTCTACATTTCCTCCTTATTAAGGGCAGGAACCACATTGGATCCCGGCTGCCCTAACGGCCCGCTTCCAACGTAGTCACCTCTGTAAAGACCCATTGCCACATACAGCCGCATTCCGAGGTGTGGGAGGTTAGAGCCACACCGTGTGAATGTGGGGGCTCATGCTTTAACTCATGAACACGTGGAGAAACAGATTTATCCTATGACTGAAAGCAAGACCTGGTGTAATCCCCGTGGGTGGTCATTTGTTTATTTTAATTGTTAAAAATATGTATTTATTTTTGAGAGAGAGAGACAGAGTGTGAGCAGGGGAGGGGCAGAGAGAGAGGGAGACAGAGTGCGAGCAGGGAAGGGGCAGAGAGAGAGGGAGACACAGAATCTGAAGCAGCTCCAGGCTCCAAGCTGTCAGCACAGAGTCCGACGCAGGACTCGAACCCACGAACCGTGAGATCATGACCTGAGCCGAAGTTGGATGCTTAACCAGCTGAGCCACCCAGGCGCCCCTATTTATTTTTGAGAGAGAGAGTGAGAGACAGAGGGGAGGAGGAGGCACAGAGAGAACGGAGTGGGTGGGGGGTGGAGAGAGATTCCGAGCAGGCTCTGCACTGTCAGCCCAGAGCTGGATTCGGGGCCCAGTCGCATGATCTGATGGAGAGAGCCACCCAGGCACCCCCGTTTTCGTGTTTCCGACAGGCACAGAAGATAGGAGAAAACACACACATGTTTTTGGATCGGGTGATTTAAGGATTTTGTATCCTCTTTATACTTCTCTGACCATGTTTCCTAATTAAAAATGAAAAAAAAAACATTAAAAAATAGGTCAAGGATTCTCCTCTTGTGGCTGGATAGAGCGCAGAGGTTGGGAGCTCGGTTTCATTCTGATGAAAGACAAAGACACGTATGCGTCTCGGAAATAAGAGCTGTGTGAACAGAGTAAATATTTGCGGCTAGTGTTTGACGGACCCACCCGGGCACGCGGTCTTCTGCAGGGCGTCTGTGAGCTGCATGGGGGACTGTCCCCTGCCCACCCAGGTGGCGGGGTTGGGAGCCGAGCTCTGAGCACAGAGGACAAAGCTCTTAGGTTCCCTGCTCCCCGAGTGCCCAGAACCTGTTTTCTCATGTGCAAAACCGCCGTCCAGGAGGCGTGTCCTTGAGCGACAGGCAGCCGCTTCGCATCTGCCGTGCGGGAAAACGCCGTACTGGGAGCACTTGTATTTGGGGATCTTCCAGATCTCCCTGCACATTCTTTTGATTATCCTCCACGCTGGCAAACATCTTCACTTAACGTTGGTTTGGTTTTCAGAATCAGATGAGAGTTGTTTGCAGTCCGGTCTGGCTGTTCGAGGGATTAACCAGGGAATACAATTTGAGGCCCCAAAGGAGGCGGGGCTCCAGCCTCGCCCACCGGAGGCCACGAGCCCCCGCAGCGTGGCTGGTCCTCACCGGGGTGTGCTTAATGCAAAACACACACCAGACTGTGGACGCTTAAAGAATGTAAAACAGCTCAATAATTTTTTCTGTATTGATTACATGCCAAACTCCTCCTATTTGAGAAATAATGAGTTACATGAAAGTATATAACCCAAACGAATCTTCCTCATTTCTTTTTACTTTTTTTTAAATGTTTATTTTTGAGAGAGAGAGAGCATGAGTTCGGGAGGGGCAGAGAGAGAGAGAGAGAAAGAGAGAGAGAGAATCCCAAGTAGGCTCAGCACTGTTAGCACAGAACCGGACAGGGGGCTCGAACTCATGAACCGAGAGATCATGACCTGAGCCGAAACCAGGAGTCAGATGCTCAACTACCTGAGCCCCAGGCAGCCTAGGATTTCCTTCCTTCTTAATGTCAATGATGCCCCACTGTGTGGACGGGCCACATTTTGTGTTTCTGTTCCCAGTCAATGATTTTACCCTAGTGGCTTCCTGCTGGGTTTTTCCTTTCAAAGAGAGGAGGGTGAGGTCCTTCCGCAGATGCCCCTGAGGCGGCCCCCCGCCCCGGAAGCCGGCCTGTGCTGCCCAGCGTGGTCTCAGTCCTGCACACCCACTGTCTCCAACCAGGAGGCAGCGTGGCTCTGCACGCCCGTGGCCCGTTCCACGGCTCAGTTTGGTGGCCTGCGTTCCCGAGCAGGACCGACGGGAAGATCTGGTTGGTCCATGTAGCTAGTGCCCAGGCCTCTGATGGTTGGGTTTCCGCCCAAATAAAAATTGCTTCCGGCCGGTCTGCTGGGTGTCGGCTTTCGTGTGAGAGGGAGAACCTTTTCTCTTCTCAGGCCTTCACTTCACTCTCCCGAGAGTGGCCGTTCCGCTGCTCCGTCACCTCTAGGAGATCGTACGTGTACTGCACCGAGTACTTTTGTTTCTCATCTGGTTTTTTAAAGAATGAGTAGTGAGCAGGCCCAGGTCCTTCAAACACCGCTTGTGATGGCCCGGCTGAGATGACCCATCGCCGTGTTGGGGACATCAGGCTGGGGCTGGGGGTGACAGGGCGCGTGGGGGTGGAGGGGGCCGGGAAGGACGGGATGGAGGAGGGACCCTCCCAGGGAAGCACCACGGAGGGGTGAGGAGTTCAGGAAGGGAGGGCTCACTGGCGCAGACGCAGGGGTAAAGACGGAGCGGAGAGAAGTCCGGCAGTTTCATGAGCTCGCTGTGGGGAGCAGGGCCCCTCTAGACGGGGCGACTGGGCCCCCGGGGGCACGTTTGCAATGCCTGGGGACGTTTTTGGTTGTCGTAGTGGGAAGGGGGCTCCTGGGGGCAGTGTAGCCTCCACCACCACGATATCCGGAACGCCACGGCCTAGAACCACGTGGCCCTCCACGTGGCCTCGTGCTGGCAAGACCTGTTCCGGTAGTTAGTGAAGCACCGTCCATTCCGAGCCCACTGGTGTGAGGCCCGTGACCTTGGCCTGATGCGCTCCTCGGTGTCTTTCTCCCCCAGCCACGTCTGGGCGAGCCCCGCCTGGGCCGAAGCGTGCGGACGATGGAAACACTCCCCCTGCCATGTCTCTGGGCCGTCTCCTTCGCCGGGCCTCCTCCAAAGCCTCGGACCTCCTGACCCTCACCCCGGGCAGTGGTGGCGGGTCCCCCTCCGTCCTGGACGGGGAAATCATCTACTCCAAGAACAATGTCTGCGTGCACCCGCCAGAGGGGCTTCAGGGGCTGGGGGAGCACCACCCAGGTGAGCCCAGGAGAGGGGAGGGCCTGGGGGGGGGCTGTTTGGCTTTCTTTCTTTTTAAATATTTTTTTATTTTTGGGAGGGAGAGCGCAAGCAGAGGAAAGGCAGAGAGAGAGGGAGACACAGAATCTGAAGCAGCTCCAGGCTCCGAGCGTCAGCAGAGTCTGATGCTGGGCCTGAACCCACGGACGGCGAGCCCATGACCTGAGCCGGCACCAGAGGCTTAACCGACTGAGCCCCGCAGGCGCCCCCACCTGCTTTTCTTTCTAAACTGACCAAGCCCCAGTTTCGGAAAGCTTTTAGGTCACTTCTCCATTTGCCCTACTTCCCCCTTCTTCCAACGGGCCAGTGACCTTTAACTCGTACACATGTGGTGGGGGAGGGGACGGTTTAAGGGGAATCACCCCCAGAAGAAGACATTAGGTCGCTGCAGGGCTGCTGAGAGCAGGGAGCCGTCTCTGTCCAGGGTGGGAAGCGGGCAGCCCTCCTCTGGGGGCGCCTGCCGGGCCCCCTCAGGCAGTAGGTGGCCGGAGCACAGCCCTCACGCCAGGCACCAGGCTTCGTCCCTCCGGCTGCTGGAGGCTGGGCTGAGAAGTGGCGGGAGTGTTAGGCAGGCCTGGGAATGTGGAGACACAGGAATCACCAAGTCTGTGATCTGTCCTCCAGCCGCACTGTTTGGAAATTAGGGAAGAAAACTCTCCGCTGGAGTCGGCAGAGGGGAGATGCAGGAACCCCCCGTATGACCCTGGGGCCCTGCCCGGGGGACATGCCAGTGCCAGGGGCCCTCAGCAGTCTCTGGGGTGGGACACTTTTTCTGCTCTCCTTTGCCAAGTCACAGAGAAAGAAAGGGCACATTTCCCCAGGGCTCACGTTGCGTCCTGAGCCCTGCAGTGGCGGCGGCTGCCCTGGGCACTAAGGGGCAGGGCCGCAGCACACAGTCACAGCATTCAGTGGTGTTTCCAGGGCGCACAGCCGCCCGGGCTGTCCTCCGGGCCGGGGGCAGGTCTGAGGGTATTGGTCTGCTCTAGCTGCCCCGCACTAGCTCCTGGGCGTGTTCCTCCAGCCCCGCTGCCCCCCGTGGGAGGAACAAATCGAGGGGTTAGTGACCCCCAAGTCCTGTGTGGTCCTTTGTCATTTGTGCAAATGACTTGCAACAGAAAATGGATGGCTTTATTTTATTTGCGTGTTAACCTCAGGAGAGTGCCCCGGGCCCCCCCCGGCAGACCTCTTTTTTGGACAAGGAGGCTGGTTCTCAAAGAGGCTGGGCCATTCCCCACATAGTGCAGGGTGGGGGTGAGGCCAGCACAGGCTCTGGGCTCTCCTCATTCTTCGCGAGGCCTCCTCTGGCTGCTTAAGGGTGCTCAGGGTCCCCTGTGCACCTGCTGCCTGACTGTGGCCCAGGGACTTGTCTTCCCCCGCTCAGACGGAGGCCCCGTACCAGGTGTCAAAACATCTAAGTAATAAATCACAGTCAGGTACGAGCACTTTACTGTATGCAAATTATGTGTCCCCAAAATACTGAATCAATGAGCTTATTAAAATACAAGAGGTTTAAGTTATGTTAATGAACTGGTTTTGGAAGTGATCCCTCCTCCTGCCTCGCTAAGTCTATCTTTACAGCCACCCAGATGGTCAGGTACAGATTTGGAATCATCGGGCCCTGCCGGTTCTAAGCAGGACAGCCGACCTCCAGCCCAGCTCTCTCCTGCCCTGTAAGGGACCTCGGGTGTGCATGTGTGGGCACCCCAGCCCACCTGCAGCCCCCCAACCCCAGCTCAGGATCAGGCCCTGGGAGTAGGGGGTTCCTGGGGGAATTCCAGGGTCCTGCATTCCCGGAGAGATGCCGGTGGCACGTGCTGTGGATGTCTGACCACAGGGCCAACCCTGAGGATTCGAGGGCAGGTCGCAGAGGTTCTAGGGCTGGGTCTCAAAGTGGTTAGCTCTTCTGGTCGAAGTCAGAAGGAACAGCACAGCCTTTGGAGAGCTTTGTGGTGATGCTATCATGACAGGGGGGCTGGGGGACAGGGGCCAAGGCCTCAGGCCCCCTTCCCAATCCCCGAGCCTGAGGGTGTGGAGACACTGGGCCTCACCTGCACCTTACCATTATCACAACTGGCTGATAGTCTCTGAGTTTCCTGGGAACGGTGCTCAGAGACTCCGGTCCCAGTTCTCAGAGCCCCAAGGGGTGTGAGGGCCCAGCTCTTGCAGAGACCAGGAGGCCCGGGCACCTGGCACGATAGGCCCAGGAATCAGGACATCCTGGGATGGCAGGAAATGCCACCTTCCCCCCAGACTGAGTGCCCAGAAGCCCAGAGGGCCCCCCACTCGCTGCGGCTTGGAGGGGAGCCGCTCTTCTCCGTCCTTGTCACCCATCTGGTGCTTGACCTCAAGGACGGCCCCTTCTTCCAAAAAGCTGCATTAAAGAAGAAATATTGAGGCCACGACTGACTGGACAACCCCCAAGCACCCCTCTTCGGATTTGTTTTGTGTGAAGTAGAAATGAAGTCTACAGCCTCTGTCCCTCAGTGGTGGTGAAGCCAGACTCCTGGTTCCCTGGGCTCGCCCAGACCTGGGGGAAACTCAGGGGCTGCCAGACAGTGGGCAGGGTGAGCTCTGAGCCAGAGGAGGGCTCCCCGTGCCTGGAAAAGCAACGGCAGCCCTGCCTCGGGGCCCAGCGCCCCGGATCTGCTGAGTGGTGCTTAGGCAATGCCCACAGCTCATCACCTCCAGCCCAGCCATGCGCCCCAGCGGTGCCGTGTGTAACCCGCCTGTCCTCCTGACCCTCCCAGGCTACCTGTGCTTGTGCGTGGAGAAGGACGAGATGCTGGGAAGCACCCTCATCCTCACATGGGTGCCCAACTCGCGGATCCAGAGGCAGGACGAGGAGGCGCTCCGCTACATCACCCCCGAGAGCTCCCCCGTGCGCAAGGCGCCCCGCCCACGGGGCCGGCGTGCCCAGAGCTTGGGGACCCCCCGCCAGCCCTCCCCCACGGAGGCCAGGCCCACCCTGATCCCCAGAGATGAGGACACTGCGGCGGTGGCTCAGAGCGTCAGGGATGCTGAGCACGTCAGCCCTTCCCCCCCTTCCGAGGACGGCGAGAAGCTGGCCCAGAGCTTGGGGATGGCTCCGCCACCAGCCCACGGCGACTCCTCTGGGATCCTGTCAGCTGTCAGCTCGCAGGATGGGACCGAGGAGGGGCGGGAGCCGCGGCCCGAGGCCTGTGAGGAGGAGGGCTCCCTGGAGCTCTCAGCGGATGGCGTGAGCAGGGACAGCTCCTTCGACTCGGATTCTGACGCCTTCTCTTCACCCTTCTGCCTCTCGCCCATCAGCACCGCCCTTGTGGACAGCGGCAGCTCCGTGTTCCTGGACAGCGAGAGCAGGTGAGTCCCGAGTCCCGCCCCCCAGGCCCGGCCCCGGGGTCCTGGGGAGCAGTGTGTGTGTCATAGCTCTGCTCCCCGAGTGCTGAGGACCGCGTGCGCCCCCGCTGACCAGGGTCCAGCTCTCCCCGCGCCAGGGCCTCGGCCCCTGGGTCCCATCATTTGACGCTGTCCAAGGGGAAGGGGAAGGCAGTGCGGGGGGAGGGGGAGGGGGAGGGTTCCACCTTCTCTCCCCTTCCCTTCCCCTCCCCTCCCCTTGGCGGCCTCACCTGCCGGGTCTGACCTGCCCCATAATGCAGACTGAGCGCCACGAGGCCAGGCCTGGGAATCCTGGTGTCCCCTGTTTTTATCGCTGGGGGGACGGCAGATTGTTGGCCGTCAGAGAGCACGCTCGGAGGCTCCTGGTTGGTGGCATGTGACATAAGGTCCCCAGCCAGGCTCTGAGCTCTGCCGTTGCAGACAAGCCAGGCACGTGACCCGGCCCTCCGGACCCAGTGTGGGGGAAGCCTCGGCCTTTCTGCTCAGAGCCTCGAGCTGTTCAGAGTCTGGAACACAGTCCTGGGGGGCATGTTGGCAGCATTTACTCTACAGCCTGAGAGCCTGGGAGAACCAGATATCTGGACACATTGGCACCCTCGCGGGCTCGGGCGACACTGGCGGGGGGTCAGGTGCGTCAGGAGTGAGCTCACCTGGCATGCACCTGGTAGGAAGGGTTGTCAAAGCCCGTAGAGGCCGCCACACGGCATCATTAGGGGGCCTCAGGGCAAGCACAAGGCTCGCAGGTAGTCAGCACGAACCCAGAGCCGCGGGGGCTGCACAGGATGGGCCACCCCTGACTTCTGCAGCCCCTTCCTTCGCTCTGGTCCCCGCCCCCGTTAGATTCCAGGGAAACAGCAGTGATAACGATGTTAGGCGCTGGTGGTATTCAGCCAGCATACAATTATTGAACTCGAGCTGTGAGCCCCACACATGCTAGGTATGGATGGTCCAGCGTGGCCTGGCCCCCAGGCACGTGTGCCCCGGATTACCCACGACCTCCCCAAACTCCATGAGGTGGGTCCTAACATCACCCCCGTCTGTAGGGAGGGAGAGCGAGGCTCAGAGAGGTTAAACAACTTGCAGGATGTCACAGAGCCAGCAGGCTGGCCGACGGGATTGGAATCCAGCCGGGTCTGCGCCAGACCTGGAGCGCCTAAGGTCACACAGGGCCCAGCGGAGAAGGAATTTGAGATGGAATCTTTCCTGACTTTATCCCCTCAATAAGGTGTGATTCATCAGAGCCCGTGGGTGGACTAACCTTTGTCTCGAGTGCCACAGAGCAGGGCACACGACGAAGAGAGCGTCGGCTGGACCCATGTGGTTCACTGGTGGTGTGGTGTTTCCCCCCGGGAGCCAGGCTGGGGAAGAAACGTAAGCCTGGCTTCCCACCACAGGGCTTGGTCAGAGTCCCCCCTGGCAGTGCCATCTGCCAGTGCAGTGAGTGCCCAAGGGGACCGGTGTCCAGAAACCCCTGAATGTCGGTGGAGAGGAAGGAGGGACATCTGTCCGGCACCCCCGGGGCCAGGTAGAGGGACGGGTTCCGAGCTCCCGTCTTCACTCTGAGCCAGGGGTGCTGGGCCTGGCCCGTGGCCTCACAGCTGAGTTTGTAGTGGCAGAACCCAAACCAGGGCCTGGAGTAATGGACCCTTTGGGCCCTGGATCCCGTAAGGAGCTTGGATCTGGGAGTTTGGGGGGCCTGGTTGGCACCGCCTGGGAAAGCTCCGTGCCTCCCTGGAGCCTCGTCTCGCCGTTCCTGATGTGGGGACAGTGGCGTCCGCTGTGGGGTTGCCCAGTGAAGCCGCTCCTGGCCTCCTCTTTCCCCTCCCTCTGCCTGGCTGGGTCTGTACCCTGGGTGCCCGTGAGGATCCCCCAGGGGACCTTTTATATGCTCTGGATGCCTGGGAAGCTCCAGATGCTTCTAGAGCCGTGATTGTCTCCTGGGGCCACAGGAGACCTGTGGCAGGGCCAGGACACATTGTGGTCACCACTGAGGATGGGGGTGTGTTTGGCACTTGGAAGGGGGACGCCTGGGCTGCTGGTAAATCCCCACATAGCCGGGACAGCCACCCACGGCAGAGCGGCCCCCCCGAGAAACTTCCCGCGGTTCTGAGCGCCCCAGACAGACAGGGCAGCCGGAGGCGGGACATTGTCTTGTTTTTCTTTTTTTTTTTTTAATATATTTTTATTTATTTCTAGGAGAGAGAGAGACAGAGCATGAGCAGGGGAAGGTCAGAGAGAGAGGGAGACACAGACTCTGAAATAGGCTCCAGGCTCCGAGCTGGCAGTCAGCACAGAGCCCGATGCGGGGCGCGAACCTGCGAACCGCGAGATCATGACCTGAGCGAAAGCCGGACGCTTAACCGACTAAGCCACCCAGGCGCCCCAATTATCTTGTTTTTCTGATGGTGGTGAAACAGACCTGACATAAACTTTGCCACTGTACCCACTTAAAGCCACGCACTTCTGTGGCATTTAGTACATTCACAGTCTTGTCCAACAAAGACCTCTGGCTCCAAAATGTTTTCCTTGTCTGGGAAAGAGACCCACACCCCTGAGCGGTCAGTGTCCATTCCCCCTCCCCCAGCCCAGCAGCCACCCGTCTGCCTTCCGTCTCTGTGGGTTTGCCGGTTCTGGATGTTTCGTGGTAGTGGAACCGCACAGTCTGTGGCCTTTGGTGTCTGAGCATCGTGTCCATGTCACCGCAGGTGTCAGGACCTCGTCCTTTTCGTGGCCAACTAACAGGCAGTGCCGACTGTAATCGGACAGGAGAGCCCCACTCCGTACCGCGCAGACCCCCAAGGGAAGGCAGGGGCGTGTGGGGTGCAGGGGGGTGGCTACCGTGTCAAGCGGTCTTCCTGGAATAATGCTCGGGAGCCTTTGCTCCAGCCGCAGCCCGCCCAGGTTCGCTTAGGGTCCGTGCTTAGACCTGCTTCCCAGACAGCGCGCCGATCTCGGGGCGTGCGCGGAGGCCACGGTGTGGTCGGGGTGCTTCCTCCACCACGGAGCCCTGGAAACCCAGGACGCCTGCTCTTCTGGCCCGAAGCAGCCCAGTCAGGCTGCGGCTTTGTGCTGCGACATGACGGTCACCGACGGCCCCCTCCGTGCCTGCTGGCCAGGAGCGTGAGCTCCTCCCGGGCTGACCTGGAAACAGCCTGTGTCCCAGGCAGGGCCCCACGGGTGTTCTTGACCCAGCCGCGTGTGACGGGTCTCTGGGAGCTTACAAAATCAGATGCGGATTCTGGAAGGCGCTGCGGCGAGCCCTGCAATCTGTATTTTTCAGAGGCAGATGGGAGCCAGCGTTGGGCACCGGGCCAGCCCTTGCAGTACACATTTGCTTCTTTACTCTGAGCCACGTGGCCGCTCTTGTCTCCCCCGCCACGTGGGGGACCCTGGAAGCAAAGACGGAGCTCCTGGGTCCCCTCCCACCCCCCGCAGTGCCCACGGGCGTGGGGGCTGGGGGTCCGGACTGGGGTCCAGGCCGGCCGCAATAGATGCTGGAGGACCCACCTGGCTGCAAGGGAGAATACCCGGGCAGCCTTGAAAGTGCCTGATGCCCAAGTGGTACCCAGACCGATGCAGCCAGCGCTGCTGGGAGTGGGGCCCAGGCGGGGCCGGTGTGTGAAGCCCTCAGGGGGTTCCGGTGCGCAGTCTGGTTGAGGACCACAGCTCTGAAGGGGCCCGCGGGAAGAGGGGCGTGCTCCTGGGGCCCTGGGCAGAGGGGGCGTCTGGGCTGAGGCCCAGAGCGCCGACACTAGTGGGAGCAGACACCCGCCGCGGGGCTCGGCTTCGAGGACTGGGTGTGTCCACAGCCCCCCCTGGAGCCAACGCTCCTAACCTGACTGGCAAGTGGGTCCCCAGGAGGGGGGCAGGCAGGCTGGCTCGCGGGCTCCCTCTAGCGGCAGAACCGGAGAACTACATGTAGAGGCCGAGTGACTGGCGGGGATGGGGTCCCCCCTCCCACTCCCCGCCCCCACCATCCGAAAGCTCCTCCAGCATTTCCTTACCTGATGGGCGGTTCCTGGAAGGGCCGTGTCCATTTGTGTGCTGCCTGTGGGCCATGGCTGGGCAGGGCCCGCTTCCTAGATGGCGAAGCCACACGCTCTACCCCCCACAACCCGGTGAAGCCACACGCTCTACCTCCCCCCGCAAAAACCCTTGACCAAATCAGCACTCAAGGTGGCCAAGGGGAGAGGCTGCTCCTGCTGAGTTTTGTGCACCCACCCAGTGCTGTGCCTCCCCCGGCGTCAGAAATCAGGGCTTGGGCTTGGCATGCAGGTGAGGATGGTGGCCAGCCCGTCACTTGTTTCTATCCTGACTGTTACTCTGTCCAATCTAAAGGGCCAGTGGGTGAGGGTGCAATACGGCAGGACCCGTGTGGGGACCCTATGTGTCAGGCCATTACCCCCCCAACCCCCAGGAAGTGCACCGGCCGTGTGTAGGAGGAGCGGAACACGGCTCCTGCCTCTTAAATCAAATGTCTTCTGGGATGCATTTTTTTTAATGTTTTTATGAATTTCTGAGACAGAAAGCACAAGCTGGGGAGAGGCAGAGAGAGAGGGAGACAGGAATCAAAGCGGGCTCCAGGCTGTCAGCACAGCCCAGCGCAGGGCTGGAACTCACAAACAATGAGATCATGACCTGAGCCGAAGTCAGACACTTAGCGGACTGAGCCACCCAGGCGCTCCTTCTGGGACGCATTCTAAGAAGTCATTTGAACTACAGAAATGAAACACATTTGCACGGAGATGTTCATCACAGTACTTTTTATAATGGAGGAAAGGGGGGAAGGAATTTAAATATCCAACAGCTGAGAAAGAGGTAAGTCATGTCTGGTTCACCCTACTAGACAAAGGAGTTTTATCCGGGGTCAGGGAGCCCCCTGAAAGCTTATGCCACTTTTTGCTCGTGTGCTCACGGGTGCACATTTTTCTGCGGAGGGGGCTCCCCGGCTTCTGGAAGTGCCTTTGGCTCCAAAAGGTTCAGAACCTCAGTGCCAGCAGGTGGAAGAAGATGCGTTTAGAAAGTCTGGGCTGCAACGTGGAGATTGGCAGGGCCTGGAAACCCAGGCGGGTGGCACATCGCGTGCACATTTTGATTAAAGACTCCAGAAGGGCCTGATGCACAGGTGAGGCCATCAGAGCAGGGACACCCACCAGAACTTCCTGCCATGCCACACGTCGTCCAGATCCCTGCCATCCGATGTAGTAGCCACTAGCTTCCCACGGCTGAGGAGCTCTTAAAATGTGGCTGGCGTGGGGCACCCGGTGGCTCAGTCGGTTACATGCCCAACTTGGGCTCAGATCGTGATCTCAAGGTTTGTGAGTTCAAGCCCCGCATCGGGCTCTGTGCTGACAGCTCAGATTCTGTGTCTCCCTCTCTCTCTGCCTCTCCCCTGCTCATGCTGCCTCACTCTGTCTCAAATAAATAAATAAATAAATAAACATATAGAAAATTTTTAAAAATGTGGCTGGTGTGACTTGAAGTACTGTGCTTTTTTAATTTTATGCAATATTGATTGATATAATTTTTTAATGTTTTATTTATTTCTAGGAGAGGAGAGAGAGAGGGAGGGTCAGAGAGAGAGGGAGACAGAGACTGAAACAGGCTCCAGGCTCTGAGCGGCAGTCAGCACAGAGCCCGACACGGGGCTCGAACCCACGCACCGTGAGATCATGACCCAAGCGAAAGTCGGACGCTCAACCGACTAAGCCCCCCAGGCGCCCCACGATTGATATAAATTTAAATGGCATGTGTGGCCACCGCATTGAGAGGCAGATGTGCCAGTGTGTTGAAATAATTGCAATCAGGAGTAATGTTTTTTTTCTCAATTAAAAAAAAATTTTTTTAGTGTTTATTTTTGAGACAGAGAGAGAACATGAGCGGGGGAGGGTCAGAGAGAGAGGGAGACACAGAATGTGAAGCAGCTCCAGGCTCCGAGCTGTCAGCACAGAGCCCGACGCGGGGCTCGAACCCACGAACCGCGAGATCATGACCTGAGCTGAAGTTGGGTGTGGAACCGATTGAACCGCCCAGGCGCCCCTTCTTTTCTCAATTTTAAAAAATGCTCTTCTGTGATTATATTCATTTTATGATTTAAAAAAAAAAGGGTTTAGAAACAGATAGGCAGTGAAAGTCCTGCCCAGCTCAGACGGGCTCACGCTGGCGGCGCCTGCAGACGTGTCCCCAGTAACGGAGGTGCTGCCGGCCACGCTGATGCCACCGATCGGTGCCCCCGCCCCGGGGGGGCGCTGCTGCTTCCGCTCTCAGCAGATACGCTTGTCACTCCTGATGCGTGTTCTTTGCAGGGCCGTCCCAAGTGAGGGGGTGTGCGGGGCCACAGGACCGGCTGGGCGGCCTCACCATGCAGGGACCCTCGCGGAGGTTTCCTGGCACAATGGTCCGGCCCACTCAGACATGGGTCTAGTGAGCCGGGCAGAGGCGCCGGGGCACCTGCATTCACCGTCCCGCGTGGCTGTGTAGTTGCCGCCAGCCTGTCCCCGCCTCGTCCAACACACGCCACTAGCCGCCGCGGCCTTGCTGCCTCCAGCTGGAATGTTCTCCCTGTGCCACCGAAACCCCAGGCAGCCTGCGGGCAGGGAAGGCCTCGCCTGTGGCACTGCCGCTGCCCGTGCGCCTTGTTCAAGCCGCACCTGAAATCTGCTTTTCGTGAGTCCTGCCTGTCTTGTGAGCTCCGTCCACCGGGACGCTCTGCGGCGGTGGATGCTGTCCAGGCGGAGGTTCTTGGCCGCGTGTGGCCGTCGAGCCCTGGAACTGTGCCTCTTGGGGCTGAGCACTTGGATTGTTGGTTCTGTTTGCCCCCCGTGGCAAGCCACTTCCGTGCCGGGCAGTGCGGGTGCACACGTGGCCGCCCTCTCGCGGAGGATGGCGGTGGCACACAGCGCCCCTGGATTCTCTGTGGAAAAGAAACAAGGGGTAAAAGACCAAGCAGCCAGGTGCCCCCCGCCCCGCGTGGCGGGTTTCCCAGGGTGGCCGGAGGGTCAGGTGGCCCTGAAGCCACAGGCAGAAGCCGGGAGGAGGGACGACGTCTCGGGCTGCATCTGGCCGTCCCCGCAGGGCACGAGGCGGAAACAAATGGTATCTTAAGTGCTTTTTGCCTTGAGGAGGAAACGGCTGCGTGACACGGGGTATCAGCCGCGAAGGCTGCATTATTTATGTCTGCCATCATCGCTGGTGTAACTGGCCCGCGCACAGGGGCAGAAACGAGGCGCGAACCCAGTCTCTTGGAAGGATCCAGAACCGGCGGGCTCGGGGGCCCAGGTCTGAGCACCTGGGGGTGCCATCCAGGGTCACCCTAAGCCAGTCAAGGGCGGCAGGTGCTGTGAGGCTGCCGTTCTAGTCGCTCCTGGCTGGTTTCACACGTAGCCTTTCCTTTCCTGCAGAGCCACCTCGGGCCGCAGGGCGCCTGTGCAGGGGAGGGGCTGGGAGGGCGGGCGAGCGAGGTCAGGAGGACCGAGGAGCCTCCGGGGGAGGGGACCGTGAGACTGGGGGCCGCCCCAGCAGCAGCAGGACGAGTGCGGGGGGTGGGGGGAGGGCTGGGGGCCCCCCCACCTGGGGGAAGGGGTGCGGGTCCGCGGTCAGCTGTGCGATGCCAGCTGGAGGCAGGCGAGGCGGGAGCCGCAGTGGCCGGGAATTGGGAGGAGGCGGGAGCCGCGCCGGCTGGGAGGGCGAAGGTGCGTCCCCTCCCTCGACGTGTCGGGAAGCCACCTCCGCGCCCAGTTGCGGGGCTGCTGGGCGCCCCGATGTCCCCGGGGCGGCTCTGGGAACGGCCCCCCTCGCCCCTCTGGGGCCTCAGCAGCAGCCTGGCAGCCGGGAAACTGGCAGCTTCCAAAGATCTGTTGTTTGGGTTTGTTTGTGCTTCTGTAACTGAGCTGAGATTTATTTCTTTAAAACATCCCGTCTCCCCACACCCTGCAATCTGTTCTGCGCTTCGTTAGGGCTGCGCTCGTCTTCTGTTTCAGCAGCGCTCGGCGGGCGCTGTGCCCACGCCTCTCCGTCCCTCCCCGCGTCCTTCCTGCCCCGTCGGGGTCCCAGTGGCACCGCCCTCGCCCCCGGCCTGGTGGGGGGGCTGACACCCAGGGCCCGAGGAAGCCCACCGCTGCAGCCGCTCAGAGGGGCTGCCCGGGAATCCAGGCCGGGCCTCCACAGCGCCCAGTCCTCTACTGTCCGATGCGGGGCGGCCGTCTGAGGAGGGGAGGGGTCCCACAGGGCTCGGAGTCTGGCGAGCTCTGTGGTCAGACCCAGACGCGACCCCGAGCCCCACCACCATCGCTGGGGCGTGGCCTTGGCAAGGTGTTTAATCTCCCTGTGCCTTGGTCTCCTCATCTGTGAAATGGGGCCATGGTGGGGAAAAAGTGAGGTGGTAAAGGGAAGCACTTGGAGAGGACCCAGCCCAGAGCGGGTCACCGGGTAGTCATGACCGGCAGGGTCAGCGCGACCGCGTGGAGGTACTTGCGTCTGCCGCCAGGAAGGGGCCCAAACCAGGCAGCCTGGAACAGCGGGAATGGAGTCTCCTGCAGCCTGGGGGCTGGAGTCTGAGATCGTCCCCTCTGGATCTGGGAAGGACCCTTTCTGCTTCTCCCCGCCTGGGGGGCCCCTGGCGTTTCTTAGGCCACACCCCTCCACCCCTGCCTCTGGCCTCACAGAGCCTTCTGCCCTGTGTGTCTGCACATCGCTTCTAGTACAGTCTCTGGCCGCTGCATGTAAGGCCCCCTCTAGGTCCAGGGCGACCTCGTCGTGAGAACCTTGACCGACTGCCTCTGTAAAGATGCTGTTTCCGAATAAGGCCACACAGGGAGGCTCCAGCTGGACACGAGGTTAGGGGACACGGTCCCGCCCAGCACATGTGGCGAGTGCGCTGGCTCATCGAATCCCGGAAGCAACGCCCCAGGCGGGTGCTGTTCCAGAGAAAGTGGGGCACAGACGGCTCACGCCACCTGCCCAGGCCACAGACAAGCTCCTGGCTGCCGGCTTTGGGGACGCAGCAGCACCAGAAGTATTGTACTTGATAGGGCGTGGCTGGGTTCCAATCAGACCTTGTTTATGGGCCCTGAAATCTGGAATTCATACAGGTTGGAGTGCATATCGCCAAGTGACAAGCCGGTCGGAAAAGGCTCCGTGCTGTGTGGCCCCAACCGTATGACCTTCTGGGAACAGCAGAGCTTTGCAGACAGGGAGAGGACCAGTGGCCGCCGCGGCCAGGGGAGGCGTGGACGGGGCACGGAGGACGTTCAGGGCAGGGAGCCCACACCGTATGATTCTGCAGTGGCTAATGTGTGTCATCGTCCCTTTGCCAAACCCGCAGAGTGGACGAGACCGAGATGGACCCACGTAAACTGTGCTCCGTGATTATTAATAGTGATGAATGGTTATTGGTTCACCAGTTATAACAAGCAGGCCACGCTCATGCCAGATGCTAATAAGGAAATCATGGAGGGGGTGTCGGGTGGGGGGAATCAGGACCCTTGTACTCAAGTTTCTCTGTAAACCTAAAACTGCCCTAAGAAATTAAATCTTTTTTTTTTTTTTTTCAAAGTTCTCAGCTCTTGGGTTATAAAGACAGTGGGCCATAATGTTCTGATTCTGGTCCAAACCAGCGCTGTCCAGTAGAAATGTGATATGAGCCACATACGTGATTTAAAATTTTCTAATAGTCTCGTTTTTGAAAACTTTTTTGTTTTTTATTATTTTTTAAACATTTATTTATTTATTTTGAGAGACAGAGAGACCAGGGGAGGGGCAGAGAGACAGGGAGACATGGATCTGAAGCAGGCTCCAGGCTCAGCTGTCAGCACAGAGCCCAACGGGGGGCTTGAGCCACAAATCGTGAGATCATGACCTGAGCTGGGGTCAGACGCTTAACTGAGTGAGCCACCCAGGTGCCCCTTAAAAACTTTATTTTAAAATAACTATGGGGTGGGGGGGGCACCTGGGAGGCTCAGTCGGTTAAGCATCCGACTCTTGATCTCGACTCAGGTCATGATCTCTCAGGTCATGGGGTTGAACCCTGGGTCAGGGTCTGTGCTGACATGGAGCCAGCTTGGGATTCTCTCTCTCTCCCCCCTCCCCTCCCTCCTCTCAAAAACAAACTTACAAAATAAAATAACTATAGAGCTGCAAAAACAAAATGTACAGGGAGGCCCCACATACCCTTCACCCAACCTCCCCTGCAGCAACATCCCATAAGCCACAGCACACCTTCCCCACCAGGAAGCCGAGGGGGGTCCTTCTGGCCTGTGTGCACCTGCCTATAGAGCTGTGTGAGCCGTGTACCCAGGATGGAGCTGCTCCCACCCCCTGCCCCCCCGTGTGCTGGTCAGCCCCCCCACCCGTGTGCTGGTCAGCCCCGCCGCCCTGACCGTCCCGCTGTGGACTTGTTCTGAATCTCGCCAACGATCAGTCGGGCGTAGTTTGAGTGGGTCTGATAGCCACCCTTTGAAAAGTGAAAAAAGAGATGTGTCGAATTAATGTTAATAGCCCCTAAATATCGCCGTTTCAACATGTAATCAGGACCAAGTTTTGGTGAGAAACGTTTACGTTCTGTGTCCGTGCTCAGTCTCGGGGATCCCGCGTGTCCGCCACCCAGAGGACGCGTCTCGGGGTTCACGTGCCTGATGCTGCGCAGGGCCTGGCGCCGCCACGTCGGCCAGCTCGGGTGGGGGCACTGCCTTTTTTTGTTTGGATTTCCCTGGCCAGCCTCCGTCTCGCAGAGAACGTTCTGCGGACCTGAGCCCTCCCTGGCTCTGAGCAGGATTCCAGAGGTCTCCAGCCAAAAGCGTCACCCAGGGAGTCGCTGCACCTGGTGGCTCGCCTTGAAGGCGCCCGCCCCAGGACCACCCGCCCGTCAGAAAGCCGACCTCTTCCTGCGACAGCTGTCAGGACAGGGAGGAGGGAAGACGTCGGTCCCTCCAGGACCGGAAGCAGGGCTGCCGCCGCAGGAGGCTCCTCAGGGGACCAGGAAATGAAACAGTGTCCTTTCCTGATGGGCTCACACACCGCGACGGCCCCTCTGGGGGTCCTTGACGCAACCCTGGGTGACTTGTTGCATGGGGGCCGTGGGCTGCTCCCCGGGGAGCTGGTCGGCTCCGGCTGCTTGGCGCCACCTTCGGGAGCGGGAAGCCAGAGTCCCCGGGGCCCCCGCGTGAGCCCCCAAGAGGTGGAAGTGTGAGGTCACAGAGGCAGTGACGCGGCAGCCCCTCCCCGGTGACACGGGGCGTTCACGCTCTGTCTGTGGGGACCCACGCCCGGCTGTCGCAATGCAGCCCCGTACCTGATGAAATCCTCCCCGAAAGGGAGAGGCGGTGGTGAATGACCTTTGTCTTTTGATTGAAATGTTCTCGTATCGCTGTGTTTACCTTAACGCTCATTCCCAGCAGAGCAAACAGAAAGGACATTTTTTACTTGGGCTTTCCGTTCAGTTCAACCAGTTTCTCAGGCACCCGTGATCGACACGGGACACAGCTCCCGGTGGCCCCCCACGGCCAGCAGAACGTGCCGCAGGCAGTGACACAGGTGGTCCCTGAGCATGGAGGACCCACCCCCTGGTCCCGCCCAGCCATGCCGCCCCCCCACCCCACCCCGGGAAGTCCCTGCCGTTTCTCCACACGACAGGCACCACGACCAGTGTGTCCGCAAGGCCATTGCGAGGAGTAGCCCCCAAGTGCACGTGAGGTCCTGAAAACCATGGCCGGGAGCTACCCCACCGCGTGCTGGTCCCCTGGTGCCCGGAGGAGGGAGCGTGGAGACTGCCCAGGGTTAGATGGGTGCACCCCTTCTCCTACGCTTTGATGGTCTTCACAATGGGGTGGAAACCCTTTCGAGAAGGGGGCCCTGTCCTGAGGGGCTTGGGAGCCAGAAAGGGCTATAGGGGAGAGGTGCCTGGGACATGGGGGAGTAAGAAACGAGACGGAATGTTCTGGAAGGGGGACAGCGGCTGTCCTGTGGGTGGCTGGAAGGAGACCTGCGACATGTCACAGGCGTGGGGGGAGAGTAGGAGACGCTGGACCCAGCAGAGGGGGCTGGTGGCCTCTCCCAGGGGCCCCGGGGCTGGCGGTCAGGGCTGGACCCTGTAGATGGTAAAGGCATCAAGGTCTGTCTTGCTTCTGTAAATATTTAAACACTGGAAGGATTATTTTTGGTAGCTACGGTCTCTGCGAGCCTGGCGGGCGGCCGGGAAGGGTGTCGAGTGACAGCAGGCTCACTGCATGCTCCCCGGGCTCCCCGTTCTCCAGATCCAATGGCCACCGTTTAATCGGGGTCATGTCCGCACCCCCCTTTTGGGAGCATGTGGACAGACAGAGGCTTCTATAGCTTCCCTGCGGGCGAGAGCGACACACAGCCCTGCATGTCACGTCTGAGAAGTGTCCCTGACGGTAGCTCCTTGAGCTTCCAAACCGCGAGCAGTCAAGTGCAGGGCCAGGAGCCAGCGGGCACCCCAGGGAGGTCGCCACGCTCCGCCAGAGCCGCCCGGGGTGAAAGGGCGCATTGTGCGCCCCGCAACGCAAGGGCAGCCTGCAGAGAGGCGTCTTTGTGGGGCCCCGGCGGACGTGCAGGGGCGCGTGCTTCCCGGGTCCCGGCCCTTCGCACAGCGCCCGCCGCGGGGCTGGAAACACCGCCCCCCGAAGCTCCATTTTCCGGGAGGTGGTGTTTCGGCGGCGGAGGGATCCCCGCGTGTCCAGCAGGTGGCGGGCTTCCTCCAGAGGAGCCAGGGGCGTCCACCGCCCGCGGCGCCCGCCGGCTCCCCGGGCCCCTCCGGCGCCGCACGGCCCGCTAGGGGCTGGGGGACCCCGACCTCCCCTCGTCGCCCCGCTCCTGGCCGCCTCCTCCCGGGGGTTTGCCAAGCGCTTGTCAGCGTGGACATGGCCCGGCCGGTCCTGGGCGCTCCGCCTGTTGTGGGGGCGGCTGCTGGGGAGGGGGCCGCGAGCTCAGGCCCAGACCAGGCTCCCTCAGCTGTGGGGCCACCAGACGCCCCTTCCCGGGGGCCTCCCTCTGTTTTCAGCCGGCCCCCGACTCCTTGCCGATCTCTGGGTGTTGTGGGCAGGCGTTACGGGCCGACCTCCCTAACCCCACGCCTGCGCACCCCGCCTCCCCGGACCAGACAGGCCAGGCCCGGGCCCTGGCGCAGGGCCACCTGCTGCTGTTAGCCCGGGGTGTCGGGAAGCCGTCAGGCAGACGCACCGGACACGGGGATGCAGCCTGGTTCTGTCCTTCCCGCCGCCCCGGACACGCTGGACGCGTGGCTGCGCCGAGCCCAGGGCTGAATGAAGAGTAGAGAATAAAGAGCAGGTACCCGAGGAATGAAAGCAGGGGCTCGGATATGTGCACCCCCACATTCCCAGCAGCTTTCTTCACGGTCACCGCAGTGTCCGCCGTGGATGGAAATAAAACGCGGTCCATCCGCTCCGTGGCGTATTATCCAGCCTTAGAAAGGAAGGGAATCCTGACCCCTGCTACCCCACGATGGACCCGGTGGACGTGACGCTCAGCGAGCTGAGCCGCTCACAGCAGGACGAATCCCGGAGGACTCCACCCGGAGGACTCCACCGACGTGAGGCTCCCAGAGGCCCTGTGTATATGGAGACTTGAACAGAGGGCGTCAGGGGCGGGGGAGGGGAAGGGAAGCTAGTGTTTAGTGGGGACAGAGTTTCAGTTTGGGACCATGACATTCTGGAGACGGACGGCGGTCGTGGTCGCACTACAGTGTGACTGTGCACTTCAAAGGGGCTAAGACGGTAAATTGTACGGTGTGTTTTGCCACAACAGAGGACAGAGGTGAAAGGAGCCGAGGTCGGCAGGGTCACGCGGGAACCTGCTCCGCGGGAGGGCCCGGAAGTGTGCGCGGACTTTCCACCCTCCCGGCAGGCGGGCTTGGAGCTCGGGCGTCGGGCGGCCCGGGGCTGCTGGCTGGGGGCCCCGGTGCCGCTCGGCCACTGCGGCGCCCGGGCCTGAGGGCTGGCGGTGGCCCGGGCTCCCCACCCAGGGTCTCCTTCCCCTCGCTGGCCCGGCCGCCCCGTGACAGACACCGACTCTGAACACAGCTTGTTTGGTCCGAATAGACAGCAGTTTGGAGTAAAATGAGGAGCCGGGCCTGGACGCTGGCCGTTCCAGAGACTGCGCAGGGCAGCGGGAGGGGCCCCAGAGCCTGTCAGGACCGGATCGGGAGGTAGATCGCGGTGCTCCCCCCAGGCTTCCGGAGCAGGCACTCCGAGGTGCGACGGAGGTGTCCACGGGCCTGGGGCCAGCTCCCTAACACGGCCCCCGAGGCCGGCACCCCACAAGGGCGTCTCTACACACTAGGCGGACACTGGGAATCCAGGAGGGAGGCGCGGGGGGGGGCTGGGCGCGCAGGCCTGGAGGGCACATCGGTCCCCCCGCCCCACCCCGAGGAGCCTCTCTCAATAACGTGTGCTGAGATGGGCCAGCGCCCTGTCATGCCTCCTCTTAGAGCATGAGCACTGGTCTTTCTTTTTATTTACTTTTGAGAGAGAGAGAGCATGAGCAGGGGAGAGGGTAGAGGGAGAGAGAGAGAAAGAGAATGAGAGAGAGTCTTAAGCAGGCCCCATGCTCAGCACAGAGCCCACCACGGGGCTCGATCCTATGAACTGTGAGATCATGACCTGAGCCGAAATCAGGAGTAGGATGTTCAACCGATGGAGCCCCCCCAGCACCTCTGGTTTTTCTATTTTAATGAAGGTTCTAGAGTTCTCTCAGCCTGTGGCAAAGCAGGGAAAAGGGAGCTCAGGGTCGTGGACAAAATGAGCAGGGGCCGCCGGAGGGGCCGCTGGAGGGGCCGCCGGAACTGGGCTAGCCACGGCAGCCTCCTGTTATTTGCCGGCCCTCGCAGTGGCCGCCGTCGGGGGCCTGCAGCGCTCTCCCTCTTGTTTTGCTTCAGAGTGGCAGGGAGGGGGGTACAGATCGGGGCACAGACCCCCAGGCCAATGCCCCACCCCCCTGCAGGGCACACCTGCCTTCTTGCAGGTCACCCACGGTGGGGGTTTCCAAAGTCTGGGTCCTTGGGGCGCCTGGGTGGCTTAGTCGGTTAAGCGTCCAACTTTCGCTTAGGTCATGATCTCGCGGTTTATGGGTTCGAGCCCCGCGTCGGGCTCTGTGCTGACTGCCAGCTCAGAGCCTGGAGCCTATTTCAGATTCTGTGTCTCCCTCTCTCTCTGACCCTCCCCTGCCCACGCTGTCTCTCTCTCTCCTAGAAATAAATAAAAATATTAAAAAAAAAACAAAAACAAAAATAAAACAAAGTCTGGGTCCAGAAGCTGCCACATGGCGGGCCCTACGGGTTTGGCAGATATTAAACTTCAACTACAACCTGAAGGGCCAGTGTCCTTGAGCACACAAGGTCCCCAGCGAGGACCTCAGGCCGCCCCCGGGCCTTGCTCCTGGGGTGGCCCAGCCAGGAGCCTGAACCCACAGTGACTCAGCGCCCATAGCCTCTGCTGCGCAGGGCCGCTCTGTAGACGGTGCGGGTTCAGACTTGTCCACACAGCAAGAAGCCTTTAAACCAGTTCTGCACTCGCCAAGGCCCTTGGCCCTGAAGAGCTCCGGGGAGGGCAAGGCAGGGGCACTTCTCAGGGCTTTCTCTACGGCAGACAAAAGAACAAAAACAACAACCATGTCTTTTCCTCCTTGAGATAATCTACGCTGTGCTTATACTTGGGCTCAGAGCAGACGGGTGGCCTGCTCAAGGCCACACTCTTAGAGATGGCCCCCCATCTGCTCACTAGGCCAAGGTAACCAGTTAAGGAGGCTTTGGGCCACTTAACCATGATCAGGAGGGACCTGGCTTGGAGGCCCCCTCTCCTGTTACTTGTATAGTGGGTGGAATTCGCTCCTGGCTCTCGGTGGTTGTCCATCAGGGTGCTGCTTGTGAGGATCTTAAGGGCCCCCCTCCAACACTTGGGGTGCATCAGGACCACTGGAATCCCGTTTGTGGGTTCCCAGGCCTTTCACATAGACAGTAGAAAAATGTCCCTACTGACCTGTCTGCGTTTTTTTGTGGTTTATTTTTCTATTTTAAGAAACGTCCTCTGGGGAAATCTTTTCCTTCTTCGTGGACTGAAAGACTTTCCCTTGACAGGACTGAGGGTTCTGGGTCCCCGGAAAGGGCCTGGCATGAGAGGCAGGTGCAGATGGTGCAGTGGCGTCACCATCCAGCCCGGGACGCACAGCCAAGGCCAGGCCTTGGAGCGCACCTGGCCAGACAGGCTTCGCTGTACTGGGTGGAATTAGGCTTTGAATTTTCAAGACTGTAACCAACGGAACAAGCAAGGGGCCACTGAGTTTCGCTCTGTGGCTGATTGCCATTAAAAGGCAAACATCCTATGCATAGAACCTTCCAGAAAAATACCCTTCACCCCCAAAGTTAACGATTTGGGTTTTGTTCCCCTTGTGTCAGAATTGGTTTGTTGAGCGGCTGGTGTCTGCCGATGGAATCCTTTGGTTCAGAATGGGGAACGCGTGGGAGTTTCCCCCGCCGCCTTACAATTGAGCAGACCCGTGGCCAGGAGCCCTGTCCCGGCTGTGCCCACCATGCCTCTTGGGAATATGCCCAATGGAGCCGAATGTGGCTTTGGACTTAATGCATTGCTCTCGACAGTTGACAAAGGGAGACTATGTCCAGTTTGGGCGAATTGACCGCCACCATTGCTGGGGCCAGAGAGAGAGGCCTCTCCGCTGGTGTGACTTCTTCGGGTAGTATTGCTTTGTTTTGTGACTCTGGAAAGGACATGCAAGACTGGACAGATGGTCGCTTGCCAAGGAGCCCAGGGCTGGTGGCCAGGCCAGCACGTCCTGGTAAATGTCAGGGAAAATGTTCAAAGTAAATATGTGTGATGATTTCTGGGGAGGCACAATACCTTCCCTTCTTTCCTAATTCCAGCGCCTGGGGCCCGATCCCCAAGGGCAAGCTCTTGTCCTTTCATTACTGAAGGTCGCCGGGGCCTGGGCAGGGACAGGGAATCCTGGCTTAAAGCACACAGTCTGATTAAGCGTCCCATCTTGGCTCAAGTCATGGTCTCAGGTTTGTGGGTTCCAGCCGTACGTGGGGCTCTGCGCTGACAGCTCGGGGCCTGGAGCTGCTTGGGATTCTGTGCGTCTCTCTGCCCCTCCCCCATTCTCACGCTCTCTGTCTTTCAAAAATAAATAAATGTTAACACACACACAGACACACACCCCACACACATATACATGCACACACAAGCACACATGGGCACATACCTGTACACACTTGTATGCATGCACACAATAGCCCGTGTGCGTACATGTACCGCATACACGTGCACATACACGCACACACTTGCACACACAAAGCGTGTGTGCATGGTAGGCACACAGGCACGCACATACATGCTCTCACATACACATACAAACATAACATTTCATGGAGGGAAAACTTGAAAATTGTTTGAGTCAGAAGAAAATATTCAATATCCTCCTTTCTTTGTTTTTTTTTCAAATCACTTTGGAATTGCTGAGATAGTTATTCCAAATTTAAGACATTCTCCTTCAGAGGCGCCTGGGGGACTCAGTAGATTAAGCACCGACTCTTGTTTTCGGATCAGATCATGATTTCATGGTCATGGGATCAAGCCCTACGTTGAGCTCCATGCTGAGGATGAAGCCTGTTTGGGATTCTCTCTCTCCCTCTGCCCCTCCCCATGCATAAGTGTGTGCTTTCTCTCTCTCTCTCTTATAAAAAGAAATGAAATGAAATGAAATGAAATGAAATGAAATGAAATGAAATGAAATGAAATGAAATAAAATAAACCCCCTTAAAGAAATGCTTGCTCCTCATGGGAACCCAGATATTATGGAACAATTCCCATGTTGGTTTGGGCTGGGGTCCTGGAAAGATGCTCCCATGTACCTGCTCCTGGCTGGAGGCCTGATGCTGCCCCGGGCAAGGACCCTGTGGCCACCTTCCTGCGACGGATCCTGGTCCTGACCATCCGTTGCCTGCAGTGGAGATGCCAGGGCCCCAGCTTACGTCCGGGACCCTCCATGGAAACCAAATCTATCCCAAGGGGGCTTTGTTCTAAGGCTGCCGAGGGATGGGAGCTGGGGAAGCGCAGGGGGAGAGACCAGAGGGCCAGAGGGTGCAGCTGACCGAAAATCCAGAGGTCATCACAAATGCAGCCTGGGGTGTGCCTCGGCACCCCTCCCCGGCCCCCACCGAGCCCCCCCCCGCGCCCCAGGCCCCAGCCCTCAGCCCTGCCCGCCTGCTCCGGGGCCGGCCTCACTCACCGGTCTGGCTGCAGGTTTCTCACTCAACCAAACCTTCCTGTCAACCTAACAGGGGTGACTTGGCCACTGAAGATGTGGAACACGGGGTTCCATCGCAGCTCCTGCAGGGCCAGGTTTGTGGGAGCTTCGCTAGTGAACGGGAACGCCAGCTGGGATTTCGGTTTCGAGGATTCCGCCCACTCACGGAGGCAGCTCTGCCCTTCGATAATAAGAGCCGAGGAACAAGGCTTTGCCACTCAGTGCCTCTGGTTTCCAAGATGGAAGCCACCTTTGGCCGGGGCGCCCGCATGGCCCAGTTGGTCGAGTGTCCAACTTTGGCTCGTGGCACGATCTCCCGGTTCGTGAGTTCGAGCCCCACCCCGGGCTCCTCGCTCTCAGCACAGAGCCCGCTTCAGATCCTCTGTCTCCCTCTCTCTGCCCCTCCCCAGCTCTCCCTGTCCCTCTTTCCGCTACCAAAAATAAATAAACAAAAAGAAAACACCTTTGGCAGAAGAAAGGCCTCTCCCTTTCTGCTCTGATCGCCGGCGGGGGTCTGGGGGAGGGGACACTTCACCAGGGTGCTCTGCGGGGGCGGGGCCCTCCAGGGCTGTCCGGGGGGCTGGGAGACCGACCGCTAGGGGTGATGGGGAGGGTGTGGGCCTGAGGCGTCGGCTCTCAAGCTCTGATTTGAAACTGCGTTTGTGCCAATCAAAGCATCCGCGTGGATCGGACTGGTGTCTTAGAGCCTGACTACCAGGGACCCCACATTTACGAGGCGAGCGTAGGCCTGGAGCGGGGAGCCGTGCCCGGACTCCTACATGTACGAGGTCCGAGACCGGCGAACAAAGCTAGTGACGGCTTCTGACCCAGAGTGGGTGGGTGTGGACCCAACGCACACCTCTGCCCCCTCCTTCTCCCCCGCGCACCGGGACGTGCGCTGCACGGACCTATTCACGTGCTAATCACACGCGTTTATTTTCTGGTTATCTCTCCGTGTGATGGACGGCAGATGCCAGCACAGTCAAAATATAAACAGGCTCCAGTCAGAACATCTCAAGGAAGAAATCCGCCGTTCCGGGGAGCAGAGGACGGCACCCCCTTCTGCCGCCTGGCAAAGAGTTTCATTGGGAAAAATTATTTTCCGTAACCTTTTTGCTTTCCATTCAAATTAAGCTTCGCCGAGCAAGTTTGGCAGTAACAGAGGGCTCCTAATTTGGTCCCCCTTGACCTCTGCCGCCTTGATTGGCAGCGCGCTGTAGGGCTGGAGGCTGTGCCCGGGAGGTGCGAGTGAGCAGAACAAACGCCGGAGGACAGCTCCGTGTCCCCCGAGGGCCGGGCCGGAGGGGGGAGTGTGCAATTAGAGAGGTCTTCACACAGAAAGTTAATTAGCTACTAAATAGCATTTAGCACAGTTTACGATGGGAAACGCATGTCTGTGAAGCAAACGGAAGGGATCGGCGGAGAGCAGCGGCCGCGGGGCGAGGGCAGCCCTGGCCTGCTGACGTCCCCTGTCCGTGGCGTCGCCCTCCCCCTCGGCACCAGGGCCTGGGGGCTGCGGCGGCGCTCCCGGAGCTGGCGGGCTGGGGGTGCGGGGGCACCACGGCCCGTGAGAAGGACTGGCCATGTCCCCAGGATCGGGCCTCTGCGAGGGAGGGCCGGACGCTCCAGGACGGTGGGGGGACTGTCCCCCGAGCACCCCCCTGGCCCTCAGGTGGACTTCCTGCCTGGAGCACGCCGCCCGGCCTCCCCGTCACAAACGTGGCTTAAATACGCCTTTGGTTCCCCGGGAGCTTCGTCTCCAGGGGGTTGAATAGTGCTCCCCCCATGATTCACGTGTACCCAGAACCTCAGACGTGACCTCCCTCGGGAGGCCTTCAACGGCTGTCATTGAGGGTTGAGACCACACGGTTTCCGGGTGGGTCCCGGGGTGGGTGTCCTTGTAAGAGACAGAAAGGGACGGACGGACACGGGAAGAAGGCCGGGTGAGGACGGAGGCAGGGGTCGCAGGGGTGCGTCGACACGCAGGGACAGCAGGATGCCAGCAGCCGCCAGAGGCCGGAAGAGGCGAGCTTTCGGAGGGAGCGCGGCCCTGATCTCAGATGGTGGCCTCCGGCGCCGCGGGATGTGCGTTCGTACTGTTTGTAGGCACCCAGTTGGGGGTGGTTTGCTGTGACAGCCCCGGGAGACCGACAGTGTCGCTGGCCACGGTAGACTCTTGACCTTGGTCCACGGGTGCTGGTGCTGAGCCGGAGGAGGGCCTGGTGGGCGGGGGGGGGGAAGCCAGGGCCCCCCCGAAAGGCGAGGAGGGCCAGGACCGCCTTTGTTTCCTGTAAGACTTAAGTCCTGACCTAGGCGTTGGTCATTTGACTTTGTAGTTTTATATTTCCCTGTTGAAACTTCTAGTCGATTGCTCGAGGTCATTTTGTTGTCTGTAAAGGAGAGACTTTTTGCTTTTTTTTTTTTTTTTTTTTTGCCGTTGTTTATTTGTTTGGGCTTCTTTGCCTTTGATTGTTTCCTGATTTGGAGGGATTTTGTTTTTCTTTCTTTTTTAATTTTTTTAAATTTTTTTTAATGTTTTATTTATTTCTAGGAGAGAGCGAGCGTGAGCAAGGGAGGGTCAGAGAGAGAGGGAGTCACAGACTGAAACAGGCTCCAGGCTCTGAGCTGTCAGCACAGAGCCCGACGCGGGGCCCGAACCTACGAACCGTGAGATCATGACCTAAACAAAAGTCGGACGCCTAACCAACTAAGCCACCCAGGCGCCCCGTTTTTCTTTTTTAATTCTAAAAGTCACACATACTTACCAAAGGACTTTTTGAAGGGGAGGGTCATCTTGCCGAGGACCTGCTACCCCACACAGCCCTCAGTGACGTTGTCTTGGGGTTCTCCCCCCGTTACCTTTATTTCTTGTTTCTCGGTTTGTTTCTGGCGCCCGAGTTATATTATAGAGTCGTAGACACACCATTTGTAAAGTCTGGCTTCTTGGCTTTAAAGAAAATAATCTAAAATTTTGTTATACGGGATGTGTGCAAAAACTCCTTGTAGCACGTGTGGACCACGCGGCCCTGTGACCGCATGAGCCCCCTCGGCCCTCACACAGCCACGTGGACGGGAGCCCCCGGGTCATCTTGGGCGGAGTCGCCTCCTGGATGCTGAGTGCGAGTCCCCTGGCCCACCTGCAGGGGGCTGTCCCCGTCGGTGCGCCTTCGCCAACAGTACCGCGTGCAGCGTCCCTGATTTGGGACATCACAGAATCGCCTCCGCCCTTTGCAGCCTCTGTGACGGGCTCTGTGTCTCCGGTGGTGCCTGCATTCACCTCTCCGGACCGCCATGCCCACGTCCACGCTTTGCCCGTTTCCATCCGTCCGTGTGCCTGTCGATCTCCGTCCGGTGTGTCTTCGGGGGTTTTTCTCTGAGAACAACGCCGTGGTGACAATTTCTGCTCCCTTCCTCGGTGCGGGGAGCAGGTCCCTGTGGAGGGCACGCCGGGGCCCAGGGTGGGTGTGCGGGGTGCACGCTGTGTTTCACAAGATGCGCCCGTCGCTTCCCCGGGGAGTGGGCCGGCCACGCTCCCGCCCCGGGGGTCGCAGGAGCTCGGTCCTTAAGTTCTCCCCTGCTCCGCGTCTCCTTAGCGGCCGTCAGTTTTAGCCCCTGCAGACGGCCCTTCCGGGCAAACGCATGATGTTTCACTTGACCACACGCCTGTCACGGATGCTTACCGCGCTCGGCCTGTGAGAAACATGACTGTGCCTGGTGCTCGCGCACAAGGAGAGTTATTCCTGCAGCGGCGCCGAGAGTCAGAATCAAAGAGGAGAGCGCTTTCTG
This sequence comes from Proteles cristata cristata, assembly GCA_017311185.1. Taxonomy (NCBI): domain Eukaryota; kingdom Metazoa; phylum Chordata; class Mammalia; order Carnivora; family Hyaenidae; genus Proteles; species Proteles cristata. Next base: position 61,081 of record JAESUZ010002862.1, on the reverse strand, counting down.
TCCCTGAGACACGTTGCCAATTTGCTTTAAAGATTCGAGCCAGGGACGCCAGGGGGGCTCGGTCGGTTGAGCGGTTGAGCGTCCGACTGCGGCTCAGGCCATGATCTCACGGTTCGTGGGTTCGAGCCCCGCGTCGGGCTCTGTGCTGACAGCTCAGAGCCTGGAGCCTGTTTCAGATTCTGTGTCTCCCTCTTTCTCTGCCCCTCCTCCACCTGCACTGTCTCTCTCTCTGTCTCTCAAAAATGAATAAATGTTAAAAAAAAAAATAAGTGTTCGAACCCTGGTTGTGGACAAGCTGACAGACGTGCGGAGAGGTGCACACCACACATGTATGTGCAGAGGCCCCGTGTTTACACGTGTGCACAGGAAGTCCCGTGAATCGCTTCGCGTTTGCACAGAGGTTTGGTGCATACACACACGTGCACACAGGCGCGCCCGCTGAAGTTCAATGTGATATTATTTATCTGACCAAAATAAGAAAAAGAGAGAGAAAATGGAACACATTTCAAGTCTTGTCCGTAAAGAACGTTTAGACACATACACGGGGCCTGAAGCAGCCCGTCAGCGGCGGGGCGGCTGACGCAACGTCCCGACGGGACAAAGGCCGCGGCTGTGATGGCGTTTCCGCCCTGACTCGCCTGTGTCACAGGCGGAGCGCCCGCCCACAGTCCTGTGGGGGAGCAGGACAGGACCCCTCATGTGCCGCTTTACCCCCCCCTGAGTGTCAGAATTCGTAAGGAGCGCCTTCCTTTTCCGTCAAAGAAAGGGCAGGGAGGGGTGGGGTTTGCCCCGGGCAGGGGGAGGTGCCTGCCTGGTCGCAGACCTCCAACCCGGCTGCCACCCTGCTTGGAAGTCACTCGTTCCTGGTACAGGTGCGGAAACCCATGCCCGCTTGCATTCTTTGCGGCTGACACCTCGGCGTGTGTTTCTGCGCCTTGATCAGCGCTGTGTCCTCTTTCGGAAGGAAAACCAGAGGCCCGCTTGTCTCTTGGGGTCTTCCTGGGTTTTATGGAAGGGAGAGCACCTCAAAGAGAGAAAGCTGTTAGCCCTCACTGGAAGGTCCCCCAAACCTCCGCGAGGACCAGCATCTTGGAATTGCTTTCATGGTGCAATGGGGCTGCTGTCTGGGGTCTGCCGCCCATCGCATAATGGCCTCTTTATCCCTTCCGCCCTGGGAACCGCGTTTGCCATCTGGGCCCGGCCACGAGCTTGGGCCTGGGGCGCTGGGTCAGGCTGAGGGAGGATGCCGCGCTGCCCCGGAAGCCGCCTTTCCAAGCTCCCGGGTTGGCGAATAGACATTTTGCTCAAAGAATGCTGTCGGCCAGTGTCCCCATCCTGGTTTGCCTGAAACACTCCGACCTGAGCCGAGCGACAGCTCCGCACCAGAGATGCTGTCGGCCAACCTGGCGGCGGCCCAGGGGGTGAAGAAACCAGAGGCGGGGAGGGGGAGGCAAAGAATCGCAGACTTCAGGTCTGTGGTGTCAACCACGCGGATAGAATTGAAGTGAACATTAATGAGTGGCCCTTTCAAAACCTGCAGGTGATTTTATTGTTATCGTTATCTGCTGGTTGGCGTCGGGTGGGGTAGAGGGCTCACGACAGAGCCCCCGGAACCACCAGGCCTCAGGCGCCAGCCCTTCCTCTCTCTCGGCTCTGGGTGTGGGGTTCCCGGGTCACTCCAGGGTTTCCTGGGGGAGCCCCTGGGGCATCACTCTGAGCATCCTGGACAATGGCATGTTGTGGAGAGCCAGCCAGGACTGTCTGTGCTGGGCGGAGGGCTCCCGGAGGTGGTGCACACAAAGCTGGACGTGGGAAGGAGCCCCGTGGAGTGGCACTGAGCCCAGAGCCCAAGATCCAGAATGTTCTGGCTCCCAGCTCCACGCATCCGCCCCCTGGCTGTGTTTCTCAACTGATCCCTTCACTCCCTGTGCCTCCTGCCGCTGTAGGAAGATGAGCTGAGTTGGCCTCATGATCTTTTTTTAAATTTTTTAAATGTTTTTCTTTATTTCTGAGAGAGAGAGAGAGAGAGAGAGCGTGAGCAGGGGAGGGTCAGAGAGAGAGGGAGTCACAGACTGAAACAGGCTCCAGGCTCTGAGCTGTCAGCACAAAGCCTGACGCGGGGCTCAAACCCATGAACCGTGAGATCATGACCTGAGCCAAAGTCGGAAGCCAACTGACTGAGCCCCCCAGGTGCCCCAGTGATCTTTAAGGTACCTCTGTGACCATGTGCTCCTTTTCTGGGTAATCATCATTATCACCCGGACCCATGATGCACCTGGGGCTCCAGACCCCCACTGCCCTTCCCCATAAGCCTCTTCCAACGGTCTCGTCGCTCTGGGCAGGCACATCCAGCCCGCCAGGTGGAGCCCCCTGATCCTCACGAGGGTCAAGAAGTCCTTGCGGTGAGGCCCAGAGAGAAGACGAATTTGGGCTGAGAGCCTGAAAAGGAGTTCATGAAATTTAATCAGATGCCTAAGGGGAACACCTAAATTTAGTCAAATTATTATTAGCATTCATTCCATTTTTAAATTGCCTAAGGGAACGTCACCAGAAAAGTCAGGGAAACCAGCAGCCTGGGTGGCCAGGATTCTGTTTCGGCGGAGCCGTGGGATGCGCAGGGGTGCCACGGGGCCCCTGTAGATCACACACCCGCTGCCGGTGACGTCCAGGCCGCGGGCCAGGGGCTCCGTGCGGGGAGAACAGGTGCCCACAGGGGCTCGGGCAAACCCGAAGGTTTCCCGTATGTGCTGTGATGGACCCACAGTGAGTCCCCGGTTGACCCAGGCAGGCTTGGCTCTGGGCCCCGGAGCCCACCACCCACGGCAAGGCCCCTGGTCAAGGCGACCCCCACCCAGAGTCTGCTCCTTGTGACAGAGTTACGTGCTTAGCCAGTTGGTCTCTTGGTTCTGTGGTCTGGGCGTGCTTTCTGGAACGGGGGTGCAGAGGACAACGGGGCCCCTCCCTGCTCCTGGTAACGCGTGAGACCTGTGTGATGTGGGGCCCGAAAGATTGGGGGGGCTCTGCAGGGCTGGTGAGCCGTTCCAGGCATTTCTGCAGAAAAGCCACGCAAGGCCAACGTGGCACCTTCTAACTGCACTAAACAACCTGATGGGGGAGGAGCCCAGACAGGTCGTGGTGCCCTGCCCCCGCGCCCCCTTCTCCTCCGGCATCGCATCGCTGCTTTCTGTCTGGTGTCCCAGCTTTGTCTCGAAGGGGCCACGCGGCTGGCAGGTGAGCTGGGCTGGGCCCGACCCTGCGGATGCCGGTCGCCTTCGCGGACGCCGGGTGCTGGGACCCGCCGTGGGTGTGCGTCCTCTGCCTTTCTCTGCCGGCTCGGGGGCTGCGGGCGTGGCCCTCGGGACCTCGTCTGTCACGATCCGGCTCCTGGTGGACTGTGTGTCTCTCCTTGTTTCTCTCAAGCATCTGAGACTCCCCAAGTGTGACCACAAATGGGCTGAGCGCACAGCTAATAAGCGCACTCAGGTTTCGAACTATCTTGTTTTCAGGGGCGCCTGGGTGGCTCAGTCGGTTAAGCAACCGACTTCAGCTCAGGTCATGATCTCTCGGTTCAGGAATTCAAGTCCCAGGTCGGGCTCTGTGCTGACAGCTCGGAGCCTGGAGCTGCTTCAGATTCTGTGTCCCCCTCTCTCTGTCCCTCCTCCGCCTTAAAGAATAAATACACGTTAAGAAAAAAAAAACTATCTCATTTTCTCACCTACACTAAGTTCCTGTAAAACCTGGGAGGGAAATGTGTAACTCTGCTTCTCATTCTTTTTGGAGTTCAGAGGGATCCCTTTGCCCTTCTTTTCTCAGCGAAGTCTATTTCAGGGATTAAGTCAGCGGGGAATGGAGCCGAATGGTTTGGTCCTTAGAAGGCTGGTTAGGGAGCAGCTAGGAACGGTCTCCAGACTGCTTGGCTATTAATTATTTTGCTTTATTTATTAGATGTACCCAGGGTCCCTGAGCCTCCAAGCATATTTGCAAATGCCTTAAGGGAAAAAGAGAAACAAATGATTGCTGCCATCCGAGTCTCCAGCCCGTAGCGAATAAGGCCGCGTAATGCCGTTAAGTGGAGAAAGGCCCGCGTACATCCTGAGCCTCCACCTGTGCGACATTTGTACGCGTCTGAAGCCCAGAGACTCGCGAAGGCAGCTGGGCTGTTTCCCCAGAATGTTTCTTAATTTTACTTAGAAATCTGACGGTGCCGTTCCGTTTGCCTCAGAAAAAATGAAAATACAAACAGCACCCGCAGGTCTGGCACATTCTCTCCCCCACTGCCCAGCGCCCTGGCCCCGTCCGGCGCCCCCTGGGCTGGTAGAGGAGCAGAGCAGGGCCTGGCCTGGTTATCTTTTCCTAAATTGTGTTGGTAATAAACCTGAGTAATGTGCCTGCTCCCTTCCTCCCCGTGATTTACGCCTTTCATAATTAGCCCTGCGCCCACGTGATGTCAGGGCCCGGGAGACAGAGGCAGTCGTCAGGCTGAGGCGCTGCCCTCCCGGCTCAGAGCCGTGATTTATGCCCTGCTCAGCCTGCCTCCCCTTGGCCCGGGCGCCCGGGTCCCTCTGGGCGGAAGAGCCAGGTTGGCCTCGGGTGGGGGGACTGATGAGTCCGGAGCTGGGCCACAGCAGGTTCTGGGCGCTGGACCGGCGGGATCTGCTCCGCCTCTGCTCTCGAGAATTCCCAGTCCGAGCCCAGGGAGTCCGGTCCCTGCGGCGCCCTGCAGCATGGAGGTCTCCAGAAAGCCTGTACGGGCAGCCCGAGGGGCCACATCTGCTCAGCTTTAGTTCCCCTGCCGGCCATTCGGGATGTGGCACTGAGCGTCCTGCCCCTGCAGGGTCTGGCTGGGCTCTGCCAGCAAACCCCAGAACGGCCCCCGCAGCTGCCGAGGTGCCGAGGTGCCGTGGTCCTTGGAAACCAGACAGAGCCCAGCACATTGGCCCAGCGCCGTCTGTGTGCGGGCGTGTGTATCTATGTGCGGGTGTGTGTGTCTGTGTGCAAGCGTGTGTCTGTGCACACTCATGTGTGTGGTGTCACTTACGGCAGACGGGCCTTCAGTTTTGCTTGGAACGGTCAGCGTGGTATGCATTTTAGAACCTACCAGAACTCGAGAGCCTAATGGGGTCTCAGATCTCAGCCTCTGGCCACTGTGTGCGCCGTCGTTGTTGTACAGAGAAGAAGGTGCACACGGTGAGGCTGCCTCGATCACCCTGCTGCGTCTCCGGCTTGCCGGGCCCTGAGGAGGGAGGGAAGACACTCCCGGCAGGCACGCGTGCTGGGGAAGGGCTCGGGGCAGGTGGGCCCCTGTCGGCGGACAGAGACTCAGGTGGAGGCCTGCCGCATGCCGGCCCCTCGGCCCCAGCCTCCCCTCCCGTTTGACACAGCCCTGGCGAGGCCGCCATCCTGTCCGGGTGCAGGGAGCAGGGCCCCGACAGCCTCTACCTGAAATCCCCTGTCCTCCCCGACTCCTCGCTCATGGAAGGTTCGGCAGGGCTCCAGAAGATTGCAAGAGCAGAGAGGTGTGGAGAGAGGTGCCCATGCAGAGGCCGAGGGGTGAGGGGCGCCCGGGTCGGGGCTCGGCAGGGAGCCCAGACCTGCAAGGAGATGATGTGGGGCTGCCCGGAGGCCCTGTGACCGCGGACAGTGTGCCCAGCAGCAGGCCGCACCCGACCCGCAGGCAGCATAGCAGCGTCCACCTGGCCCTGCGAGTCTCCGCCCACATTCACACGTGAGGCCCCCGAGGCCCCACAGAGGTGGGTAACCGGCCCCAGACCACGTGGGCCGACGAAGGGGCCAAGGCAGGATGGTCCCAGGTTCCTGGGCGCTACGCCCGGTGGCAGGAGGAATCCCCGTGAGCGTGGCCGCAGGAGCAGAGGCAGTCCCTGAACGCGCTCCAGGGCTGCGGTCCCTGGGCGGCGGGAGGCAGGGGGGCGGCTGGCTGGGCACTCGCCCTCCTCTCTGCGGCCCGCAGAACCCCCGGCCGGCTTGGGGCAGAGCGGCTTCCGCAGTAACCCGGGGCCAGGGCTCTGGGCACAGCTGGTGCCGGCACAGGCCAGGCTTGGCCAGCGAAGCCGTAGGCGGATTGCAGAACCTCAAATCCGGTTTGGTTTGTTCTCCCTTGAGCCCCGCAGGCGGGCTTTCTTCACATCGACTTTACCAAATGGGAAGAGAAAGCAAAACAAAAGAAAAAAAGTCCAGAGCCTGGACTTGGGGTGCAGGGGGAGGGCGTGGGGTCGCTGTGCAGACCAGGGGGCGGGCCTCCTCTTTCTCCCAGTGCCACCGCTGGTGCGGGTCAGGGTGTCCACGATGGGGAGGGGCCTCCCCTTCCTTCCGTGGGCTTCCCTGGGGGTGGAGGAGGGACCTCCGCCCCGACCCTGGCTCACAGACGGGGCACCCGGCCAAGGAGGGGACCGGACACAGGGAGCCGGCCGGCCAGCCTTCCACCCGCTGTTTGAACGTTCTCGGACTCCTCCTCGGGCTGAAGCAGCCATGGGCAGGGCTCCTGGGCAGGGCTTCCTGCAGCCTCGCCGTCGTCCCGGAGGGCTCCGCGCGGCCCCCCGGCTGCCCAGCCCTGCAGCTGACCCTCGAGGGTGTGGTGCCCAACTCGAGCCAGGGAAAGATCGGCAAGGCCAGAAAATACGTGTTAGCGTGGGGGACACGAGGAATTCCGAAGTATAACCTGTTTCCTTCCTCCCTTTCTCCCCTCCTTCTTTTAAGATACACATGGTATAAATGTAACCATCTTAACCACGGTGTAAGCGTGTAAGCCGGCATCTTCCCAAACCGAAGCTCCATCCCCATTAGTTGCCCTCCCCCAGCCCCCCGACAGCCACCCTTCTTTCTGTCTCTGTGAACTTGACTCCTCCAGGGACCCATACGAATGGAATCCTGCAGGACTTGTCCTGTGGGGACGGGCTGACGTCACTCGGCATCATGTCCTCAAGGTCCATCCATGTTAAAGAGACAGCGTGAGCAGGGGAGGGTCAGAGAGAGAGGGAGTCACAGACTGAAACAGGCTCCAGGCTCTGAGCTGGCAGTCAGCACAGAGCCCGACGCGGGGCTCGAACCCACGAACCGCGAGATCATGACCCAAGCGAAAGTCAGACGCTTAACCGACTAAGCCACCCAGGCGCCCAGGGCGTCTTTCCTTTTTAAGACTGAATAATACCCCCCGGTGTGGATGGACCGCATTGTTTTTATCCTTTCATCCATTTGTTTGAGACCTTGTCTTTAAACCATCAAGGCAACTTGTTTTTCTTTTAATATTTATTTTTGAGGAGGGGGAGTGTGAGCTGCAGAGAGAGGGGCCCAGAGGATCTGAAGCGTCTCCAGGCTCTGCACTGACAGCAGGGAGCCCGACGTGCGGCTCAGACTCATGAGTGTGAGATCGTAACCTGAGCTGAAGTCAGATGCTTCACTGACCGAGCCACCTCTAGGGGCCCCACGGGGCAGCCTGGCTTTAACCTCAGTGCCCGGAGCCTTCTCAGGGTGACTCTCACCAGCCCTGCCTGCTTTCTTCTCACTCTTCCCACACATGCCCTGCACCTTTCAGGCTCCTCCCTCCACCCAAAGACCCTGCGCAAGACCAGCCCGTGCGCACGCTCCTCCCCTGCCCTGCAGGGTGCTCCCGGCACCTTCTGCTTCTCCCCGGAGCCGGCATGGTCCCTGCTGTGTCCCGGCCTCTGTCTGTGCCTTAGCTCTCTTGCGAGGTCCCCATCTCCCGGTGAACGGGGGACCAGCCTCCTTCGGCCTTCCCGGAGGGCAGGTGACGAGTGTGGAGTGCTGCAGTGAGTCCGCTTGAATAAAGATCAAGGGCTGTCCTTTTTTAATTGTGCCTGAGCCGTTCTCCAGAATGGTGTGTGTACAAGTATCCTTTAGCCGCACGTGAGCATGTGGACAGGGATGGCTTCTGGGGGGTGGGGGGGTCACGTCCACAGCGGTATCTGCACTATTTTTAAATTTTTGAACCACGAAAGTGAATTGATTTATTACTTGCAAATTTTAAGCAATAAAAGAATTACAGGGAGTGTCTTTTCATGTATGATTATTTGCTATGTGAGATCATTTCCATTCCCACGCCTGGGAGGGAAGTTAAACTCCACGAAGTGAGAGCAAATGAATTTCCGTTTCCAGGGCAGCTCGGTTTTCGCAGGAGGGCCGATCCAAGGGGTGACGCCTTTCCCAACATCCTTTGCCTATTTCATGTACTAATTCTCCCTGCGATCTTTTTTTTTTTAATGTTTTTTAAAAAATTTATTTATTTTGAGAGACAGAGAGAGGCAAAGAGAGAGAGAGAGAGAGAGAGAGAGCCCCTAGGCAGGCTCCACACTGTCAGAGCAGAGCCCAACTCAGGGCTCCATCCCACAAACCCACGTAACCTGAGCCGAAACCCGGAGTGAGTCGCTTGTTAATGACCAACCCAACCCCTTGGGCTCTTTGCTGACTCTTCCCCCTCCCACTGTTGGGGCCTCGCTGGGGCCCCAGGACGACTTCTCTGGAGTGGCCGCCCCCAACCCCCCCACCGTGTCTGTCACCTTGTTCCCCACCAGAAACGAAGCTCCACGTGGTGGCGACCCCAGAACAGGGAAGAGCTGGGGGCACACAGAACTTACTGTTGAATAAAGAATATTTCCTGAGGTCATGCTTAATGCAAGACCCTTTGCTCAGAGAAGTATAAGATGACCCAGGCGGGGGGAGGGGGGGGGACACAGTGACTTGTCTTTATGGAGCTATCATTCACCCAACACAGAAGACGCCCTTGAGAGTGCACAGGCCAGTGGCATTTCATCCATTCACAGGATTGTACAGCATCACCACTAACTCCAGAATATTTCCGCCGCCGCCCCAAAAGACAAACCACAGATCCCCTGCAGCTAAAGGCCACTTCTCCCCTCCCCCAGCCACTAACCTACCTTCGGTCTCTACGGATTTACAGCTTCTGGGTATTTCACATCGACGGGAGCTTACGACACGTGTCCTTCTGTGACTGGCTTCTCCCCGTGTGTTTTCGAGGCTCACCTGGGCCGCAGCGCGTACCAGCACCTGTCACCTTCCGTGGCTGAATAATGGCCTCTGGTGTGGAGGGACCATCTATTGACGGACATATGTGTCATTTCCCCTCTAGAGCTGTTTTGTAAATTTCCTTTCTTTTTTTTTAAGTTTTATTTTATTTTGAGAAAGGAAGAGATCAAGTGGGGGAGGTGCAGAGAGAGAGAGAGAGAATCCCAGGAGGCTCTGAGCGTTGGCAGAGAGCCAGATGCAAGGTTCGAACTCACGAACTGTGAGATCATGACCTGAGCCGAAGTTAGATGCCCAACTGACCGCACTCCCCCCCACCCGGCACCCCTCCCGTCTGGGGTTATTACAGGCGATTCTGCTAAGAACATCTACACAAGGTGTCATGTGGACGTGTTTCCAGTTTCCTTGCATATACGCTAGGAATGAGACCGCCAGCCCAGAGACCGTGTAGACTCTGTTTACACTTTGAGGAACTAGAATCCATTTTCTGCAGGGGCTGCACTGTCCTCTTTACCATCAGCCACGCACAGGGCCCCCGTGTCTCCACATCCTCACCAGCACTTACCTGTTGTCCATCTTTTTGACTCTGCGCGTCCTACTGGGCGTGAGGTGGTGTCTCCTTATGGCTTTGTTCGCATTTCCCTAACGCCCAATGGTGTCGGGCATCGCTCTCTTCATGTGCCTGTTGGTCATCCGTGTGTCCTCATTGGAGAAATGTCTGCTCAGACAGACCCATGTTTGAGTCGGGTCACCTGTCTCTTCAGTTAGGATTCTGGGAGTCCCTTAGCAGATACGTGATTGGCAAATATTTTCTCCTCTCCTGCGGGTTGTCTTTCCATTTTCTTGATAGTTTCCTTTGAAGCATAAAAGCTTTCCATTTTTATGAAGTCCAAATTATCTATTTTTTCTTTGGTGGGTCGTGCTTTCAATGTTATATGGAAGAAATCATGATCTGATCCAAAGGTCATGAGGATCGATGTCTGTCTTCTTCTAATGATTTTAAGTTGTTGCTCTTACATGTAGGTCTTTGGTCCATTTTGAGTTCATTGTTATAAATGGTGTGAGGTCAGAGTCCAATTTAATTCTCTTACACACAGTTAAGTTTGTTAAAAACACCGTTTGTTTGAAAAACAAAAACAATAAAATGCTCTTTCCTCCACTGAATCACTTTAACTCTTGTTGGAAACCAGTTGACCATCCCTGGGTGGGTTTCATTTCTGGACTTTCCATTTGATTCCATCGATCGTCACGTCTGTCCGTACGGCAGCCCGTACAGCCTTGGCAAGCGTAGCTTTGTAGAAAGTTTTTAAATTGGGAAATGTGAGCCCTCCCTGCACCTTCGTTCCTCTTCCCCAATGTTGTGTTGGCTGCTCTGGGTCCGTTGCATTTCTGTAACATGCTTTATGCGTGTTAGCATCAGCTGTGGACCGCTGCAAGTAGGCGAGTAGGATTCCAATAGGGACTGGGTTGAATCAATGGAACAATCTGGAGAATATTGCCGTCTTAACAGTACTTGGTCTTCCGGTCCAGGAACGCAGGATGACTTTCCGTTTAATTTGTTTCAACAATGTTTTTGTCCTTTTTAGGGGACAAATACTTCGTGTGTGTGTGTGTGTGTGTGTGTGTGTGTTGTAAATGAAATTGTTCTCTTCATTTCACCTTAGGCTGTTATGTTGATTGCTGTTACATAGAAATGCAATCCCACTGCCTGGGTGGCTCAGTCGGTTGAGCATCTGGCTCTTGATCTCGGCTCAGGTCGTGATCTCACGATGCGTGAGATTGAGCCCCGCCTCAGGCTCCGTGCTGACAGCATGGTACTCTCTCTCTCTGCCCCTACCAACATTGCTCGCTCTCATTCCCTCTCTCTCAAAATAAATCAATAAACATTTAAAAAAGAAGTGCAGGGGCGCCTGGGTGGCTTAGTTGGTTAAGCGTCCGACTTTCGCTTAGGTCATGATCTCGCGGCTTGTGGGTTTGGGCCCCGCGTCGGGCTCTGTGCTGACAGCCAGCTCAGAGCCTGGAGCCTGTTTCAGAGTCTGTGTCTCCCTCTCTCTCTGACCCTCCCCTGCTCACGCTGTCTCTCTCTCTCTCCTAGAAATAAATAAAACATTAAAAAAAATTTAAAAAATAAAAAAATAAAATAAAATAAAAAAGAAGTGCAATTAATAGTTGTTTATTGATCTTCTATCCTGCAACTTTGTCGAATTCATGCATTCGTTCTAATAGGTTTTGTCGAGGACGAGACTGGATTCCTAGAGAAGTGTGAGGTCATGTTGTCTGTGAAGAGAGTTCTGCGTCTTTCCTTCAAATCTGGATGCCTTTTATCTTTCTTGCCTAATTGCCCCGAGTCCAGCCTCCACCACAACGTTGAATAGAAGTGAGGAGCGCAGACCTGCTGCTGATCTTAGGGGAAAGCTTTCAGTCTTTCATCGTTGAGTATAATATTGCCTGTGGGTTTTTCATAGATGCCCTTTATCAGTTTGAGGAAGTTCCCTTCTATTTTTAGTTTGTTAAGTGTTTTCATCATGAAAAGGTGTTGGATTTCCGTCAAATGTGTTCTCTGCAGCCAGCGGGATCATGTGGTTTTCGTGCTTTATTCTGTTAATCTGTGTATTACACTGATTGCTCTTCATAGGTCGAACCACCTTCGCATTCCTGGCAGAAATCCCACTCGGTCATGGTGTATAATCCTTTTTATATGTTGTTGGATTCGGTTTGCTAGTATTTTGTTGAGAAGTTTTGTGTCTGTATTCATGAGGGGTGTTCATAAGGGCCTAGAATTTTATGTTCTTGGGATGTCTTTGTCTGGTTTGATCATGAGCAAGTGACTTTACGCAAAGTCAAAGACAAAACACACAGAAGAGAACAAAACTTCTAAGGATTTACCAAGAAATAAAGGAAAGTCAGCGTCCATCGCCTACCTGCTACATGTCAGACGCTCTGCCTGGTGGCTTCTCCAAGGATCAGGAGAAAGCACCGTGGATACAATGGTATGTACGCTGGGCCTTAGAGAGTGAAAAGAAGACGCAGGGAGAGGTTGGGCAGGCATCCCCTGGGGATGACAAAGCGCCGGGAGAGGAGATCTTACGGAGTGGAAAGGAAGAGTTGTCCAATTTGCCTGGGGTTGAATAATGTCCCCCGAGTTCATGTACACCGGGAACCACAGAACATGATCTTCTTTGGACGTCAGGTCTTTGCAGATGTACTTAGTTAAGAAGAGGTCGTTCTGGATTAGGATGGGCCCTATTCCAATGGCTGGTGTCCTGATGAGAAGAGAAGATAGAGACGTGAGAACTGCACATGGAGGAGGAAGGCCCTGTAATGGTGGAGGCAGGCATTGGGGTGCGGTAGCCACCAGTCAAGGAGAGACCAGGATTGCCAGCAATCGCCAGCGGCTGAAAGGCAAGGCCACCTCCCCTCCCAGGCCCTGCGAGGGAGCGGGGCCCTGCTGACTCTGACCCCAGGCTTCGGGCCTCCAGAGCTGAGAGGGAGAAACTGCTGTGGTTCTAAGCTTGGCAGTGTGGTGACTTCTCCCGGCAGCTGCAGGAGCCTCCTACGTCACATACCAGGCTACGGACGGGGCTCTCCTGCCAGACGGAACCTGAGGGCTGACAGTTTCCGGGCCCGGAGCCTGGGGCACAGGGGAGGAGTAGACCGTGTTTAAGGACATCCTTTTAAAAACAGAGTTTTGGGGCACCTGGGTGGCTTAGTCGGTTAAGCATCTGACTTTTCGCTTAGGTCATGATCTCACGGTCCATGGGTTCGAGCCCCACGTCGGGCTCTGTGCTGACAGCTAGCTCAGAGCCTGGAGCCTGTTTTGGATTCTGTGTCTCCCTCTCTCTCTGACCCTCCCCTGCTCACGCTGTCTCTGTCTCTGTCTCTCTCTCTCCTAGAAATAAATAAGACATTAAAAAAAATAATAAATAATGACTCTTGATTTCTGCTCAGGTCACGATCTCACGGTTCATGGGTTCGAGCCCCATGTCAGGCTCTGTGCCCATGGAATGGAATCTGATTGGGATTCTCTCTCTCCCTCTCTCTCTCTCTCAAAATAAATAAATAAACATTAAAAAAATAATATCTCCCTCTATTAGCAGAGTTCCTGGCATATAGGAAGCCACAGATAAAAGATAACTGTGATGACGCCCAGTTATTTATACCTGACCTTTTCCTTTCCTTTCTTTTTATTTTTGAAATTACTCTTATTGGTTTTCAGTATAAAAACCATTAGAGGCTTCTTGTTAAAAAAAATATGACTCTACAAGCCTCGCTTACTATTTTTGATTATCGAAATGATTCATTACTACATGTAGAAAGTTTATAAAATAAAAAACAAGATAAAAAAACTATAATCATGCCGTCTGGACATGATCATTATAATTTGGGAGCTGTTTTCTACTTTTGTAATATATTTATATAGCTATAAAGTATCTATAAATATATATTATATATAAAGCCATATTGATATTATATTCTACATAGTTTTACATCCTACTTTTATTCATTTCACATAACAGTGTGAGCATTTTCTTTGTTCCTTAAATACTTTGATAAAATGTTTTATAACAGCTTAATGGCATTGTATCATATAAATGGGCCATGATATATTAGAATATTCTCCTGTGTTAGAAATTCAATAACAATGGGGCACTTGGGTGGCTCAGTCAATTAGGCATCCAACTTCAGCTCAGGTCTTGATCTCCAGATCCATGAGTTCGAGCCCCGCATCCGGCTCTGTGCTGACAGCTTGGAGCCTGGAGCTGCTTCGGATTCTGTCTCCCTCTGTGCCACTACCACATTCATGCCCTGTCTCCCCTCAAGAATAAATAAACGTCAAACAATTTTTAATATTGTGTTTTTACTTTATTGAAGTATAATTTATGTATGTTAAATTGCATATATTTGAAGTGTACAGTTGCTGAATTTTGACACACACACACACACACATACACACACATACACACACACCAGTAAAACCATCAACCACAATCATGTTAAAGAGCATATCCTTCACCTCCAAGTTTCCTTTGTGTCCCTTTGTAATCCATCCCTTCCTCCAGCCCCCACCCCCAAAATGACTTTTCTGCTTCCTGTCCCTATAGATTACTTTGCATCTCCTAGAATTTTCTATACCTGGAATTATGCAGTATGTACTCTTTCTTCTGTCGGGCTTCTTTCACTCGGCGTGATGATTCTGTGATGTACCCACATTTTTGTGTAAATGAATCAGGAGTTCATTCATTTCTATCGCGGGGTCCAGTTCCATTGTGTGTATAATCCACGACGTGTTTATTCATTCACGTGCTGGGCTGTTCTCAGTTCTCAGCTACTACAAATACAGCTGCTCTCCACATTTATGCAGAAGTCTTGCATCTGGACATGGGTTTTTATGTCTTTTGATAAATACTTGGGAGTGGAATGGCCAGGTCATATGGTGAACAGGTGCTTAACTTTCTAAGAAACTGCCACCCTGTTTTCCAAAGTGATTGTCCCATGTTACACTCCCGCCCGCTGTGTGTGTGAGAATTCCAGGCACTTCCTGTCCTCATCAGCACTTGGTCATGGTCAGTCTTTTCAATTCCAACAGGTGTGTGGGACTATCTCATTGTGGTTTTAATTTATATCTCCCCAATTACTGTTGTTGTTGAATATCTTTTCATATAACCTTTTGAGTCCTGCTTTTTCCCTTAATATATTTGAGATTCATCCATGATGCTATGTGTATCATGGTTTGTTCCTTTTTATGGCTGAGTAGTATTCCATTGTGGGGAGCTACTTCTTTATCTGCTAACCGGTTGAACGACCCATCTGCTGGCACTTGGTTTTGCAGTTGTGAATAAACCCGCAGTCAGCATGCACACGCAGATTTTTATGCGAGCATTTTTCATTTCTCTTGAGTAAGTACCCAGCAGTGGGATTGCTGGGCTATGTGGTAAGTGCGTGTTTCCAAAGTGGATTTTCATGTTGCATTCCCGCCAAACCGCATGTGAGTCTGGTTGCTGTGTTTCTGGCTGGCAGTCTATACGGTCAGTTTTCATCTGTGTTATAGTATTCCTCACAGGTGTGTGGTGTGTCGTTGTATCGCTTTGTGGTTTCCGTTTCCGTTTCTCTCCCGACCACCCACGTCAAGCACCTTTTCATATGCATACTTGCGCCCATTTTTTGATGGTCTTTTCAAATCTTCTGCCTATTTTAAAATTGTGTTTGTTGATGGGGCTTCTCGGTGGCTTAGTCGGTTAAGCGTCCGACTTTCGCTTGGGTCATGATCTCGCAGTTCGCGGTTCGTGGGTTCGGGCCCCGCATCGGGCTCTGTGCTGACTGCCAGCTCAAAGCCTGGAGCGTGTTTCAGTCTGTGACTCCCTCTCTCTCTGACCCTCCCCTGCTCACACTGTCTCTCTCCCTCTCTCTCCTAGAAATAAATAAAACATTAAAAAAATTAAAAAATAAAAATAAAATTGTGTTTGTTTTCTCATGACTGACTTTGAAGTTTCTTTATACACTCTGGATATAGATCCTTTATCAAAGATGTGTTTTGCACGTATCTTTTCCCAGTCTGTGGCTTGTTGTTTAATTTTCTTTTTTTTTTTATTTCTAGGAGAGGAGAGAGACACAGCGTGAGCAGGGGAGGGTCAGAGAGAGAGGGAGTCACAGACTGAAACAGGCTCCAGGCTCTGAGCTGGCAGTCAGCACAGGGCCCGACGCGGGGCTCGAACCCACGAACCGTGAGATCATGACCCAAGCGAAAGTCGGACGCTTAACCGACTAAGCCACCCAGGCGCCCCATTTTGTTGTTTAATTTTCTTAGCAGTGTCTTTCAAAGACCCAAAATTTGTCATTTTAATAAAATCTTGTTTATCAATGTTTTTCTTTTATGGATAATGCCTTGGTGACATACCTAAGAAATCTATGTCTAACAGTACTATTGAGTTTCAAGAATGTCTCATACAGGGAGGGACACCTGGGTGCCTCAGTCAGTCGAGCGTCCCACTCTTGTTTTTGGCTCAAGTCATGATCTCGTGGTTCATGGGTTCAAATCCTTTGTTGGGCTCTGTGCTGATAGCCCAGAGCCTGCTTGGAATTCTCTGTCTCCCAAACTCTCTCTGCTCCTACCACACAGTGGTCTCTCTCTCAAAATAAATAATCTTAAAAAAAAAGAAGAGTGTCTCATACATATTCTGGGTAATCTTTTATTCAATATATATGTTGTGAATATTTTCTCCCAGTCTGTGGCTTGCATTCCTGTGTTCTTTAATGGTGAATTTTGAAAAGAGGTTTTAATTTTCCAGTTTCTTAATTATTGCTTTGACTATGCATTTTGTATTCTAAGAAACGTTGGCCTATTCTAAGGTGGCTAAGACTTCTTTTTCAGATTTTTCTAGCAGTTATATAATTTTAGGTATCACATCTATATCTGTGACCCAATTTGAGTTAATTTTTTTATACAACATGAAGAAAGACATGATATTAAATTTTTTTCATACAGATATCCAATTGATCTAGCAGCATTTGTGGAAGAGCACTCCTTTCTCCATGGAACTATCCCTGCATCTTCGTCAATAATCAATTGATCATATTTCTCTATTTCTGGACTCTCTGTTATGTACCATTGATCTGAAAGTCTGCATTTTCACCCTTGCCAGACTGCCTTGATTACTATAGGTTTATAATCAGTCTCAAAATCAGATAAGTCCTTCAACTTTTTTTCCTTTGTAATTGCTTTCGTTCTTCTAGGTCTTTTGCATTTTCATATGAATTTTAGAGTCAGCTTGTCAGTTCTTACCCCCAAAACAAGGTCCTACTGGAATATTGATTGGGATTGTGTTGAATCAATTGTGTAGATCGATTTGGTAGGATTACCATCTTAACAATGTTGACTGTTTTAGTCCATGAACATGGTATACCTCTCCATTTGTTTATGTTTCCTTTAATTTCTTTTAGCAAAGTTTTGTGTTTTTCAGTATGGTGGTCTTGAATATCATTGGTTTGACTTGTTTCTAAATATTTTATGTTGGGATCTTTTTGTAGGGGGCCCTATGAATGCAATTTTTAAATTTATTATATTTGCCAGTTGTCTGTTGCTCATCTTTAAGAATACAATTAATTTGTCTACATTAACCTTTTATCCTACAATCTTACTAAGCTCACTTATTAGTTCTATTAGTTGTTTTGTAAATTTCATGGGATTTTTTTTGTGTGTGTGTAAATAACTGTATCATCTGCACACAAGAACAGTTTTACTTCTTCTTTTCTGATCTTTATGCATTTTGTTTCTTTTCTCATCTTATAGAGAGGCTAGAGCCTCCGGTGCAGTACTGAACAGAACACAGGCATACTAACCATATCCTGATCGTGAGGAAAACAATTCAGTCTCTATCACTGAGTATGACATTTAGTATAGAATGTTTCTAGATGACCTTTATCAACTTAAGGAGGTTCCCTTCCATATTCCTATATATTCCTATATTGCTATTGATTCTTATCATGAATGAATGTTGCATTTTTGTCAAATGCTTTTTCTTTTTTTCACTAAATTTTAATGTTTATTTTATTTTTGAGAGAGTCAAAGCATGAGCAGAGGAGGGTCAGAGAGAGAGACACACACACAGAATTCGAAGCAGGCTCCAGGCTCTGAGCTGTCAATACAGAGCCCGATGTGGGACTCAAACCCACAAACTGTGAGATCATGACCTGAGTTGAAGTTGGACGCTTGACAGACTGAGCCACCCAGGCGCTCATGTCAAAACCTTTTTCTCTATCTATTCATGTATGTGTTTTTTGTGGACATCGATCTTATGATAGATATCTAAAAATGAAAGTGAAGGGTCAAAATGTATAAACATTTTTAAGCCTTTTGCATCTTATTTCCACATTGCCAGAAAGAAAAGTTTGACCAAGATACAGTCCCCACTCCGTGGCTGGACAAGAGTGTCCATTTTCTCCAAACCCTTACCTACGCTACACTTTATAGTTTTTTGCTTCTTGCCAATTTCATAGACCCAGACCTCTCCCCAGAATACCTTGTTTCATTTTAATTTATTTCATTACTTTGGACATGAAAATTTCATCAGTTATTTATATTTATTCTCTAGTGAACTGTTTTTTCTTGTCCTTTTGTCATTTTTCTGTTGGGCATTCTCTTGTTTTGGTTTGTTTTGGTTTACATACATTTTTACGTATTACAGATATGATTCCTTGTCATATATATATATACATATCCCAGTTTGTCCTCTCACTTCTCATTTTGTTTTGTCTTGTTTTAACAGATGTTACTTTTTAGAGCAGTTTTGGGTTCATTTAAAAAGTCGAGAGGAAGACAGAGAGATTTTCCATATACCTCTTGCTCGGACCCACGCCTTTCCTCCATCATTATCAGCATCCCACACCAGAGGGTACGTTTGTTCCTGGTGAACCTTTATTAACACATTATTATCGTCCCAAGACCATAGTTTACATTAGAGCTCACTCGTGGTGTTGTACATCCAGCGGGTTTTAACAAATGCATAATGACATATATCTAACTTTATAGCATCATACAGAGTACAGTTGACCCTTGAACAACATGAGGGTGAGGGGTGCCGACCCCTCACACACTCAAAATCCACATGTAACTTTTGAGTCTCCAAAGACCTTATTACTAATAGCCTACTGATGATCGGAAGCCTTAGCAACATGATAAAGAGTTGACTAACATGTACTTTGGATGTTATATGTAGTATATACTGTATTCCTACAAGAAAGTAAGCTAGAGAAGAGAAAATGTGATTAAGAAAATCATAAGAAACCAGCAACAGCACTGCTAGGAATTTACCCGAGGCATACGGAAGTGCTGATGCCTAAGGGCACATTTGACCAATGTTCATAGCAGCACTGGGGCGCCTGGGTGGCTCAGTTGGTTGAGCATCTGACTTCGGCTCAGGTCATGATCTCACGCTTCGTGGGTTCAAGCCCTGTGTCAGGCTCTGTGATGACTGCCAGCTCAGAGCCTGGAGCCTGTTTTGGATTCTGTATCTCCCTCTCTCTCTGACCCTCCCTGCTCACACACACTCTCTCTCTCTCTCTCTCAGAAATAAATAAAACATTAAAAATTTTTTAAAAATAGCCAAATCATGGAAAGAACCTAAATGTCCATCAACTGACAAATGGATCAAAAAGATGTGGTTTATATACACAATGGAATACTACTTGGCAATGAGAAAGAATGAAATCTGGCCATTTGTAGCAATGTGGATGGAACTCGAGGGTGTTATGCTGAGTGAAATAAGTCAGGCAGACAAGGACAGATACCATATGTTTTTACTCACAAGTGGAACATGAGAAACTTAACAGAAGACCATGGGGAGAGGAAGTGTAAAAAATAGTTAAGGAGAGGGAGGGAGGCAAACCACAAGAGACTCTTAAATATTGAGTACAAACTGAGGGTTGATGGGGGTGGAGGAGTGGGGAAAATGTGTGATGGGCATGGAGGAGGGCACTTGTTGGGATGAGCACTGAGTGTTGTATAGAAACCAACTTGACAATAAACTGTATTAAAAGATAAAGAAAAGAAAAAGAAAATCATAAGAATGGCCCATGGGTGGCTCAGTTGATTAAGCGGTTGCTTTTGATTAAGCATCCAACTTTTGATTTCAGCTCTGGTCATGACCTTACAGTTCATGACTGCGAGCCCTGCGTCGCTCTCTGTGCTGACAGCATGGAGCCCGCTTGGGATTCTCTCTCTCCCTTTCTCTCTGCCTCTTCCCTGCTAGCACTCTCTCAAAATAAATAAACTTCAAAATTTAAGAAAAATCATAAGGAAGAGAAAATGTACTTACAGGACAACACCGTATTTATGGGGAAAAATCCATACGATGTTCAAACCCATGTTACTCAAGGGTCGTGTGAGTTTCATGGCCCTAAAAGTCGCCTGTCCTCTGCCTGTTGATCATTCTCCCTCCCCCAACCCCTCACAACCACAGATCCTTCAACCGTGGCCATAGTGTTGCCTTTTCCAGAATGTCATATAGTTGACATCACACAGTCTGTAGCATTTCCAGACCGGCTGCTTTCACTTAGTCATGTGCATTTAAGGTTCCTCTGTGTCTTTTCATGGCTTGATAGCTCATTTCTTTTTAGTGCTGAATAATATTCCCTTGTCTGTTTGGACCGAAGTTTGTTTATTCATTCCCTTCTGAAGGACATCATGGTTGCTTCCAAGTTTTGGAAATTATGAGGGGCCACCGGAGGGTGGCCTTATTTCCATCCCCCTCCCACGCACTCCCCAGCGTGGCTGCACTCACACCATGGAAAGCAGATCCAAGATGGAGACTCATGCTGGCAGAGTCACGGGTGTGGCTGGAAGCACTTCCACGGGTGTGGAAGGAGCCCCAGACAGAGGGCCGCCCCCCCACCCACCTTCCCAGGCAGCTCGCCTCCAGGCACAGGGCTGCTCCCACCCTTTCGCGGCTCCTCAGGGCACATTATTTGCATTTACTAACTGATGGATCCCTTAACTCCAGACACTGCGCTTGGGACCCACTACTGGGGTTCCCAGGGTTCAAACTTGAGCAGAGTTGATGGGCGCCGTAGGTCTCCATGGCGTAGGCCCATGATAGCAGATGACTGATGGTCACCTTGGCCACCTAGCATGACCTCTGTCACCCCATCAAGACTGGCTGCCACGGGGTGATAACCATATCTTGGTGGCTCCTGCTTCGCCAGCTCCCAGCACAGTCCTGGCATGAACACGAGGTCCCTTAACACTCATGCCTGTGGGATGCCTGGGATGGGCGTAATTTTGGAGGATTTCTCTTCCCTGCTCACACTTTTTCTGAAAAGAGGCCCCTCCTCTATGTACTGGTTAGCTGTCACCATGTAACGAACGACTCCAGAACTTAGCAACTTGAAAACATCCCCCTTTTATTTCACAGTCCTGGCTGTGGGACGCTCGGTCAGTTGAACGTCTGACTTTGGTTTGGGTTCAGGTCATGATCTATCTCACAGTTTGTTGGATCGAGCCCTGCGTCGGGCTCTATGCAGACATCATGGAACCTTCTTGAGATTATCCCCCCACCCCCACCCCAGCTCTCTGCCCCGCCCTGATTGCTCTCTTTCTCTCTCTCTTTCTCTTTCAAAATAAATAAATAAACATTAAAAAAAAAAGAAAAAGAAAAACCATTCTCATGCCTAGGATGAACATGTAAGATGTCCGCAAACTTCGAAGCCGTGAGAAAAACAATGGTGAGGAAGTGAGATGTGGGGAAAATTGAAACGGGCCCGGTTTTTACTTTTTATTTCTGTACACATGCAGGGAAGCTCGGTTCCAAGAATATTCCAATATGCTCTGTGTAATTTCGGTCGCTCATACAATTATTATGTGTGGTGCACTGAAATTAAACGGATGGTTTATTTAGGCAGTCACCTCCCCAAATACTACGAGTTAAAAATGTGTGATAGAAAGAGCCAGAAGACGCCAAGTAGCATCATCTCTCGGTTTGTGCTACTCTCTGAGGATCACCAACAGGCAGAGACAGGAAGGAGAGAGGGCAAGGCCAGTGTAGTCGCCACTGAACGCGGCACACGGGCTCTGCTCCCCGCCCTCCTCCCTCCCCCTCCCCCCGTGACCTGGGCCACGTCAGGTCACTGGAGATTAGTCTCCGCCGCAGCTCCTGTGGAGGGTCCTCCCTGACTCCCGGTGTGAGTCCGGCCCACCGGCCAGTTGCTTGGACCAGCGGCGTGCAGCGTGAGCAACTCTGGAGAGTCCAGATCCCGCCTGAGCTCAGGAAGCAGTGCCTCCTTGCTCTCACTGCCACGTAAGGAAGCACCACAAGGGGACAGAAACCCGCCTGAGGCAGCAGCGGAGCCCCCAGACTGTGGGGACAGAGGCCATGCCGGGCCCCCCATCCCATCCCCCCAGCTGGCTACCGCTGCCTGAGCACCCAGCCAGGACTGTGAAGTAAAAGGGGGATGTTTTCAAGTTGCTAAGTTCTGGAGTCATTCGTTACACGGTGACAGCTAACCAGTACATATGGGAAGGGCCTCTTTTCAGAAAAAGTGTGAGCAGGGAAGAGAAATCCTCCAAAATTACTGAGTTTTGGTTCTTGTCAAAGAGGCATTGGGACCAGATTTTAACATTTTTAAAATATCCAAACTTATCTATTTATCTATCTATCATATATAGAAGGAAACAGTGCGGGGGGGGGAGGGGAGGGGCAGAGAGAGAGGGAGAGAGAGAGAATCCCAAGCAAGCTCCGCACTGTCAGCAAGGATCTCCACATGGGGCTCAAACCCACGAACAGCGAGACCAGGACCTGAACCCAAATCAAGAGTTGGACGCTCAACAACTCGAGCCACCCCTAAAATACCCCTAAAATATCCAGACTTCTAAATCTGGTCTTGCTTTTCTTCATCCTGAGCTTTCTGAGTCGGCCGAAACGACAGGTTGATAGAACCCCAGTGGTGGGTCCCAAGCGCAGTGTCTGGAGTTAAGGGATCCATCAGTTAGTAAATGCAAATAACGTGCCCTGAGGAGCCGCGAAAGGGTGGGAGGAGCCCTGTGCCCGGAGGCGAGCTGCCCTGGAAGGTGGGGGGGGCCCTCTGTCTGAGGCTCCTTCTACACTTGTGGAAGTGCTCCCGGCCACACCAGTGACTCTGCCAGGGTCTCCACCCTGGATCTGCTTTCTGGAAGCCTCGGCCTGCCCCATGGCGTGAGCAGACCACAGCCGCCCTGGGGAGCCCCGTGCGGGTTTTGCACGGTGCTGCCGTGTGTGTGTGTGTGTGTGTGTGTGTGTGTGTGTGTGTGTGTGGAGTGGTGGTGGGGGAGGGGCTGGAACTGATGCCACCCTTTGGTGGCCCCCCCTGCAGCCAGGTTTGGAGGCGAGCCCGGGATGGGCTGGCCAGCCCAACAACCTGTGAACCTATGGAGCCCGTGGTCTCCCAGCCTCGGGGGCGCACTGTTCAGTAAGCAGATTATGAGACGCTGGCGGGGGGCGGGGGGGTGTGGTGAGGGGCTGTCTGCAGACCCGCGACTTGACTTGTGTTGCAAAGAATGATCGCCCGGCGCAGCCTGGTCAGGGTCCCCTCTGGAAGGCAGCGACACCCTCAGCCTTTCTGGGTTTGCCACGTGACCACAGAGGCTCAGCTCCCTTCCCATCCCTTCCCATCCCTTCTCTACCTCCCTTCCCATCCAGCTACTGATTTTCCTCTGAGTCTGTCCCCTGGGAGTGGCCACGTGCCCCCCAGAAAGGGCAGGACCTGGCTCAGCCCAACGTCCTTACACAGGGCAGGCAGAACACCCGCTGCACCCTGCACACCGGGCCGACTGATGTTCTAGAAGAAGGAAAGGTGCTAAAGGGCCAGTCTTTTCTCTGTGAGGCTGTTCCAGGTTCTGGGGGTTGTCCTGGCCCAGGGTGGCCCCGTGGAGAGAGCTGGTGCCTTTTTGAGGAAGAGGCGCGTGAGGATTAAGCGCCTCTGACACTTTCATGCTCTGGGCTGAACCTGGGAAGCTGAAGCCTCTGCTGCCGTATCTCTGTAGGAGGCTGGGGTGGGGGGCCCAGAACAGATGCTCGCTTCGACTCTGGTTACATTTTCCTGCGCATTTGCTCGATGTTACCGTTAAATCTCAAGAGATGGCACTTAACCTGTGGTGCGGCTGAATCAGTGTAAGAAAATCCTTTGCAACTGGGGTTTTAAACAAATTCATGAACTTAAAAAAACAAACAGAATAAATGCGGCCGTGTTGCTGTTGAGGACCCGGCCCACAGAGCCTGGGTTCAAAAACCAGCTCCAGCCCCTGCCAGCTGTGTGACCTTGGGCAAGCCCTTAACCTCTCTCGGCCTCGGCTCCCCTTCTGTACAAGGCGGGTAATGGCGCCGCTCATTTCAAAGGATTATTGTGAGGATTATATGTGACAAATGCCCATAGGAGTGGTTAATACGGGACCAGGCCGTACGGAGGGTTTACTAACTGGGCAGTATTTGCATTATTACTCACGTTTCCTTACTGAACCATAAACAGAATCAGGGTTTTGTGTTGT
Organism: Proteles cristata cristata; assembly: GCA_017311185.1. NCBI lineage: Eukaryota > Metazoa > Chordata > Mammalia > Carnivora > Hyaenidae > Proteles > Proteles cristata. The sequence continues at coordinate 37,056 of JAESUZ010002862.1, read as the reverse complement.
GTTTTGTTTTTTTCTTTTCAGGAAAATAGTGAGCCAGTATAGACTCAGACAGAAGCCCCGCCCTGTCTAAAATGATCACGAGGCAGTTTCTCTGGGAGAACTTGAGGGGCAGGGTGCCCAGCACCGGACCCTCTGCAGCCCTTGATCCTGGGCAAAGCCCCGTGATTATCTTCACTTTCCAAATGTAGAAACAAAGGCTCAAAGAGGCCTTGGTGACCCGCCCAAGGTCATGCTCAGTGAGGGCTTGGGGGGTGCCGGGGCCTCGGTCATCAAGGCACCTCACTGCCTCCGATCACGTGGGATGCAGTTTGATCAAAAACGCCTCCTTCCACATGGAAGGTAACTGGGCGTGACTGTGATGGGACTCATTCAATCATTCCTTCCTTCCTTCGTTTGTTCATGGGTGTCTGCCACCCGTGCGGCTCGCTGGGTCCTGTCTGCGCGCTTGAGCTGGCCCGTGTGCCAACGTTGCCCCCACACCCCCGCCCTGTCCCCGGGCTGCGCGGACAGAGAGCCGCGTGGCCAGCACGTGACCTGCTCCGCCAGCTCCCCCTGCGGCCCCGACGGCGAGGGCCTGCCGGCGACGCCCCGCTGGGACGAGCCCCAGAGGAACTGCGCCCTGGAGCAGATCTGCGGCGTGTTCCGCGTGGACCTGGGCCACACGCGCTCCCTCCGGCTCTTCTTCAGGTGAGAGCCCCTCCCGGCCGCTTCCTGCGGGGGGAGGGCGCCAGCGGGCGGGGGCTTCGGGTCCGGGTGTGGGCGGCGGTACCCCGCTAGGGCTGCCCCCCGGAAGCGGGCCCGGGCAGCTCCCAGACTCCTCCACGTGCCCTCAGGGTGGCGGTAGCTCTGAGACCGGGCGCACTGAGAGGGGGCTGCTCCCCGCCGCCCAGGAGGCTTCGCAGCTGGGCCCGTGTGCAGGACGGGCATGGCTCTCCGCAGGAGGCACCCCGTTTTCATGGCGGCGGACCCTCCCTGTAGCATCCGTCTAGCGGCCACATCAAATCTCTGCTGAAAGGCAGGGGGCCCGCACGTCGGCCCGCGACGGGAAGCACACGTGTCACTGGAGGGTCCCAGACCCAGGGCCACAGTCTAGCCTTTCCGCGAAGAGTGCCAGGGTTGGGCTGAAGGCCCTGTTGGTGTGTAGTGAGTTCTCCTGGAGGATTCTCGCAGGGTGCCCTCCAGGCCGTCCCACCTGGGCTCCAAATCCGATTCCACCTAAGGACATCTGCACCCTGGTCTCTGGGCCGGGCACAAGGGTGGGCACCAGAGGGGAGTGCCAGAGAGAGGGCACGGGGGACACCGAGGAGAGGGGACCACGAGGGAGGGGCCATGGGGGCACCCAAGGGGGACCCTAGAGAGGAGGGGGCACCCGAGGGGGTCACCACTCAGGCTGGGGATCCAAGGCGTCTCAGGCAGCCTCCAGGAGCTGAGGACAGTCCTATTTCCGGCCTCCCCGGGAGGGCTGGTTTGCCTTCTTCAGCCAAGGGGCGATGGCTTGGTAAGGTGTGTCTGTCCCCTGTGGCCAGCAGCCAAACTCCATGGGGCCTTCTGCTTTCCCCGGGGTCAGCAATAGGTCTCTGATTCTGCTTGGAAATCAAACCCGGTGTTTACATATTCACCGCTCCCCGCCCGGCCGCTCAGCGACGGCCTGCACCAGCGGCAGCTGGTCATCGCCAGCCAGGAGAGCAGTACAAGTGCTCCACTTCCGCGGCGGCCTGGACAAGCTGGGCGACGCTCCAGCAGTGGGAGTTCTGCACCGAGACGCACCTCAAGGACCAGGTAGCCCAGAGGCCTGCCGACGGGCCCCGCGGGGAGTCACGGGCTGCCGAGCCCCTCCCCCGCCCGCCCCCCCTCCCTCCGACGGGGGCCCTGGCGCTGGGCGGCTGATAGAGCTTTGAATTTGAAGCCTGTGCCCAGGGCTTCTTGTAAAGTCAGTGCTGTGCACTTGAAAAATCATGTTTTGACAGGGGCTTCCTGCCATATTTTGCTCCATCTACATACAAATGTAATAAGAGCTCTTTAATTATCTGTTCAAGATACTGTATGTGCTTATTAGAAAGGGCTGACTTTAAGATTCCTCCTTCCCACAGAGCCTCGCCGGCTTTCCTACCACACTAGCCCGGCTTTCTTTTCCCCACATTGAACAACCTTGATTTTTGAATTAAATGTCAGCTGCAGTTTTACCCGGATTCGTGACTGCCCGTGGAGACAACCTGACAGGCGGGCTCCTGCTCGGAACAGCGGCCCCTTTGTCTGTGGCCGATCACATGTAATTTATTGCAGGCCCTCCCGGCAGAGGGAAGTTGGGCCGAGCGAGGCATACCGTTTTTGCGGCCGGGGTCGCGCAGAGAGAGTGGGGTGACGAGGGGCCGCGGGCCGGGGACCCCAGGCGACAGGCCCGTCGCCGGCCTGGGGGGCGGGGGGGTGGAAATCGATGTTAAGATGAAGGTATTTTCATTTTAATTGCGGCTAATTACACTTGCCAGCGAGCAGGGGTGAGCGCGGGCTCCCAGGAGCGAGGGGGGCTTTTGCGACCTGCGGAGGGAGGGCGGGCCGGCCTCAACCGTGAGGTGCTCATCGCCCCGAGCTGTCGCCCCGGCCAGCAGGTCGCCGACGAAAAGACGTGCATGCAGTTCTCCATCCGCCGGCCCAAGCTGCCCTCGACAGAGACGCACCCCGAGGAGAGCATGTACAAGAGGCTGGATGTGACGGCCTGGCTGCGCCACCTGAACGAGCTGGGCCAGGTGGAGGAGGAGTACAAGCTTCGCAAGGTGAGCGGGCCCGCGGGGAGGGCGGGGGTGGGGCGGGGTGGCGGGATGGCCGCCCCCCGGGGGCCGTCCCCTCGCGCCAGCGGCTGTGTGAACACGCCGATAGAGCAATCAAAGGCGCTGTGCTGAAAAGGACGCCTCCGGAGCGGGTTTGGGGGACCCCGCGCCAGCCTGTATAGAAGAGCTCGCGGTGAAATGCGCCGCTTCCAAAACCGGGATTAGGCCGCGACGTGAGAACGACACGTTCATCGGAGCGCCACACCAGGGTGGGCATTGACATTGAAATGAGCCTGGTTGTATCCTGTATGGGAATGGAGGGCCTCCACTTTCCCCTCCAAACATGTGCAAATTGCAGCGATCTGAATCAAGGCATCAACTGTCAAGAAGGCGCCGCAGAGCCACCCCAACACAAATCTCCGGGGATTTGGGGGTGCTTTGAGCAGCCCTGGTTGGGCCCCTCCCCAACTCTCGCCGCTTCCTGCAGGCCATTTTCTTCGGCGGCATTGATGTGTCAATCCGGGGGGAGGTCTGGCCCTTCCTGCTGCGGTATTACAGCCACGAGTCGACGTCGCAGGAGAGGGAGGCGCTGCGGGCGCAGAAGCGGAAGGAATACGCCGAGATCCAGCAGAGGAGGTGAGGGCCGCCCGCCCACCCCGCCCCGGCCGCCCAGGGGCACGTCAGCTGAGAAGGCAATTTGAGGTGCAATCCCGCATTGATAATACGTTCTGTGACCCAGACTTTCTTTGGAAAATGGGTCCCAGGCACGGAGTGATGGGCTGGGGATAAGTGCCGTCATTATCCCCAGCGCAGCTCTTTAGCTCTGTGTCAAGGTTTTAGAGTTCTTTTTCAACAGACTTAACTAGGCACTGACATCCCGCCGTGAGTGCCGGGTGGCAGCGGGGGTGGGGGGCGCCGGAGCCGGGCTGCCGAGGCCTCTCTGGGCCGGGCTGACCCTGGGCTGTGCTGGGGACCCGTGGAAAGCCTCGGATACGCGCCCAGCCCCCACCCCGACCCCGGGAGCAGGGGTTGGCGGGCGGGCCCTGTCTGGAGTGTACGCGCGGCTCGCTGAGCCCCGGGCGGGTGCCCTGCTCCGTGCCAGGCTCTCCATGACCCCTGAGGAGCACAGAGCGTTCTGGCGCAACGTGCAGTTCACCGTGGACAAGGACGTGGTTCGGACGGATCGAAGCAACCAGTTCTTCCGGGGGGAGGACAATCCGAACGTGGAGAGCATGAGGTACGCGCCACCGCCCCTCCCCACTTCGCTTCCTCATCCGCCACTCTGAGGGAGTCACCTTACCCACTTGTCTGTCTGTCTGTCCGGGAAGTCAAGGAACAGCAGCAGCAGCAGCATCTGCTCGGTGGGGGGGCTTTCTCCCAGGCTCTACAATCAGCACCCCGGAGGCAGAGGATCATTAGCTAGTGTAGCCTACCCTCCCCAGGGTACCAGCAAGGCCTCCCACCACCTCCCCCCCCCTCGGCATCCACCAAGCCTGGAGGCTCCTCCCCCGGTGGCCCTCCAGCACATAACGCCACGCAGAGCCCGAGGCTGGCATCTTTGACATTATGCTGCCGCCTGGCAAAACTGCACAACATTAGCTGCCCATAAAAGCATCCCCGCCAGCCCACCCTGTGTCACAGGCAGGCACCAGGAGGAACATGAGACCCACGTGCTCCCTTCCCTGCCCTGGGGATCCGGCCTATGGGCCGCTCCTAGGCTCTGAAGACAGTCCCCAAAGCTGCCCTCTTTGCCCCGCGATCGAGGTGGAGGGGGGATCCCTGCACCCTGGGCGACCTGCCACCGAGGGCGCGGCAAGGGTGGGCGGCGCTGACTCCTCGGCCCTGTGTCGCCAGGAGAATCCTGCTGAACTACGCGGTCTACAACCCAGCCATCGGCTACTCCCAGGGCATGTCAGACCTGGTGGCGCCCATCCTGGCCGAGGTCCTGGACGAGTCAGACACCTTCTGGTGCTTCGTGGGCCTGATGCAGAACACCATCTTCGTCAGCTCTCCGCGGGACGAGGACATGGAGAAACAGCTGGTGAGGCTGGGGGCCCCCGTGGTCACCGAGGGCACACCGCCTCCTGCGGGGTCGCCGTGGCCGCGTGGCCTGTGGCTGCTGCGGGTCAACAGGAGGCAGAAGAGCCAGGGTGGACACTGTCTGCGGCGCCTCTGGGAAAGGGCCGGCTCCCGGGGAGGAGCACATGCGATTCCTTAGTCCCCGGAGGCTGGCTGCCATCCCCACCCGCAGGCTGGGCTGGGCGGACGGGCCCCTCCCCGAGTGGCCTCCCCGCTCCCCGTAGAGTGAGGAAGGGGAGGCCTGTCACACCTGGCCCTGTGCTTTCCACAGTGGGTCCTCAGGCGCATGGGGGCTGCTCCCTGGACGGGTCCGACGCCATCAGGACGCCTGAGCAGGCAGGCATGGGAGGCTCCTGAAGCCACCCAGAGGCCCCCTGGGCAGTCGCCACACCCCATCCGGGGCAGCAGGCCTACCCTGCAGCCCCCAGCCAGCTCGCCCCCTCTTCCTGGCCCCCCCCACCCTGCACAGCCCGGGCAGCGGGGAACAGACAAAGCTGGGAGAGGGGGCCGGGAGCACTCAGCAGCACCCGTGTGTTCCGGTCACTTCCGAGAGCCGGGGAGGGGGGGGGCGCTTGGATGTGGTCTTGGCTCCCACGTCCCAGAGACCGCTCCGGTCTGGAGGCGGACAAAGACGGAAGAGAGGCAGGCGGGTCTCTGCGGCACACGGGGTCTGCCCACACGTGGCTGCGCACCGGTCCGAGCGCTGGTACTATGCGGCCTGGTCCTGTGGGACCCGACCTGCCCCGCGCAACGAGGGAAGAGCTGAGTGGAGCGCCTCGAATGCCAGGACCAAGGACCGACTGAATGGGAGCAGGGCAAAGCCGGGGATCCACAGACGGGTGGGGGGGCGGTGCCAGGATCCGGGAGGTATGGCTGGGAGGGGGAGGGGTGCCTGGGTAGGGGGTGGGGATGTCCGACTGGGAGGCGTAGGCCACGTTTTCGGTCTTGACCCTGCGGCGGGCCAGAGGGTGCGGAGACTGGCCAGTCGGAAGCAGCGCCTACAGGGGCCAGGACCACCCCACTTGAGCGGGATGACGGGCTGCGGGTATGGGAGGGGCCCGTGAGTCACCGAGCCCTGCCCCCGACCCCCCCACCCCCGCCGCCCTCTCTCTGCATCGACTCTGTGATGTCAGGTTTCCACGGCACCTGGGGAGACAATTATGGGGTCTGACACGATGCGCCCCAGACGGGCTCATGCAGCACATGGCCCTGTGACTCATTATCTGCCGGAGATGGATTTTCTAACGGCACTGAAGTCAGCCTCCATCTCGTCCCACGTCACTGGGTGGTGACCTTAAACACAGGAATCGAGTGCCCTGGGCTTCAGAAACGCCCCCTCCCTGCTCTAAGTCAGCTCAGGAAGATGAAGGATCTTGGTGATGGGGGGTGTGGCGGGGCGGTCCGTGCATGATCCACTTGCCTTCCCGGGGCGGGGGGAGTGTCAGAAACAGCCCCCTGTGGTGGCCGCAGCCCCAGGCGGGAGCCTCCCATCCACCCCCAGGCAGCGAGCTCTGCCTCGCCCTGGCCTGGGCCTCCAGTAATGGTCTGAAATTGAGGATAAAGGAGCCAAGACAGGTGCAAATCCGATTCCAGCAGCAGATTTAAAGTAAGCAGGGGCAGACACATGCCGCCCCCGGAGACCTGGCGCTAGGCATGCGTGCCTCTTGGGTGCAGGGCGGGGGGCTGAGGAAGGGCCCCAGGGGAGTGGGCGCCTCGCACAGAGCCTGAGGCCTCTCTGGTCCTGGCCTCGCCCCCAGCTCTACCTGCGGGAGCTGCTGCGGCTGACACACCTGCGCTTCTACCGGCACCTGGTCTCGCTGGGAGAGGACGGCCTGCAGATGCTCTTCTGCCACCGCTGGCTCCTGCTGTGTTTCAAGCGCGAGTTCCCCGAGGCTGAGGCCCTGCGGATCTGGGAGGCCTGCTGGGCCCACTACCAGGTGAGCCAGGGCGGGCCGCTGGGCGCCGGTCCCCACCCACACCCTGCGAGGAGGCGCACCTGCTCTAAGGTCCCCTGCCCCGCAGCCCCGGCCCGCATGACCCACACACCAGCCCCGCACTGGGCGCCGGCCGGCTGGTCCCGTGGGCCTGGCTCGGACCTGCAGCTCGCCTCTGTGACTTAGATAGATGCGAATTGCCCGCTGACTGTGCTCATTACCACATTCTGGGGCTGAGCTCCCTGCTGCCACAGCCACTCAGTGTGAAGGACGTCGTCACCGGGGTGAGCAGGCCCCCTGCAGCCCAGGACGCCCGTGGCCCACCTGCCGGGGCCCGCGCCCGCCCGGTCCTCCTTCCTCACTCAGGATGGCTCAGGGGAAGAGCCCGAGACCCCGCGTCCCCATCAGCCCCTCCGGAGAGCCCAGGCCCCACCGTCCCCGTGCAGATTTCCACTTTGTGTCTGCTGTTAGCAGCACCCCTTCCGCAAAGCCCCCGAGAGCGTGTGGACCTGTCACATGGCTTTAACGCCCAAATTAGCAACAAGCCGGCGACGTTAAAGGATGGGCAAGTCTCTTTGAATCCATCAGCCTTTAAAAACAAATCGTGTTGATGCTTCGGGAGGCGGCCAGGAGCCCTTCTGCAGGAGCCGGCTCTGTTCTCGCCGGCAGCCGGCAGCTCCATCACACAAGCCTTGCAGGTGGGTGGGGGCCCGCAGCGGCCTGTGGACACCTGCGCCAGCGCGCCCAGCCTTGCCGACGTTGCCGGAGGCACGTGGGGGGGGGAACGGCTAGTCCAAAGACACACGGTAGGTGCCCATCCGCGCCCTCCACCCGTCTCGCCCCCGGCCCGGGTCTGACTCTGCGGACTGCCTGGAGCCGCGTGCTTGGCGGGTGGGCTCAGGGTGAACCGTCTGCATTCATCAACGGAATCACTGGCGTAGATGGTCCGAGACACTGGATCACGTATTTTTTGTAAACCGTGTCTGCTTTGCAAGGCTTCGTACATTTCCCAGCGGACCTGCTGCCCTCCTGACATCACGTTTCGGGTGACGTCACAAGTGAACTATGAGCGTTGCCCGATGGCCAGAGCCGCGTCGCCTGCTGATGGTCATTGCTGCGCTCTATCTCCATTGGCCCGGCCCCTTGATGACATTAGTGGCCCAGAGGTGGGGAAGTGGCCCCATCATGGTAGTGGGAGTAAGGCCACTTCGTCAAGAGTGAGCGCCATGGTGGGGGGAGGCTCTTTTGAAGTGACCGCTGGGACAGAAGGGCTCTATTCTACACATTTAGTACTAGCGTGGGGCAAAGGGGCTGCCCCAGGCCTCATCCTGCGAATGAACTGGGTTCTGTCCTGCTGCCCAGCCCTAGTTAGGACACGCCTCACCTCTTCCTCCCGACCTTTCTCTCTCAGAGGAGCTGGACACCCCCTTCCTGGAACTCCGCTGTCTCCCACCCCAGCGGGAGTTCAAATAGCTGCAGAAGGAAAGTTCTGAGACAAAGCAAGTCTATTCCGGATTCGTTCAAAGGAAGGGGCCAGGCAGCCTGGGGGACGTCTGCCCGGAGCAGGCCGGGCGCAAGGCATTTGCTGACTGTTACCTCTGCCGGAATTGTGGGCTCCGCCCGGCCGTCTAGCTGTTCCGTCCGGCTGGCTGGTCGACGTCGGGAGACTAAACACGGGCTTCCTGGTGCTCCTTCCTCTTCCTCTGCCCTTGGGAACGAGGTGGAGTCAAAGGCAGCGTGCTCTCAAGGCATCCGGCGGCAGGAGAACACACAGAATGCCCCCCGGCCAAGTGCACGCCGCCGAGTGCCAGCTTCCGGCCGCGTGCCTGGCGCTGCTGGGCAGTGGTGTGAGGGGACAGCAGGCGCATTGTAGCACTCCGTGGGGGCCGCCAGGAAGCTGCCTTGCTCCTCTCTGTTAGAATCTTCTCGATTTCTTAGCAACAAACCTAGGGGTCATCTCTGGGGCAAGACTTGGGATGTTCAGCCTCGAGGCAGGGAGACACTGACCGGAGGGTGGCTGCCAGAACATTCTCGCTGGCGTGTCCCACGGCCCCACTGGCATGTATTGTGACCCAGCCTTCTGCACGCACCTTTATGAACAGACCAGAATGGGCACAGGCCAGCCTTCAGAGGAAGCCGTTCTTTGCCTCTGGGGTCAGAGGGCGTCCAGAGAGCTGCATCCATTCCCTTGTCCTGTCACTGCAGCCCTCGGGTGTGGGTGCTGACGCTGGCCCGTGTGCAGGTGGGGAAACTGAGGACAAAAGAAGCTTGTGGTTTGCCCAGGGCCTCGTGAACCCAGACAGCCTCACCCACACCTCTGCACTCGGCCTCCACCCGGGGCCTTATCTGAACCCGACTCTCCGCCCCCCAGACGGATTACTTCCACCTTTTCATCTGCGTGGCCATCGTAGCCATTTACGGGGATGACGTCATTGAGCAGCAGCTGGCCACCGACCAGATGCTCCTGCACTTTGGAAACCTGGCCATGCACATGAACGGGGAGCTGGTCCTCCGGAAGGTGAGTGCTGCCCTCCACGGGGCCCCGCCCAGCACGCTTGCGAAGCCCCGCCCACACACCAGACCCCGAGCCTCACTCAGCTCCCCGGGAGGCAGCCCTAGACTCCACGCAAAGGCCCCGCCCCCGCCTCGGCGAAGGCCCCGCCCCCACGCGCAGAGCCCCTCCCACACACAAGCTCCACCCTCCCTTGGATCCAGGCCCTAGCCCCACACGCTCCTGGCTCCGGAGGGGGGCGTCCCAGGGGCTCTCCCCGCCAAGGCTCCACCCACACGCCAACCAGGAGCTGCACTTAGCCCCCTGGAATGCAGGCCCCGCCCCCACGCCGTCCCTGGGCCCGCCCAAGGCCCCGCCCCCAAGTGAAGGCTCCGCCTCCGCCTCGGCGAAGGCCCCGCCCCCACGCGCCGGAGGTGGCGGCTCCCTGCCAGGGCGGGGCTGCGCGGGGCCGGCCCAGCCTCAGGCCCGGGTACTAGAGCCTGCCCCCCACCGCGTGCCCTGAACACAGTACCGGGGGCCCCTCACTCACGGGCTCCTGGCCCAGAGCCAGGAAGGCAGAGAGGGGCTTTGGGAGGGGCCGGAACGAAGCGGGAGACGGAGAGCTTTGCCACCCCCGTTCCCAGGCCCCTGTAGCGGTCCTCGGGGCAGCGAGGGGGACCCGGGGCAGCGCTGCCCACCGAAGCGGGAACAGGCCCTGCAGAGGCTGCCGTGGGGAGCGCGGGGCGGACGGGGCCCCACGGTCGGGCGCTGAGCCACAGGGGTCGCCCTGCCCCGCTCCTGCCGCCCCTTCAGACCAGGGCCCCCCAGAGCCTCCGCTGCCCAGGCTGCCGCCCCGCCCAGCGCGTGCCCTCTCTCCGCAGGCGCGGAGTCTGCTGCACCAGTTCCGCCTGCTGGCCCGCATCCCCTGCAGCCTCCACGACCTGTGTAGGACGTGCGGCAGCGGCATGTGGGACAGCGGCTACATACCCGCGGTGGAGTGCACCGGCCACCACCCCGGCTGGGAGAGCTGCCCCTACGGGGGCACGGCGGAGACCCCTTCGCCCCGGCCCCCCAGAGAAGGCAAGAAGGGCGCCCAGGTGCCTCGGGAAGGCTTCGGCTTCCGCAGGCAGCTCGTGCTCCCTGCGCGCCGCCGCGGCCCCGGGCACGCGGGAGGGGCAGGGACGGGCATGGAGGGGACGCTAGACAAATAAGGAAAAAGAGACTTGCGGCAACAGGAAGAGAACCTTTTCGTATTCGCGACGTAAGTAGAGCCCCGGAGTGACAGAAGTTACGACCCGCCAGCTGCCCAGAGAGGAGTCCGCTCGGAAGCGGTGGGGCCAGAATGGACGCTGTCAGCTGCCGATGCCGCCTCGGGGGCTCCCCCAGCTCCAGCGGTGACCCCGGCAGCGCCAGGCGGTGAGAAAGGACCGGAAGGCCCGCTCCCCCAGCAGCACAGGGAACGCAGAACAGAATGGGGTCCCGTCCAGCCCTGAGACAGCTCTGCAAGCCGGACACACGTCGTCATCAGGCCCCATTTTCCGAGCGGGCCAGTCTCACTTTCCACAGCTTCAGAGCTACTATGAAGATGTCTACAAACCAAACCAAACCCGGTGGTTTCAGGATAGAGAGGGGTAGGCACAGTGGAGGGTCTGAGAAGCTGGGGGCTTTTCAGTGTCTGTTTAGACGTTTTATGCTCCTGGTATCAGCCCGAGCCTCGAGGTGTTGGACTCCCCTCCCGTGGTGGAGGGGGCTCTACGGGAGCATCTTTAACATTGTTGAAGGTCCCCGTCACCAAACACAGCGACCAGCCGGGGGCCATGTGTGCAGGCACGATCGACAGTCTCTGAAGGAAGAGGTAGTGCGTTAAATGACCATCCAAGACAAAGGCACCGGAAAGGACTAGAAAGGCTCCTGCGTCCCCGCAGGCCCTGCGCAGCGTGAACGTGGGCCTCCTGTAAGCTTCGCGGGTGGTTGGGGGCAGCAGTGACCGCAGCAATGTAGCTGGCACTCAGGACACAGTTGCCCCATCCGGGACCTGGCAGTGGACAGGGGAGGGTGTGGGAGAGTCCCCAGCCAGCCAAAAAGCATCCGGCCATTTGCACGGGAAGGCTGCCTCTTGAGCCGTTGGAGCCGTGAGGTGTGAATCCGTCCCCGAATCCTCCTGCACGTCCTTGAAGGGGTCATCGTGGAGACACCGAGACTTCCTCCCGCTCTCGGCCTTCTCCTTGGGGGGCCAACTCCGCTGCTGGTGCCACGTGAAAAAGACGTGTATCCACAGGAAAGGAAGTTACCGCCCCCCCACCCCGACCCCGCCGAACCTTCCCGGTCCCCCACGAGCCCAGAGCCTCCCGCAGCCAAGGTGGCCAAGTCTGGCATCTCCGCGTTCCCAGTGCCGTTGTCCCCAGAGCCTTCTGGGGAGACTCCCCTGGAGCCCCCACAGTCCTCAGATCCTAGGGTGCTGGCTATTTCAGCCCAGCAGCAGGGTGCAGGCTGGGTGGGGGTGGGCCTCTGGGAAGAGGGAGTTGCCTTTCTGTGTTGGCCCCCAGTCTGCTTTGAAAAAAGCTTCAGCTAAGCAGGCGCCGTACCGGTTCTGCCGTAGAAACCACATCCACATGAACTGGTGTATCAGTTATCCGTTGCTGCAGCGGTGCTGTGTAACAAATGAGCCCCAACCCCGACAGTCTCACACACAGCCTGAGGGTCTGCGGTTTAGGCTGGGCACTTCTGGTCTTGGCTGGGTGTGCTTGGGGAGGTTACATCCCGGTGGGGTGCTCACGTGTGGACAGGTCACGCCTAGCACTGCGCCGTGTCTCTCACATCCCCCACCGCCCCCTGCGAGCTAGCCCCGGTCAGGGCAAAAGTGCAGAAGCAGAAGTGCACGGGCACCTTCCCAAACCTTGGGGGAGGCCACACCTGCTGTCATCCCGTTGCCAGAGCAAGTCACACAGCCGGGCCCTCCCCTTTAGTAAGAGGAGCCACGCAGGGACAGCAAGGGGCTGGGAATTCAGAGGGTGAGAAACCGGACAGTCTGCCACCGCCTCCAGGAAGTCTTGGTCCAAATAACCCTGTGTGGGAGCCCTCCCATCAGGGGCATGGCTTCCCCTGTAAAGGCAGGAGGTGCCCGAGGGGACAGAGGGTGCTCCTAGGCTCACCTGTCTAGCAAAGTAGCATCTGTGCATTTTACTGAGATACTTTGTGCCTTTGGGCTGCTGTGTATGTGGGGGTGGGGAGGGGGTGCCAGGTGATCCCTTCACTTTGGAGGGTCCTGGGTGCAAACAGTCCTTCCGAATCTCCCCGCTCCGACAGCTCCCACGACCCCTTACAAGTGCCGCCCACCCTCACCCCTCACACCCCTGTACGCCGAGCAGGCCCCCAAGTGAGACCTTCGCCTCTCAGAGCAGCCTGAGTCTCGGAAGCGGGAGACCTGGATGTGTGGAGGAAAGGCTTTCTGGAAGGTGGGGAAGGCCCGCCTTGCAGGGCTCCCTTAATCTGGATGCAATTAGAGGAAACCAGCCAAAAACCCTGCGGCAGCTGTTGCCCCGGGATTATTCCCAGCCAGCAAAAGGCATTAGGTTGATAATTCCGTCATTAGACTTCTAGCCTTCCCACCTCCGATTCGTGCAAATATGGGATAATCAGCCCGGCACGGCCGTCCTCCGTGATGCTGCTTATTTAACCCATTTTTTTAAATGACACTTAATGTTATTGGCTGGTGTGCGTGTGTGCGCATACTTAATTTCCCCACCGCTGATGCCTGTGCTGACGCCACACGCTGTCGGGGCCCCTGGGAAGAGACGGAGCCTTTGATGCGCATGTGCTGGCATGGAAGGCACTGACGGGCAAAGCAGGGGCTCGCCGGCCCCGGGGAGGGTGGCTCTCCCGGGGGAGAGGGGAAGACAGGGCCCGGGAAGACAGGGAGATGCCAGCCCCGGAGCGGGTGGGGGGGTGCAGGCTGGTGCGATTGGAGCCTGGTTAAGTGCAGAGAACAGTGTTCTGTTCCAGAAGGCTCCAACCCAAGTCCCAGCCGGGAAGACTGGACTCACAGGTTATGGGAATTGGCGTCCCAGTGTGGGAGGGACAGGGTGGGGGCCCAGACCACCTCCTCGGGGGAGGGGGCTCTGCGATCCAGAAGGGGCGGCCCGGCTCCCTCGGCAGCCGCCGTCTGGGTGCCATCAGCAGCAGCACCTGGTCCTGATCGGCCGCATGTCAGGCAGTGTGGAGGTTTCCAAATCCAGGACCCCAAGCGTGTGTCCCTTTGATCTCTCAAAGCCCCGTGTGCAGTGAGCAGCCAGACGGGATGAAGCTTCTGGTCCCAAGACGGGCACTTCTCCCAGGCTAAGTGGCCGCGGGGGGCGGGGGGCGGGGGATGGGGTGCTCTGTGGTTTCCCCCTCAGTTTCTGTGAGGTCCCTCTTAGCTCTCCTAGCCCTTCCTTGTTTGGGAGAAGTCGCTTGGAGTGTGACTGTCCTCAAGGTGATGGGAGTCTGCTCATGGCACAGCCTCACCCCTGCGTCTGGCCTCCCCTCCCCCATAGGGAGGCTGGAGGGTGTCAGGGACCCCTGGGTTCACCCGGCAGAGAGAAGGAAGCCTATTCCAGTCTGCGTGCCCTGAATGGGAGGAGGGGAAAGGCATTCCCCCAGGAAGACCCACACTCATGCAGGGGTGTGGACTGGGCCAGGGGAGGTGGCCTATGGCCCAGGGAGGGGCCCCTCAAGCTGGACTTGCCACATCCCCAGAGCCTCGAGGGAGCCACACAGCCCAGGGTCCGATCAGCCCTGTGTGTCTAAGCCAGGTATCCCTTGGAGTGAAAACATTGTGTCCGGACGTTCCTGGCTCAAAGGGAATTTCCTCCAAAGTTGTGAAGCCTGAGGCCAGGGCTCCCCATAGGGGTTGAGCAGTGTTGCCTCTCTGAGCCTGTTTCCCCATCTGTAGAATGGGAATGATGGTACCCACCCAACCTGCCTCACCGCTGGCCGTGGGGCCCCTCCGTGTAAAAGCTGTCCTAAGGGTGATCTGCCAAGCCCCAGGGGCCCTCGCCCGCCACTCAGGGAAGAGACCGCTGACCCTGGCCTTCAGCAGCCTCGCCTGAGAGCCATGGCGCATCCCCGCTCCACAGCTCTCCCTGCTTCGGGAGTCCGTGAACCTGCTCCCTCTCACATCCCCACCTTGCTGTGTGTGTGCCCAGCCGGCGGGAAACCTTTCTGTGCCTCTTCTGTAAAACTCACCCCATGCGCCCCCCACTCCTGCACCAAGAACAGTCAGCAGGACCCGTAGCCTCAGCAGCCCTGCGAGATGCCTGTCTGCGTGGACGTGCAAGGCTCTGGCAGGGATGTGTGCTAGACACGAGGTCTCACCCGCACCCCGGGAACCCCCCGCCCCGCCCCGTGCTGGGACTCTGGTCTCCCAGGTCAGTGCTGTGGGACCAGGGGACGGCCATCCCCCGGCCTCCAGGGAGCGGGGCAGAGGTACGCGCAGCCCGCGGGCATCTGGCCCTCCAGACACATGGCGCTGACTTTCTAGGTGGGAAGATAACATTTCAGACGCGACGAGGGATCAGCCCACCCGGCCGTCTTCTCTCCAGCATTTCGTTGGCGGGCGGGGTCTGCTGTTGAAGGGAAAACTTAATGAAATGTCCGTCCTTTTCAACAGATAACCCTTGCGAGCACTTCTTTCTCTGTGTTTTGTTTTGTCTTGTTTTGTAAATACAGTCACCTGCCAGGCAGGCCCTGCCCCAGGCCCGGGCTGGTCACCGTGACCCCTGGTCGCCCGTGGCCTCCCAGCCGTGCCGCTGGCTCTCACCGATTCCCCGGCGAAGTAAATAAAATCATACTGATGGCACACCTACGCTGGAGGCGCCTCGGGAAGGTCCGCTGGGCTGTCAGGCCGAATCGTGGCTGGATCTGGCGCTGGGCAAAGAGGGCCTCCCCGGAAGGGCGAGGGAGGCCTGCGGATGCTTCTGGGCAATTCTGAGATGGGGGAGGGGAGGGAAGGGGACGAATGGAGGGGGGCGGGGGCAGGAGGGCCAGGAGCAAAGGCGGTTCCCACGTCCACCTTGGAGGGGTCGGTGGGAGCTGGTGAGAGGCGGGGGAAGGGCCGGGGACCCCCCACAACCGGGTCCCTGAGACAGGCCCCAGCGCCTCGAAGCGCACAGGGGGCTTTATTGAGACTCAGCCGCCACGGTTCCGACTTCAGGGAAAGCCGGAGTCTTGCATCGAAGAACTTTTTAAAGGAGGCAAAGAAGGTGAATTTGACCTTGTCGTGGGGGGCCGGGGGTGGGGCGTGGGGGCAGGGAGTTGAAAGGAGAATTCAGGCATCAGCCTCTCCCACCTCCAGCCCTGTCCTCGGAGCCCCACGGGGGCGGGCGAGGCCCCGGGCCCCCGGGGGTGCTGGGGAGGCTGGGAGGTGGGGGGGTGCTCCTGGCGCTCCTGGAGCAGGCGGTTGGGTGAGGGGCGCCCAGCCCTAAGGGCAGAGCCTTTGAACTTCAAGCTGGTTTTCCACAGTTTTGTGTCTCTGCCTGTAAGGGGCGGAGGGAGGGCAGGGGTAGAGCTCTCCTGAACGTCTACACGGCTGGGGCTTCTCGTGTGTGCGGGGTCCGCCTCGCCCTCTGCTACCCGGCCTTGGGTGAGACGTCCAGCGGCCTCCCCAGCCCTTCCCTGCCTGCCGGGGTGGGGGTGCCCCTGCCTGAGGCTGGCTGCACAGGGACCACCGGCCCTGGGAGGGGGCCAGAGGTGGTGGCGCGCGTGGCTGGCGGCTCCACTTAGAGAAACCTTTGTGCTCCCCTGAGACACGGGGAGGCCAAACCCAGCCCGGGAGCTGACGCACCAGTGACGGCCAAGTGCAGGTGGAGCCGGGAGCCCAGGGGCGGCTCGTCCTCAGGAAGGGGGGGTCCTGCCCCTGCGGCTCAGCCCTGCCTGGGGATGAGGCCCACTGGGAGCTCCCGCCTTGGGCCGAGGACTGGCCCCATCCAGAAGGGCCTTCCGATGCGGGGCGGCTGCCGGCTCCCTGGGTCCGGGCCAACCAGGATGCGCACAGCACAGGAAGATGTTTGCCGTCGCTCTGCTCCCGTTCCCCGCCCCCCTCCCCCCAAGTGACACAGGGACGTGCCGCCGGCTGGGCCAGATGCCTCAGGGGCGGCCCCGGAAAGGCCCAGCCCTCTGCTTTCCTGCGGTCCTGAGGACCCTGCCTGGGAGCGAGTGGCCCGTCCGCTGCCGTGTGGACAGGCCGTCCGCGCCCCTCAGTGTTTCTACCTCTGCTGGTGACGGAGGGCGTGATGCTCCTGGGGGCCTTGCTCACCTCAAAGCGAGGGAGCATCCTGTGGGGAGGCCCCGTGGACCTGCCCCGGGGCCCCAACCAGAGGCCGGCAGGTCCCTGGGCTTCTGGGACAGGCACGCATTTACCCCGCCAGGCCCCTCAGATGTGCACACGCTGAGACTGAGCGGCCTCCCTGCCCCCGCCCCGCCCCCCTCCAGAGCCTCGGGTGAGCAAGCAAGTCCCTTTCCTCCATCAGGTGGGATCCCGCCAGGAGCCCCCGGGACCCAATTCAAGTTCAGTTACTGGTGTCTGTCCTTCCCCGTCCACCCACCCACCCACCTAAAGACGTTCGGAGGGCAGGGATGGGGGGGGCCCGGTGCCGCCTATGCGGGCGCTTCCTGTTCCTGGCCCTTCGCGGCCACTGACTCGCCCTGTGTCCAGGCCTGGGAGGCCTGGCCCTGTCCTGTGGCCGCGGCCCCCGAGCTGGCACACCTGCGTCTGTCCCCATCCTGTCCCAGGGAGGGGAAGCCTCCAGACCGATGTCCCCTCCACTCCACACACACGGAGCACCCCCAGCAGCCCTATGCTCCCCCTCACCTCTGGGAGCACCGGCCTTCAGGACAGACCCCCCCCGCCCCCAGGCCGGCCACAGGCCCTTCCCACCGCCCAGCAAAAATCTCCTGGCGATGAAGGGGCCGCAGGCTTGTGGAGAAAAGGGCAGGGAGGGCAGAGCACAGTTGTCCTTCCGCGTCATCGACCGCACAAGTGACCTCGCTATTGAAGGGCGTGCATGTGAGCCTCGCCTGTGGGCACAGGTCCCCCAGCCTGTCCACCTTCTCACAGCCATCTGGGGGGGCCCAGGCCTGCCTGGGCAGGTTCATGCCCTCTGCAGACCCGAGGACACCCCTCCCCGCAGTAGTCTCGGGGGCCACACCCAGGTTTGGCACCGGGACAGCCCACTCCTCATCCGCTCCCTCCTCTCCCTGTCACAGGAGACAGTCCAGATCTCTGGGCTCCTGGGGCGTGTACTGTAATGTAGACAGAGTGGCTTGAAAATAGGCCACTCAGTCTCCGTGTATGATAATACATCTGCCTTGATAGGTCAGATGCCACCCGGCTCTTCCATCAGCGATCTGACACTGAACAAAAGAGGGCAGTTTATATGTTGAATCGTTGGAGAACATGCCTTAATGATTTTCTAAGCCGATATTTGGATGCTGGGTTTAGGATGCTGCAACAGAAGTAAAGAGCCATGGCTGGGCACAGCAGCCCCTCAGGGGGCAGAAGCAGGTTCCAACTCCCTCCCCCCAAGTAACGAGAGACACATGCAATGCAACAAAATGGGAAGCCTTCGCCAAGGACCAGCCATGAAGCTTTCTGATAGAGTTCATGGATAGCTAGCTGTGACTAAGCACAATAAAAAGGACACTGAGGGTCCTAGTGGCTACAAGTTAAGGATGTGTGAGCCGTGGTCTGGCAGTTTTAAATCTAACAGCAGGGGCGCCTGAGTGGCTCAGTCAGTTAAGCGTCTGACTCTTGGTTTCCGCTCAGGTCATGATCTCGTGGTTCGTGGGTTCGAGCCCCGAGTCAGGCTCTGTGCTGACAGCGTGGAGCCTGCTTGGGCTCCTTTCTGTCTCTCTGTCTCTGTCTCTCTTTTTCCCTCTCTCTCAAAATAAATAAACTTAGGGAAAAAAGATAATTAAAATCGAACAGTAAACCACAGCACAGCACTGGACAAGGGCCAGTAAATCCTGGGAGGGGAGGGCAGAGCTCTGGACGGGGCTCACTGGAGAACGGTGGTCAGTGTCCCAACACCAGCTACACAGTGACAGGGAGAAAATCCCAGAGGGAGGGGTACCCTACGTGACCTCTCAGAAGGACGAAGGAGAGGGCCCTGTTGGAAGCAAGGACTGAAGGAGAATAGATGTTTTCCCAGGTGTATGAATTAGTGAAGTGAATCTCTGTTTGCCATTCTGTACTTTTCTGGGCGAAGGCCTTAGGGGTCACGAGAGGTGCTGCCAAGGGACCGGGCATCGGAAGAGCCCCCTCCAGTGGCTCACCCCTCGGTGCCCCACCTGCCCTGCCTTCGGGAACCGTGTGGACCCCCGCCTGCAGCTCAGCGCTGGGGCAGGGTGGGGGGTGCCTGGCCCTCACGGGCTCCTCGCTTCACAGGCATATGGTGCAGGCTGGAGAGACAGGCTGGAGAGCCCCGACTTTCCGTATGGGCTCAGCGGGAAGCCGGCCCTCTGATACACGCTCCCCGTTTCCTTCTGCAGAAGGAAACCCAAGCGTCCTTGACAAAGAAGTAGCTGAGACTAAAAATCCAACCAGGAGAATGGATTGGGGGGGGGAGATGGGATTACCCGCGATGACACCCCTCCCCCTCCTCCTCCCACAGGGCAGTTTCCAGGCATCTGGCCCCACCTTCCGTCCTGCCCACCTAGGGCAAAAAGTGCCAGCGACCCCAGGCCTCCGGGAGAATCCCACCCACCTACCCAAGTACCACAGTCGGTCCCCACTTCCAGACACGTTCTTCATGCATTCCCTCAGTTTTCTGATAAATCCCTAGGTGCTGTGAAACGATAAATTGATTTATTTATACATATATATTTTTTAAAATTTTAATGTTTATTTTATTTTTGAGAGAGAGACAGAGCGTGAGTGGGGGAGGGGCAGAGAAAGGGAGACACAGACTCCAAAGCAGGCTCTGAGCTGTCCCCACGTCTCTGGGGGGCTCAAACCCACGAACCGTGAGATCATGACCTGAGCCGAAGTCGGACACTTAACCAACTAAGCCACCCAGGCGCCCCTACTTTTTATTTGAGAAAGAGAGAGAACACGTGAGCGAGCGAGGGAGGGAGGCAGAGACAGAGAGTGGGAGAGAGAGACTCTTAAGCAGGCTCTACACAGCACAGAGCCCGACGCAAGCCTCGATCCCACATCCCTGAGATCGTGACCTGAGCAGAAACCAAGTTTCGTGCATTCAACTGACTGAGCCAGGCGGGTGCCCCTAAAATGATTAATTTAGATGGACATTTCCCTCCTTGGTCTCGCTGCTCAGCTGGGCTGCATGGCCACAGGAGAGCCAGCCTGTAGGGGCTGTAGGTCTGAGCCAGGCAGACAGACGGTGGTGACACCTTGCAGGTCACACAGCCTGGAGCAGGGTGGGAGGTGTCGTGGGTGGAGGTATGTCCGGAGAGCTAGACTACACCGCAGGGAGTTGAGACAAAGAAAGGAACATTTTGCCTGAGATGCGCACCTCGCCGCTACGGAGGGGGTGGGGCCCTTCAGGGTGGGTGAGACCCACGTTAGTGCAGGTAGGAAGAGGTGCCCCAGCCCGGGGGTATCTTCAGATGCCCGCAGGCAGGACAGCTCAGCGAGGCTGGACTGGGTCCCCCTCACTTCTGGGCTGCAGCTCCCCTCTCCCTTTCCAGAGCCTTCCACATCGCCCCTCCCCCATGAAAGAGTCTGCAGATTTAAGAGCCTTACCGGTAGGCTCACTGGGCCGGACTGCAGCCTCCGGGGAAGCCCCAAACAGGTCCCAGGGCCCCGGAAAGGCGGGGGCTTCCAGACTGAAACGCAGTTATTGGTTCCCCTCACGGACCCTGACCCACATCGCGTGCCTGAAACCGGCCTGCAATGCCAAGGTCTGCTTGTAGGGTGGGCTCCTGGGCCCCCACAGCCTGCTCAATGACCATGTCCATCGGAAGGGACACCCTCCAGAAAGAATCCCACAGACCCCTGTGGCTTAGTCCCAGCCACGGACAGGCACCCAAGAGACCGCGGGGGGGCCGGACAGGACAGGGACACCCATAGGGTGTTTGCTTTTCTAGAAAGCAAGTCCCAAAGCCTCCCCCTCCCCCACCAGCTCTGCACCTGCCTGCCCGGCCCCTCGGCTGTCCTGAGGGATCCAGCCAGAGCCGGCTGTGGGATTCGGCAGCGCGGTCACCTCTCTGCAGAGCCTGGGCTTCTCACCAGGTGCTGCTCTCGTGGGAGGGAGGCGGGCGGGCGGGCGGGCGCTCACGTCCCTGCCTCGGCCCACTGGCCTCAGGGAGCCCCGCACCCACTCCAGGCCTCCAGGGCCGGGGCCCCTGCGCCGCGAGCCGCACCAGGCCTGGGGCAGAGGAGGCACGTGTGGGCACAGTGGGGCCACTCGGCCTCAAAACTAATCCTCCGCACGAATTCCCGTTTCCCCAGGAAGAGGACCACGCTGTTCAGCCCCATCACGTTTTCTGCAGAAGGGGCTTTGTTCGGTTTCTTTTGATTTCACACCCAGCGGCCTTTTCTCCGCGTGGGGATCCCCGCCTACGCGCCAGGCCGGCCGGTGTGCATCGGGGCTGCCGTACCCCAAGCGTGGGGCAGGGAGGGGCGCTGAGGGAGGGAGGGGACTCAGGGGCGGGGGAGGGGAAGAGGCGGGAGGGGGAGGGGGAAGGAGAGGAGGCCCCCATCCCCCCGACCTGTTCCCCCCACCCCTGGCCCACTGATCTAATCATATCAGGTGTGCTCCAGATAAATATTAATAACCCGGTGACAGAGGGGATTTGGGAGAATCTAATTAAAAGGACACTGTGCGAGCCGGCCGCCTTGCCAAAGAATCGTTCGCAGGGAAACCCAGGGGCCGGGCGAAGAAAACACGCTGAGCACCCCCAGCGGGGTCGGGGGGGCCTTGAAAGGAAGATGCAGCTTGGCCCTTCCTCAGTGCCGCACGTGCCGGAGAGTTCTGGCCGCGGACGGCCCCCAGCCCACCCGCCAAGGGCAGTGGAGCGCAGGACAGACCCAGCCCCGAGCAGGACGGGTGCCTCGGCCCAGGGCCCTGGGGTTCAGCCCCGGCATCCCTCTCGGGCACCAGCCCCGGGGCCCAGCCTCGCTGGGTACCTCGCTCCCCAGGGACACCTTCCTCCCCGCCCACTCGGCCCTCCCCTTGGTCTCTGTCTGTGCCCAGCTGATGCTCTCTTTGCAAAAACCAAACTTTCACGTCCCCCCCGTTCCCCCGCCCTCCTCTGGAGGCAGAGAAGAGGGCGTCTCAGGCCTCCCTGGTGCCTGGAGTTCCCTGGGGGCCTGGGGGGGCCGCTCAGCAATGCCGCAGCCCTGACCTCCCCGCAGCCCGGAGCTGCCCCAGCCACGGCCCCCGAGCCCGGCCCATGTGGCAGCACCCCTTGTCACAGCGACTCACGGCTCCCGGGCCCCTTTCTCTTGAAGTCAAGATTTTGGGGCGCCCCGGCTCGGTCCGGCTGGAGCAGGAGCCCGGCACAGGGCAGCCGTGGCTGGGGCCCCTCCTCCGTCCAGCCGACCAGCCCCACGCTCACCCGGGCCCGGCCCCCAGCCCTGGCCAGGCGGGCACCTCGGCTTCAGATCTAGACAACAGCAGCTTTCCTCTGTGTCTGCAGTAGCTGGGCCTCTGTCCAGGCCCCGCGGCCCCGGACTCCATCCGCAGGAGAAGCACCTGTGAGGGTGGGGCGCTGCTGACCCGTCCCCCTGGCCGTGACCGGGAGCCTTCCTCGGGGAGGCCGGGACGAGAAGGGGGCTGTTCCTCTAGTCCCGCTCCAGCCATGTCCTGTCATCTGGAATACCCCCCACGATGGAGAACTCACCACCTGCCGGCAGAACCTATTTGATGGGACACACAGAACCCAGCACAGACCAGGCAGGCCTGGGGTGGGGGGCTAGCCAGTGCCAGGACCCCAGCATTCATGCCTTTCCATCCATCACGGCACTCAATACTCACAACAGCCAGATGGGGGCGGTGCTGGTTTTACCTATTTCGTAGAGGGAGAAACAGAGAGGTTAAGTAATTGGCCCAAGGTCACCCAGCCAGGAGGTAACAGAGCCAGGACCAGTGCCCAGTATTTCCCATTCTTCTTTCCCAATGCTTGGACTGTCCTCCCCAAGGGAGGGGACGCTGTGAGTGCTGTCCAGGCAGCATCCCGAGCCTCCGGTTTAGCTAACTCTGAGCGGAGCGGCCCATTCTCTCCCCGGGTCCTCCCTCATGCCTACACAGCGAGTGAGTGGCCGGCCACGCACACTGATCTTGGGTGTGGTGTCGTGAGGCCTCCCTGTCTCTACCCCTTTGTGACAGCGTGGGGCACCTCTGTCACACATGCAGCCGTAGGACCGAAGCTCCCTCCCCCTGCCCCCCGGAGGGGCTCACCTGGCTCTGTTTCCTCCCCTGGGACCACAGCCCCAGGCAGGGAGAAGCCGGGGACCACACTCCAGGCCGAGGGCACCGGCAGCTGCCCCAGAAGCCACCCCCAGAGCTGCGGGCCCGGCAGACTCTCCCACACGTGGGCTCGCAGTCTGTGGGGCAGAGGGACGCAGCCAGAGGTGGATGCATCACTGGGCTGCGTCCTGGGGAGGGGGGGAGGGAGGCAGGGGCCTGGCCCCAAGGGGCGGCTCTGGGATGGAAGGGGGTGCCATCAGCTTCAGAGTCCCCCTTACGGAAGGGAGAGGGGGCTCTGAGAGAAGGGAAGCGAGGACTGGCCCACTGCGAGCCCGGCGGGTGCCAGGGGACAGACATGGGGACAGGGCGGGGCTGTGTGGCCGTTCTGAAGGAACGGAGGTGATGCCTCACGCCTGCCTTGCTGTGGGGGTGCCTTGGGGGTGGGAGCGCAAGCTTGGGCTCCATCCCAGGCCCCCAGGGTAGATCCACAGCTCTAAAATGGGGCCCTAGCGCCCTGCCCTCGGACAGTAGTAGGCGCCTGTTGTATGCCAAACTCCTAGGCCAAGTAAAAGATGTGTTTTCAGACGAGAAGGGAGGGTGAGGGGCGCTGCTCACCCGCATCCCCGAGGAAGAGGGTCACCGGTCTGGAGCCAGCAGGGCAGGCTGTTCGCGCCCCCCACACCCCCCCTTCACTCCCCCTACACAGGGCCGCCCCCAGGCCCTGCCATCTCAGGACGCAGTCGAGTCCACTGCGTCACTGCATGGGCCCAGCAAGGGGGGAGACCCGGGCTGCCTGACGGATGCTCGTCACAGAAACCACCCCGGAATACACAGGAAGCCTGACAAGCTCTGCTGGTGGTGGGAGGCCCCCGAGGGAGGAGCGTTTGACCTGGGGCGGCAGTGAGCGAGGCTCAGCTTCCGGTCCTGCATCCCGTGGGGCCGCGGGGCTGGCTGCCAGGATCGCCTCTCCCCCCCATCAGAACCGAGGCCTGCACCCCTGCCTTAAAGGGGTCCCGCATCCCAGGTACCAGGAGTCTGGTCCAGGGCTGCACACGGAAAGGGCGGCCATGCCCAGGGCGGGTCCCTGGCTCTGCGGGGCCTGGCTCTGGCCAGACATGAGAACCACCTTTTATTTTTTTTAATTTTTTAATGTTTTATTTATTTCTAGGAGACAGAGAGGGAGACAGTGTGAGCAGGGGAGGGTCAGAGAGAGGGAGTCACAGACTGAAACAGGCTCCAGGCTCTGAGCTGGCAGTCAGCACAGAGCCCGACACGGGGCTCGAACCCACAAACCGCGAGATCATGACCTAAGCGAAAGCCGGACGCTTAACCGACTAAGCCACCCAGGCGCCCCTAACCTGGAGGTTTTTAAAGACCGGGATCAGGGCGCCTGGGGGCTCAGTCAGCTGAGCATCCGACCCCAGCTCAGGCCATGATCTCGAAGTATTTGAGTTCGAGCCCCACATCAGGCTCTGTGCCAACAGCTTGGAGCCTGAAGCTGCTTCGGATTCTGTGTCTCCCTCTCTCTCTGCCCCTCCCCTGCTTATGCTCTGTCTCTCTCTCTCTCTCTCTCTCTCAAAATTACATAAACATTTTTTTAAAAAATGGGACTCCTGGGTAGCTCAGTGAGTTAAACATTCAACTCTTGATTTCAGCTCAGATCATGACCTCATGGTCATCGAGCCCCTTGTCGGGCTCTGCTGACAGCCTCTCTCTGCCCCTCCCCTGCTTTCTCTCTCTCAAAATAAATAAATAAAATTTTAAAATTTAAAAAACTGTAAAACTGGCGGTGCCTGCAAAGTACTGCGTAGGGAACAGTGATATTACAATAGCATCATGTGGTGACAGATGGTGACCTCGTGGTGAACACAGCATCACATACAGACTTGTCCAGTCACTATGTCCCTCACCTGAAACTAATGTAGCCTTGTGTGTCGACCATAGTTCAATTTAAAACGGGGGGGCGGGGGGGACCGGGGTCCCTGGATCTCTACCAGATATGCAGGGAAACGGGGTGGGGCCTGTGTGGCTGAAGGTCCCCTGGAACCTCAGAGTAGGTGTGCAGCCCCTCCTCCCATGGTGCACCTGCTGAAGCCCGGTGCACCCCTTCCCTTCCGGGCCTCCCACGCCGCCTCCGGCTGTCCTCCAAGGCCTAGGTACCCGAGGAAAGGCTTCAGCACCCAGCGCCGGGGTGCTCGAGGGGACATAGGGAGGTACCCGCCCTCCCCTTGGGGAGGCCCTGGCAGGAGCGTCAGACGCTTGGGGCACCGTAGGGCCCTTCCCCTTGCTTTTATATTCGGGAAGCCACAGAAGTAGAACCTTCCGGCATCTGCAAGCTTAGAACCTGGCCGATACGCGGACCCGCTGCTTTTCTGCAGTGCTGAGCTGGTGGCCGGCGCTGGAGAGTCCGCAGCAGCCCCCAGCCCAGGCCTATCAGACCCGCCCTGCCCGCCCCGCCCCTTCTGCCTGCCGAGCCGGGCTCCCTCCTGGACCGGGCGAAGCAAGGACAACCTGAGCGGCCCTCGCCTGTGCTCAGCAGAACCCGGCCGGGCCCAAGGCCCAGCTCCGCCGTCGCTGCATGGCCCCCAACGGGAGTGGCCCCTCCTCTTCTCCTCTGTGGACACCCCCCAACACACACCGCCCTGCAGCTCTAGCCAGGTCTACGTGAAGAGCAGTGCAGAGGAAGGCTGGGTACCGGGTGGGGCACGGATGCGGAGGCCATACCCCGTGGAGCTCCCAGAGCGGGCTCTTCCTGAGGCAACACGAACTCCCCTGATGGGGACTTTGACTCAGCCGTGAGCCCACAGCTGGGAGAGGCTTGCATTTGAACCCTGCATCCCTGCGTCTTCCGCTGTGGGCAGGAACTCATCAGGAGGTGTCTGCAACCTGAGTGCGGCCACTCGGCCTCCGTCTGCTTCTGCCTCCCGCAGCCGACAGCCCTGCCCGCGCCCGCCGCACCCCTCCCCACGCCCAGAGCCGAGCCGGCCCGCCGCAGCGCCATGGTATTTGCTGGATAGCAAATTAATAAACAAGGGCCCCTCCCTGGTGGTCAGCAAATGTCGTCGGAATGAAAGGCGTCACTACCCACAGGGACGCATGTCAGAGTACACAGACCATAAAAGACGCCGCGACCAGGGCCGATGGGGCTGATAAGATGAGGTCGGAGCCCACGGGGCAGATGGGAGGGGCTCGAGGACGTTCGCCCTGCTCTCTGCACTCCGAGCACCGTGGCCCGTTTTGCTCCCATCCACGGCTTCTCCCTCGCTGTGCGACCTTGGCCAAGTCACCGAGCCTCTCTGAGCCTCACTTCGCTCAACAATGCGGATACTCCCAGCACCCACCTTCAACACTCGCCCCAGGAACTAAGTGAGAAGCACGAGGTAACACGGAAAGCCCTGTTGGAAGCCCTGACGCTGCAGCCACGTGACCCATGTCGGCCTCCCAGGGGAGCCGGGGGTGGGGTGGGGGCTCGGTGCCTGCCCCACGGCAGGGCGCAAGAGAAAGACCCGGAGGAGACTGCACTGGCGGCCCCCTCTCCGTCCCTCTAGTCCCTCGCCACACCCTGCAGCCAGGCCGTCCCTGGACCATTTCGAAGATGAGCAAATGGAGGCAGCGAGTGGGGGAGCACGTTGGCGTAGCTGAGCCTGGCTATGGCCAGAGCACGGTGACTGTGGCCGTTTGGTCTCGGTGGGCCGGCGGGGACGGTGGTGTCCCTGGGGCGCCACAGAGGGATTTGATAAAGGGGCCCTGGGTGTCCAGGCCACCGTGGTTACTCCGTACGGTGAGGGGCTTGGACTACAGCGAAATCTTTCTGGGCCCTAAACGTGGTGGGGACCCAGCCATACGCTGGCAGCGGCCCCTCCCAGTGCCACACAGGGGAAGGCTATTACTGTCCCCATTTTCTAGATCAGGAGACGGAGGCACAGGGACGTTATGTGACCTCCCTGAGGGTGACTCTGACCAGGACGAGACCCCACGGTCCCCGCCATCCTTCCTTCAGCGCTCCAGGTTGCCAGTGCCATCAGGAGGGTAGCAGCTCGGGGATGGGCATCCCGGGAAAGATTGGCCCAGCTTGGGTCCCACACGCTGGGGAGGGGTGGCCCCCACCAGGGAGCACAGAGGTGCGGGGAGGGAACCCGGCCTGGGCCCCACCGACACCGTCAGGCGATGTCCAAGGGGGAGAATGCAGGAAGCAAGGAGCCCAGGCGCGGTGATCTTCGCTGCAAACCAGACCCGGAGGGAGTCCCAGGACAGACTGGAGGCAGCGTCAGATGATGAGCAAACGGACACACAGCTCCGGCTCAGATCCAAGCACCTTGTCGCCGTCTGCGAGCCTCAGTTTCCCTGCCAAGCCAACTGGGAGGAGTGAGCCCCTCCCGCACAGGGTGGGCGTGACGAGCAGGTACGATGGTGGAGGCAGGCGCACAAGTTGCACGGGGCCTGGTCTGAACAGGCCCACGGGGCCCCCGCTGCTGGAGAACGCGGACGGAGCCCACCAGCAGGAAGCGGCTTCGATGTCCCGGCGCCCAGGGAAGCGAGGGGAGGTGGGGAGGGGGTCCTGAGCCAGGCCCCCCCCTTCCCAGGAGGCCTGTGACTATGGTCACGAGGGACACTGCCAAGGGGCTGGCCAGCCTTGACGCCCGGCGGAGGCCCCGGGGCGCCTGAAGGGCTGCTCCCTGAGCGCTGTGCTTGGCTATCTCTCGACCTTGAACTTTCTATTCTGTTCTGCAATCAGCTCAGAAAGCGGCATTTCTAGACTCTCTTCTTATCACCGGGAAACTTCTAACACAACAATACTTCATTGTACTGCTCTCCTGGGTGCGGCTAAATTCCTGGACCCCCACACACACCTCCTGGGTTTTTTTGTGGGTCTTTTTTTTGGTAGCTTTGGAACTATAATGATCCCATTGTGATTGGCCTGTTAGGTGACAGCGTGACCCTTGAGTTTGGAAGCATGAAGGGGGGGGCTGGGGAGAAGGGGCAGCAGAGGAAGGAAGGGGGCCCGGAGCCAACCAGGGGGACCATCAAGGGAGCCCCCACGGGGGGACTTTTCCTCAGTCACGGGGAGACACCTCCCCCTACAAATATGTAGTTCTTCGTCAAAACGCGGATGTTGTTTGGTTTGGTTTTCAGCTACGGAGAAATGAAATTGGGTTATAATTTTCACCTCTTCCCCGAGGCCAGTAAGACTCAAGGGCCAGGTAGGGCTGATAGGGGTTAATCCGAATGTGGAGAAATAGGCTGTCAGCTTTGTATCCCGGGGTGGGGAGTGAGCCAGAGTCGGGGCCAGGACGGGCCCGCCCCTGGCCGGGGCAACCCTGTGACTCTGGGCACGCCCGGGGCTCAAGGGCTGTAAGCAGACAGGTGAGGAGCCCTGCCGGCCGGGGGAGCCCTCGGTCCACATGTGGGTGCCGGCCGCCGGCATGAGTCCCCGGACAGGGCCTCTGGCTCCTGCTCCGGGTCACCAGCCTGGGCACCCCCCCTTCGAGAAGGCCCCACCCAGAGCTCTGGATGCCACCTGCCACCACTGTCCCCTTAGCCCAGGGGACTTCCTGCCTTATCCGGGCTCCCGAGAAAACCCCAAGAGGCTTTTCTTAGAATGTTCAGCAGCCACTGCACATTTGGGACTTGGCGGGGGCCCCAATGGCCGGAACAGGGAAGCAGATCAGGTTGCGAGGACTAGAGGCCTGGCGCGCTGGCGGGGAGGCTGGCGGGGCCGGAGTGGTGACAGGCATGGACGCCGGCACCTGCCGCTTGGCGAGGGCCTGCCGCAGGCCTCCTTCCCGGCTGCTCCTTGGGACCTCTGTCTGCAAGGCAGCCCCTCCCACACGACGACGCTTCCGTCGCCGGCCAGTCTGGGTAAATGGGGACACAGTTTATCCACGCTGGACACCATGCCTTGGATGGAACGGAGACTCAAGAATGGCTGGCATCACCGCTGTTAGAAAAACAAATACACTGGTATTTGCCGTCTTCTGGGCATTTCCCCACCTTCTCCCAGCTCAGCCTTCCCTACGTGGTCCTCTGTCAGGGGAAAGGGAGACACGTGCAGGGCTCCCCAGGGGCGCTACTGACAGCCCCCAGGCTCAGGGCCACCAGCGTGCGCCAGCAAGGTCACAGGGCCCACCCAGCCATCCGGTGGGGTCCCCCGCTGTGTGGCGCAGGGACCCCCAGGTCCCAAACTGTATTTCTGCTCTGAGACCCCTTCTCACCGACGACAGGGCCTCTCCAAGGCTCATGGAACAAAACTTGGATATCAGAAGATGGCTCAGTGTCACCGTCCTGAGTGGCAGGGTGGCCCTGCCCAGCAGGGGCCTTGGGGAGTTTAGGCTCCTGATGGATATGGCCTTGGAGGGCAGCAGGGCCGTCAGGCGGGGAGGGGCCCACAGCAAGGACGGAGGCCGCTGGATGGGGGCTGGGAGCAACCTGCAGCTGTGTGCTGATCTGTCCTGGACAAGGCGGGGATGTTTAACTCAAGAAAGAACTTTCCAGTAAAGCTGTCCTGTGGGGAAGCCGTGAGCTCTGTCATTGTGTAGAGCAGGGCAGCCCGGAGGGGGTGCTGGTTGCCATGTTTGGGGGTCTCTGAAGCCTTGAGGAGAGGCCAAAGGTCCCAGAGCTCAGCTCAGACCTGGGGTGGGCGATGGGGAAGGGGGAGGGAGGGGGTGCAGGGCAAGGCGCAGCCAGGGCCCCAGGAGAAGCTGGAAATGCATGTGTGTGGGTCCCGTCTCTTTCTCCCCCAGGACAGCAGCGGCAGGCCACCTCTGTGGGAGGCACAGAGGGCCCACAGGTCACCCAGCCTCTTGCTAAATAAGTGGCAGAAAATTCCAAGACATTTTTTAGGAATAATTTATTGAAGTTCACATAACATAAAATCAATCATTTTCAATTGTACAGCTCAGTGGCGTTTAGCACATCTGCAGCATTGTACAACCAACCCCTCGGCCCCATTCCAGAACATTCTCAGGCCCTCAGAAGGAAACCTTGTGGCCATGAAGCAGTATCTCTTCAGTCCCCTCCCCACAAACAAACAGCAATCTGTCTCCAGCACCTGTGAATTGGCCTTTTCTGCATAGTTCATATCCTAAGCCAGTTTTTAAATTTTTTAAATGTTTATTTATTTTTGAGACAGAGACAGAATGTGAGTGGGGGAGGGGCAGAGAGAGAGGGAGACACAGAATCAGAAGCCGGATCCAGGCTCTGAGCTGGCGGCACAGAGCCCGACGCGGGGCTTAAATCCACGAACTGTGAGATCATGACCTGAGCCAAAGTCGGACGCCTATCTGACTGAGCCCCCCAGGCTTCCCCCTAAGCCTGTTTCTAAAAAGCGAGAAGCAGAGAGTTGGGCCCCGGCCCCAGGTTCCCAGCCGTGTGGGCTGCGGCCCGCTGCTAAGTGTCCCTGGGTCGGCTTCCTCATCTGACAGTGCCATCAGGGAGACAGAGGCGTCACCTACGAAGTGCGCTGAGTGCCGGGTCTGCCTAGAAGCCTTGGTGCGTGTCGGCTGCTGTTGCTGTGGGCGTCCGACGTCAGGGTGACGGGGACGAGGACAGCCTGGAGCGGCAGACCTGCTCTCCACTGGGCACCGGGGACGCACGCAACCCCGGGCAGGCCACATGCCTGTTCCCAGTCTGCACCTGCCCCTTCCTACCTCCATGACACCGGGCCTCAGTCTCCCCATCTGGAATGGGAAAGCAGACCTCGCAGTGTTGGAGGGGAGGGGCCTTGGCCTCGTCCTGAGGGCGGGGGCGCCCGGGAAGGGATATTCTGCCCGCGAGCAGGGACGCTACGGGGACCAGGGGCACCTCAACAGGAGAGGCCTGGTGGGGATGACAAGGGGCAGGTGCCCAAGGTCACAGCGAAGGGGGGCTGAGGGAGAGCAGCCAGGCCTGAGAGCAGGCAGGCAGGGCCCCCGCTCCTCTGGCCTGCGGAGCCTTTGAACAAGTGGCTGGATGCTTCCTGTCCTGGCTTCCCTCGCGGGCGATCCATCAGCTCGGCTGTTACTGTCCAGAGTCGCCGAGTGGCCATAAATGCGCCCGCCCCCCCACCCCCCCGCAAGCGGCCCAGGTTTTATGTTGTAAGAACACTGTGGGGCGTCTCAAACACACCGCTAATGACAGGCATCATGAAGCAATAAAAGTGATGGGGCTGGTGGGAGGGGGCTGGCGGGAAGGGCGGGGGCCACCGGTCCCCAGCTCCCCCGGCGGTGGCGGCAGGAGCTCTCCGAGAATTGATTAGTCTTGGACGTGCTGACCTTTTTGTTCTTGAAAAATTGCTTTTGAGCAGCTGAGGCAATAAAAGTAAATTGATTCAGAGAGAACGGAGGATGAAATTTGCGTTAGGCGGGGAGGGGCGGATAAACGTCCCGTGATGTCAGCACTCGTCCCCACCCCACCCCCAGTCCCTGGGCAACAGGAGGCCAGGACCCCGCGAAGCCAAGGCCGGTGGTGGCGCTGGAGGCAGAGCAGGCGGGGCCTCGCCAAATGTTCAGGCGGAGAAACGAAACTGATAGCGGACAGGAGGGGGACAGAGATGAGATACAGTGAGGTGGGAGGGGGAGGGGGAGGAAATGAAAACAGGGAGGGCACAGCGTGGGGGGCTACTGGGGAACACACCAGAAGGCAATGAAGACCGAAGAAAGGCTGGGAAAGGAGGAGGGGCTGAGCTTGGCAGGAGCTTTCTTGGCCACCCGGCCCTGCCACCCCGCAAAGCCTTATTTTTGTCTCCGTTTCATAGACTGAGGAAACTGAGGCCCAGGGAGGCCAGGTCACCTGCTCAAGGTCAGCCAGCTGAGATGTGATAAGGCCCAGCTGAGCCGCTCTGAAGCCAGACCTGTTATCGAGTCACTGTCAGCCCCCCCTCCCCCTTGGGAAGCTGGCCTAGACCTAACAAGCCCCCAGACTCCGGGTGGTCGCCCTGCATCTGGAAGTGGAGGCTCGGAGAGATAAGCATGTGGGCCAAGGCTGCCTGGTGGGGGTGGGCTCGATGTCTGGCCGTCTTGGCCTGGGCTTCCGGCCCGGAGGCTGGAGCCAGAGCCTTGGGAAAATGACAGGCGCCCAGGGTACGCCCATGAACCCGGCCACCACTGGTGGGGACAGGGTATGTGGTATTTCGTCCCTGCAGCGGCCAAAGTCCCCTCCACCAGGTCACACTCCGGAGGCTCTCCAAGTTCATGGGCCACACTTGCTGATCTGGATTGAGATTAGGGTCTGGACTGGGGGTGGAGGAGGGGGCGGGTGGGGAGAGATGTTGGAATCCCATGACTGTGGGTTGGAGTGTGTGACGGCGATGGTGTGTAAGCACCAAGTCAGGCCGGTGCGGGCAGAGACCAGTGCTGCACCCCAAGCCCTGCCAGGGCTCTGTGGATGACCCTGGGGCCTCAGGAGACGGGTCCCCCATGCTGTCCTCTGCCCCCAGAGACCCCAGGCGGGCCAGTCCTGAGTTGGACATCACCTGGATGCCACACCCTGACAGGACTCTGCCACCCACGGGCACTGCACGCTGCTGCCCACACCCACACCGCCCCCCATAGTCTCCTGCCTTCCTGCAACTCACCAGGCGCCCAGACTGTGCCCCCTTTGCCCCTTGCCCAGACTCAGGAGAAGGCTTAGCTTTGCCGTCTCTGTTCCCCAGAGAAGGAAAGGACTTGCCGGGATTCAGCAAAGGCCCGGGTGTCCTGCCTCACTTGGTGCCGGCACAGGGCGGCCCAGGTGCCCCAGCCCCACGAGCAGCTCCAGCCAGGGGCCAACGCGGGTTCCCACTGCCATCTGCACCCCCCTCCCCCAAGGGGCTCCCCGAGGCGCGGCAGGCCTGGGGCATGCAGGTTGCCCGGCGACAGCGCACCGTTGCCACTGGAGACGCTCACGCACACGCCCCCCAGGGCGCTGGAGCCGCAGGCGCGGGACCCTGGGTGCCTGAGCCGGCTGGGGCTGCGGAGGAGGGAGGCCCAGGGCTCCTCCAGCCCTCTCTCGCATCCTGCCCACAGTCAAGGCCGGTTCCTGGGAGCCCGGTCCACCGCGGCACCTCCCTGCCTGGCCCCAGGCCCCTCCTCCCCCACTGCAGAGGAGAGCGGAAGGCAGTTGTGACTTCGCGCTTCCCAGCCCGGCTGCCATGCTCCCTGGCTGTTTGCCTGCAAGGGTCCCCGGAGGGTGGAAAGGGGCATTTTTCACAGAGATGAGTTGCTTCCTTACAGGGAAACTGAGGCTCGGTGCAGCTGCGTAACTTACCCGAGGTTTTGTTCACGGAGAGGAGAGCTGTCAGCCACGGTAGGACTGGAACCCAGGCAGCTTGGGGCCCAGTTTCCGCCACTCCTCACACTGCCCACCCGTTCCCTGGCTGGTGGGTGACCCTGGGCGGGCCCCTCACCCTCCCTGGCTGCCCTCTGGCGACCGTGAAAGGCTGGATCGGAATGCAGCGCCCAGGGTGCTGGCGCAGGGCCTGGCGCAGGGCCGTGAAGCCACTGCCCGCCCCGCCTCCCTCTGGGAGCGTCCTGGCACTGTGGGCGCATGAATCGGGCCTGGCTGGGTGCCGGGGTGGGTGTGCAGAGGTCAGCGCACAGGGCTGTGCAGGCGGCGTGCTCGAGACTGGCTGCCAGGGGCAGGCGGGGGGTGGGTGGTGGCATGTGTCCCTAGACTCGAGGATGGTGAGCTCTAGGAGCAGGGGACCCAGTCAGCCACAGCCCTGAGCGGGGGGGCAGGGAGTTTATGGAAGTCAAGCTTGAACCCCTAGCTCCCCTCCCCTGAGGACCCCCCCAGGAGGGCTGCCAGCATCTGCGGGCGGAAGTCCCCTCCCCTGTCTCGACGGTTGGTCCTGGCCCTGGGGCCACAGTAAGACCCTCGCCTGGGCAGCGTCTGCCAGACCCCCGGAGTCCCGTGCCCACAAACACCCGGGAAGGCTCGCCAAGTGCCCAGTCTGTGAACATTCATTCACCAGAGGTTCATTCAGGACTTCTCCGTCTCAGTGCTGCTATGATGAAAGCGCAAACTGTAAAAGTGTCCTGCAGGCCAGGAGAGGTCCTGTCATACTCAGACACGGGAAGTGGGACAGAGGCACCCCCCTCCGCCCCCCCCGCAGGTTTGTGACTCAGCGGCAGGGACTCCTCTGGGAAAAGCAGGCCACCCGACCTAGACAGCATACCCAGCACCCCAGGCTGGTGGAAAGGGAGGGCCTTCTCTGTGGGCTCAGCCCCGCGGCAGCCCACGAGTCATCCACACACCACGTGGCCTGTGGCTGAGCTGCCCTGGGGAGCGTGGCACGTGGAGGGGAGGTTCTCAGCCGCGCCGAGGGCACCAACCAGCCTCACCGACAAGGAAGAAAGGGGGCGTGAACCGCACCATGGGCACAGGCGAGGGAGGGAGGGCCCCGGGAACACTGTGACCCCCACTTTTCCTAGGCTGAAGGAGACAGGATTTCTCAAGGGGGGGTGTTGGGATGCCCCCGTCCCTGTGGGAAGGCCTGGTGGGAAGAGGCAACACAGGCACTCAGGATTCAGCCGGGAAAGGCAGGCGTTGCTTTGAACCCAGTCCCGGCCTCTGCAGGGGAGTGTGCTGTCAGCTCCTGGCTTCTCCAGCCTCACCCCTGCCCACCGCCCACCACCACACAGAGACACAAGCCAGACCCTTGCCTCTGCCTGGAGGTGGGAAGGCAAACGCACGTCACAACCACCTGGGGCAAAACGCAATAAGAACACGAAGGTGCAACGCAAAGGAAATTGTGAAACGCTGAGTTGTATCAAGCCTTCCCAGAGATGACAGTAGGCACCGTGGATGATGATGATTTGTGTCGTGCTCTGTTTGTACACATGCTGTCCCTAGGCAGGCCATCGACATAGTGTGTGTGCCTGTTTACAGCGCGCACACACACACACACACACACACACACACAGGAGTAATGTGTAGACAAATGCCTTTCCTTGATGGGTCGGTGATAACAAGCGCTTTGCAGGGAAGGGACTTTCCAGGGACCCTATGGCCCAAACCCACCCCTCTGCCACCGCGCCCCGAGGGCCCCGGCTTCGCTTCCCACAGGGCCCCTGCCGCACAGTCTCCCCCCCAGAACCGGCATTGTGGGGAGACCCACAGTGGCCTGCCATGGCTGAGGGCACTGTGGGAACTGCCTTTGGAGTCAGTGGACAAGTCACATGTCAACCCCACTGCCGTCACCCTGCAGCCTTATTCAGGCTTTGTCTTGGTTTGGGTTCCGATTGCGCAGTAAATTCTCCTTCCAAGCTGGACCGCTCACGTTCTTCCCCAGCCCCCATCTTGGTGTCTTTCCCATTTTCGTCTCTGTCAGCAGCACGTGAGAGTTTCCCGCCAGAAAGCCCATGGCAGGAGCGATTGCTGGGTTCCGGAAGAGGAACCTCAGGTCCGTCCCGAGCACAGGCAGGGTGTGACACCACACAGGCCAAGGGCAGCCGGCCCTGATCTGTGCGTGGCCGGCCAGCGTTTGCGGAGTGCCTGTACGAGCTGACATGACAAGCTCTGGGGGGCTTGCGGCAGCCGCGGAGAGGCCCTATTCTCCGGAGGAGAGTGCGTGATAACCCACTTTCCCATGGGGTGGTGTGAACAAAGACGGGGAGGCCCCCCCCCACTCCCCACCTCATCCTTTAGAACCGGCCTCCAGGTCTTCCGGTGGGGGGCGGGGTGGGTGGTCCTCCCAAAGCCCACAAGTGTTCAAGTTAATACCCAACAAGGGAATATGGTGTATGCACAGTTCTGAGCCCTGAGCACCCATTTAATATGAGGTTTCAAAAAATATCAAGATCCCAAGGAACTTTGCGTGATTCCATTTGCAGGAAACGTCCAGAATAGGGAAATCTGCAGGGACAGAATGAACACTCATGGCCATCAGTGCTGAGGGGAAGGAGGGAGGCGGGGGTGACTGCTCGTGGGGACAGGGTTCTCGGGGGGCAGTAAAAGTGCTCTGGGATTCGATCACGAATCCGACCACAGTCATGGTGGTCACACCACCATGAGTGCACTGAAAGCATTGAATTGTATACTCTCACGGGGAGAATTTGTCGTACATTAATTATATCTCAGTAAAGCTGTGAAAGATCTTAGGTCTCACAGGAAAATGTTCCTGATGGTATAGCCAGTGTGTGCATCTGATTTCATCTTTATAAAAAATACACACATCTTGAATACCACCCTAAATCATGCACGCTGATTTAGAATAACGGAAAGCAGACCAGCGATCCCCTGAGCACAAGGTTGGAGGGAAACGTCGTCATTGGACACAAAGAAACTTTTGGGGGTGATGGGCGCGTTCATTACTTTGTGGCTGATGATGTCATGGCTGCGTAGCTACGTCAAAGATGGACCAAACTGCACTTACATATGTCCGGTGTGGGGGCGCCCGGCAGCTCAGTCAGTGAAGCGTCCAACTTCTCCACGGGTCATGATCTCACGGTTCGTGGCTCTGTGCTGACAGCTCGGAGCCTGGAGCCTGCTTTGAATTCTGTCTTCCTCTCTCTCTGCCTTTTCCCTGCTCGTGCTCTCTCTCTCAAAAATAAACATTAAACAACTTTAAAAACTAGACATGTGCAGTACATTGTATCTGCATTACAACTACATCTCAGTAAAGCTTTCCCTTCTGTCATGTACACACAGGTGTGCGTCGTGGGAAGAGCAGGAGGAAGTTCTGCACGAAAAGCAGCTTTGTCTGGGGGAAGGGATCACAAAGAGCTGGGCAGGACCCGTCTAGAGTGAGGGTGACGCTGAGGCCCGCGGCCAAGCCCCCGGGCCAGCCCACTCCCTGCCCTGGGCGGACCCCGTGAGTCACCAGCGAAGGCATCAGGCATCAGGCAGCGAGGGGTCAGCTCCTCCTCGAGGGCGGAATGCTGCAGGGCTGGCAGGGCAGGCAGGTGACAGGGCGCGGCAGGTGTGGTGGGCAGGCTGGCCCAGGAGGCCCACCCTGGCTGGGAGTTTGGTTGGTTGCCCTCAAGGAAACGGACGGGAGAGTCAGGTTGGAAACCAGCAGCAATCACCCCACCAAGCGGGCGGGCTTGGCACCCCTCCTTCATTGCTGAGGAGACAGGTCACCCCTGGCACCTGGGCCCGCACTCGTGGCCTTCCTCAGCGGCAGAGCTGGCGGGGCCACCGGGGCCTGCCCTGCCCTGGTTCTTGCACCAGATCCGCAGGGACCCCTCAGCCTCCTCAGTTTCTGTTTTGAGCAGCTGGATCCCAGTGGGATCTGCAAAAGAGCTGGCTCGTTAAGTCATGGTGGACGGACGAATGGACAGGTGGATGGATGGATGGACAGGTGGGAAGGTGGGTAGGTAGATGGATAGGTAGATGGATGGGTGGAAGGATGGACAGATGGATGGATGGATGGACAGATGGACAGATGAATGGATGGGTGAATGGATGAATGGATGAATGGATGG